>JAHMML010000013.1:2017170-2381127 GCA_020341155.1 Eciton burchellii | reverse complement strand
GCCGCCGCCGTCGTCGCCGCCACTGCCACCGCCGTCACCGCCGCTGCCGCCGTCGTCGACGTCGTCGTCGACATCACCATCGTTATCGTTGTCGTCGCTATCGACGTCGTCGTCGTCGCCATCGGCGTCGTCGTCGTCGTCGTTGACGCCGCCACCATTGTCGCCGCTCTGGAGACGGCAAGAGCAGTGACCGCGCAAGGTCGACCTCCAGGCAGAGGCACGCGATTATGGTGCACCATCATCATCGTCGCCGCGGCCTCCAGGCGAGCCACCACTGTGTCATCGAGAGACGCACGTGCGCTTCGCTCCTTCAGATCCTCTTATTAATCCTTGGCCTTTGGATACCCGTTCTTGATAACAGTGGCCTCGTCCTAGCGTGCGGACCTGGTAGGGGCGGCGGCCGACGGCCAATCCTGAGGAAACTCACTCCCCTAGTTTTCAAACAGCATGTGCCAAATGTCAGTGAAAACACTTTGCCAGCAAGCGGACTCAGCGAAGGACGAGTGTCTAGATATGATCCAAAGTTTCGAGATCTGGTACCAAATTACAATATGGACATTATCTTCAAAGACGAGGAAGGCACCGGCGCCGATCGTCTCATGACACAGGTGAACATACGTGCACTTTTTGTCTCTCTTAGTAAAAGATGCAAGAAGGGAGATGTCATTTTCTAAAAAAAAAGTAAAAAAAATTATGATTGAGAAGTCTTATTGTCCTACTAATTTATTTCATGCAAATAATATATTAAAGTTTTGTTTGCAATTCTATTATGAAATATTATTGCAATTTAAAATTGCAAAGAAATGCAAAATTGCAAATTTTTAATCATTTTGGCAAAATAAACCCTTACATATAAATGAAATAAGTAAATAAAAAAAAAATGAAATAAATTGTAATTCGTTAAATATGACAGATAAATATATAGATCATTAAAAATGCATATTGATATGTCATCTTCGTTTACTTGCGTCTTTGGGGTATTCCCCAAAAAATTATATCTCAAATTTTGATATCTGTTGACTTATCGTCACCTTGATTAAACGGAAAAAGGAAATTATAATGGACATGGATGAAAATTTTGTGATAAATATAGCTTGCAAAAATTGATATTAATAACAGATTTTCACAGCGCACGTTTTAATTAAAATGTGTTTGTATATTATCTCGGTTACGCTTCCTTTAAACAATAATCTGATTCTTTGTTATAAGAGTATCCCCGAAGAAATATTTTTATATGACGATTACGATATCGTCAGACTATGATAAAACGTAACTGTATCATGTTGTGATAAAGACGGCCGTCCTTGACGAGACCGTCGCGCCGGTGAATCATCGTACGAAACAACACGGCGTTTACAGAGAATATCATACGGTCAATCGATCGATTGATCATGGCTACATCTCATATTAATTAATGTGACAATCAAACGTAACATTATCGGGATCGTCAAGTTTCTCGTTCTGCTTCCTCGTCAGTTTATCCGGGTGTAGATATTCATTAGCTATAGGTCTCAAAAAAGGCTCAGTCAGCGATCTTTATATTTCACTCCAATAAAAACGCGATGAGCATGAGCAAAAACGCATGACAATTAGCGACGTATCGAGGGAAGCATATCGTTTGCACTAAATAATACTAAAGGGCTGATAAGTGAAATATCCCGAAATGTTTCGGCTAAATATCGGAAAATTCAGACAACGGAGCTTCGTTAAGAACTGCTAAAGCAGTGAATGACAGATTGTAGATCAATCTAAGTTATGGTGACATAACTTCCGAGAGAAGAACGCACAGAAAAATATAAGAAGAGAAAAGAATGTCCTCAAAAATTTTACTTTCATCTTCGAAAATTGATCGAGCACGAATTTCGTGCGACTTATCAAAATTCTGATCGTGATTGATTCGCGATGTGCGCGCATTGAGCACTTGAGCGCCGTGTAATCAAGGAAGAAGACTTTGACTCTAGAGCCAACTCCGCAAGGGAATAATCTTTCCGTAAGAGAAATAAGAACTCTGAGAAAAGGAGAAATTGAACTTCATTTTCGACATGTTCTTGCACGTATTCGTGGAAAGATCGATGCGCGCGTAATTGGACAAAGTGTCCGCGTGGCACGCCATAAATACGCGTCTAGAAAATAGCTTGATGTAACAGTGATTTCTAATATATCGATCAAGTACGTCTTCCGTGAACAGTGTTGCAACGGGCGTGTTATTACTTTAATGCGTGTCACTGTACTCTGCGGACCGTATAACAAACTGACTGCTGCACGTCGTTAAAATGTCAGCAGGTGATTCACGTGAAATGTTAGCCGCGTGATAAGCAGCGATCATACTTGCTTCATGCGGATAAAATCAATGGCTTTACGTGTAATAGCTCGAATGATCTTTCTTCGTTCACTTGATAGTTTCACGAAGTGAATTATGTCTCGTTGCAGGCCTATAAAGAAAAGGCTCTCTCCTTCATAAATTTTCTCAAGCAGAAACAACGAATCGACGATCATTACGCGATCCCGTATTCAAAACGTTATGACGCACGGTGCATGATCTCGTTTCCTGGAATAACTATTTTCTTTCAAGAATATGCGCGATATCGCTCAAGATTCAGGGACCATCTGCAACGTTATGGAAATCGTTCCTTTCTCTCTCTCTTTCTCTCTCTCTCTCGAGAAGAATATTCGATCTCAGCTTGCCTGTCATCACCTTTAGGAAGCGCGGACTATTCGAGGTTTATTTCTCTTCCATGGAGGCTCCATTAGTGCTTTATTCATGCATTTTTTATCGGTGTTTGCCTTCCACTTGGCGCCCCCGCGAAGCGTGAAACGATTCTCCTAACTCCTGGTCCGTTGTATTCCAATTTGTAAGTCGACGTCGCCGCGTCAACACAAAAGGCAGCCTCGCGCCGCGCATAGTGCTGCATCGGCGAACAAAACCTGAATTCTTAAAGAGTTATCTAAAAAATGCTCAAACATATCCACGTAATTTCTCATTGTTAACTTATAGAAGATCACGACGGGGCGTAGTAAATAACGACAAGGAATTACGGTATCTCTTGACGTAATTATCAAATGTATTTTATTCATAGGAAAGATATATTCCGCGTGAGTAAATACTCGGAGAACGTTGTTCGAATATCTCGTTAGAAGAAAGGTCTTTATGCTTCATCAAGCAGGAATTGAATGAAAGGGGATAAAGTACGCGTCACACGTACGAGTAGAGATGGATATTGATACGGATTTTGTTTCACTAAAATCCTCCTAAAAAAATTGCATTGCAACGTGCCTGTGAGTCGACTTCTCTTCCGAGATTAAAGAATCGTAAGATCCCGCCCGCAAAGTATGTATTTTTTCTGTTAAGCACCCTTACGTGCCGTATCGCGGCGTCACTGATCGTATCGCGCTTGCTCGTAAAGGAACAGTCCAAAATACAAGAAATGCAAATACAAAAGCAAAGATACTCTTTTCTCGTCTTGTATTTACTCAGGTTTCGCGTAAAAGAATGCTCTTGACTGGCAAACGCCGCCCGCTTGACAAAAGTTCGAGCAGAGTTGCCGAGTCCATTGCCGGTGCGGTATTTTCATTCATTCAAATATTGTACCACCACCGCAGATTTTCCAAGATAGCCGCCGTTGCCGCCATCGTCAATCTTCCCTCTTCCCGTTCTTTCTTTTTGTGTTTAGGTGATACATGCTGTGCTTTTGAAGCGCACCGCGGATTTTACTGGGGCGCAAACTCTGTGTCGGCTTTTCCCGAAAGACCGACAGTTATCTTACGGATGATACGTCGGAATTGATTTTTGACTATTCAAAAGCTTCTCCCTTCCTTTTTCTCTTTTTTTTTTTCAACTTCTATTCAACGCAAGATAGATCTTTTTAGAGCAAAAATTCTGTAAGAAGAATCCAAGAGGAAGGCATTGTGCACAAACGTGACGATCTCGATCTTTTATGATCGAGACCAGCATCTTAAATGCGTCGGCGAGGATTTCGCTGAAGGAGGGACTCGGAAATTGCGCTAAGCAACAACAAAAAGCGCATGTCAGAAGCCGGACGCGAGGCGGGGAATTGCGAATCGCTGGTAACTCATCTTCCAGCCAGTCCGGCCGTATTTCGTCCTGCTTCTCATCCTCGCGATCGCGCGCAGCGGCATCAGAAGCGCCGGTCGCGCGGAATAAATAGGGGGAAAAAGCGCGTACCGCGTGCCGACTCTAAGTGATTGTGGGTAGTTTTATGGCGGCCATAACCGGTGTTTGGTTTAGCGCGTTAAAGCTCCCCCAATTACGGCAAATAAACCTAATATAGCTGCGCCTCTCGTTTTTCTTTCCGCTGTCCTCGCTCACCGTTCCACGCGGTTCATATCCCTCCATAATTCGAGGAAACTCCTCGAATTTCTTCTTCCGATTGATTCTTCTCCTCTCGACTTCTTGCTTCGCTTCGCGATGCCCCTCGCACTCCCTCGCAAACTCGGACTAATCGCATCACGTAGATTCTCTTGTGGCTGTAGCCGATGGAGTTAGGGAGATTAGACACAACTAACTTGTAAGCAAGTGAATGATGAAGACGGGATACAGAAAGGATCGTTGGCCCCGGGTTACCGTCTCCTGAGAAACGCAAGTGACTGAAACACGCTAAAAAGGAAAAAACAGAAAAAGAAAGGGGAGGAACGCATATATAGAACTAGACATTTTATCATTGTCGGCTCGGTAGACAGTTGCGGATTCGGTAGACAATGCCAGGTCTTATTGAGATCGGCGCAATGAGATAAGTTGCAATTATAAACTAATAATAACGCACATAATCGCCAGTTGCTTGTAGCCATTTGCAGCCGGTGTCTGATGACGACTGATGAACCGGGTAATGTGATAGGCGCACGTGGCGGCACAGTGATACACTCCTAATGCTATAAAGCTTGCGATTAAAACCATGAACTGCGCATTAACCACTCGCCAAAACAACCATCGCTTCTCCTAATCCCACTACAAGAGACCCCCCCCTCCCCCCTCCCCCGCCCCCTCCCCTCGCCGCGCTTAACTGAAAACTCGACGAAAAGAAGAAGAGAGGTACGAAGCGCATGTCTCGGAAGAAGCCGACACGATGCATAAGTTTTTTATCTTCTCTCAGCGATGTCTCGATGTCGAATCGCTTCGCTCCTTCTTTCCCCGAGGAATCGAACGGGATAGTAACGCGTGATGCGTTCTTTTAAAAAATTATGCTGCCTCGGAGGAGACTCGGTCTTTCCTTTTTACAGAAATTATTCAGAACGTAATTGGAGTCGGAGAGTATTTCGGTCGCAAGTGACGCCGTCTGCGGCCCGCGCTTGTGTAAACTTTATCCCATTACCCGAGAACCGACGGATTATAATAATCGACGTGGCTGGAAAGTGATAAATGGCGACCGTTTTGCTTTCCCGTTCGTTAAGCGCGCAACATTATTCTACGATCGTATCGATTAGAAGAGAGCGCTGATTACAGAGTTCCCGCGCGTAGATCAACCCACACACGCTGAGTCTGATAATAATTCATCCGTCAGAGAGAAGAAGAGAAAAAAAATTAAAAGAAGAGGAAAAAAGAAACAGAAAGAAGCGACATTCGGGAAAATTAAGCATTCGTCATGTTGATACCGGTTAATTCACGACGATATCCTGCAGCCCCCGCAAAAATTTATGACGCGCGTTTGCTATAAATGATCGCGCCTCCTGAGAATTTATTTATTGGCCGTGCCAGTGAATAGGCATCTATTTGCTGGCGGACAATAGCAACGATTTACGCAGCTGGCTTCACTGTCGCAATATGTTTCGAATCATTGCCAATGTAACTTTTCAGTCATGTGTGCATACATGATTTCTCCCTCTTTCTTTTTTCTCTTTTCTCTTCTCTCCTCCCTCCTTGTCTCTCTCCCTCCCTCTCTGGGAGTAGAAAAATCCGCGTGATCGATAAACATAAATATAGCCGAACTTTCGCAGCCATGGCATACGCGTACCTTCCCCGTATCCGATGTTACTTATTGCCGGCTGTCCGTGGCAGGTTTTACTAATGTGAGCGCAGGATTAGCGCTGCTTTAACGTTCCTTTCAAGACGCTACTACCTCGATCTCTCGCACGCCGTTATCTTGCCGGGTATAACCCCGTAAATCCACGGGCATTTGTTTCCCGCACGTCCAGGCTTCAGGGTTACCTCCGTTAACCCCGATGCGATCGTTCATATCTTTACAGCGACAAATCGCTCTTCTCCTCCTCTAAATTTTCTTGTATCTCTTTCTCCGTCTTCTTGATTTAATCAGATCCGAAACGGTCGGCAGGACATCTCAGCTTGAGGCTTGACTCCTTCCCCGAAGAAATTCTCCTTTACGACCTCTTTCTTCAAGCTGTTTGCAAATTAATCGTTTGTAAAAATTCTCCTTCACGGTCATACGGTTGCCTATAAGTCACCTTGTTCTTGAATGATGCTCGGAGAATTGGGAAGCTTTTTCTTATCGGCTCGAGAGATGGCTTGATAAAGAAGAATCGCTAGGAATATGAGTCATCATCAACTCAACTCTCTCTCTCTCTCTCTCTCTCTCTCTCTGGAGTAGATGAATTCTAATTAAAGTGGTTCCACCGACGGTTCCAGGGATGGGAATGGTTTTATGCCGCGTATAGAACCAGTTATACGGACTTGGCCATCGACGATGCAACCTTTTGAAGAAAACAGTCTCGGCTGTTGCAGCGTGTTTCGGTGTTTCCGTCCCATTCGATTATCATCGTCATCATCGTCATCGTCATCATTATCGCTATCTCATTCTAATGGATCTCATCGGGATTCATCTATCACGATGCATACAGTGCTCAGGGCGGAACCCGCTAACAGAACGTGTCATCGAGCCTCGCCTACGCTTCGGAATATCTTTTTGCGCGCGATTTGCCAGGGCATTATTGTCTCACAAACGGATACGTTTCGACCTGGTCGTATCATGCGATCTGAGTTGACGATCGTATGCTATGGATGCCGTTACCTCACGTTAGAATTAAGTTACGTTAGCACGTTGCATCGAGCGATAAGTTCGCTATTGTCTTTATCGTGTCACCGAGCGTAGCTTCGATTTAAACGATCGTAATTAGATCCTGTCGACTAGTCGCTGTCTGCGATGTCACCAGCCAGTCTGTTGCGTCTTGTATGGATTTTGGCGACGATCACTCGAGAAATAATCTTCGTAAGGTTTCTCGCAAACCCTCGTATGAACGGCGCTTAAGTTGGAAACCGCAGACCGGCACCGGGCGTATGGGTACCAAAGGAACAGCGCGGAGCGAAAGCCGCGGCGTCTTTCTTTCTTGCGCGCGGTGTTCGATTATGTGTGGGATAATGCGGCGACAACAAGAAAGACGAGGAGAGAAACCGATGGTAGAATAGCAGAGAGAGAATAGCAGAAGAGAAAGAGAGAGAGAGAGAGAGAGAGAGGGGCGGGAGGGCGGGCGGGCGGGAGAGGGTGAGCGGGACGCGAGAGGAGAGAAGTAACAAGCGAAAAAGCTTGAGAGAGCAAGAAAGAGAGAAGGACGTAATCTGGTTGGTCCACCGAGTTTCAACGGGGAAAGGATGAAGGAAGGGCCGAGGGCTCCAAGCGGCCGCCATAATGCATCGTGAGAAGTGTGCATGGGGTCAAACGGGTCAAAAGAACGTCATGGCGTTGCTCGTCCTTATGGCGGACTTAGTCTGTGCGCTGAGCGCTTCGCGATATCGTCATATAACGATCGAATCTCGTACTGATGCACTGATCGCGAGGATGACTTCATCGCGATTACGCGATTATGAAACACGAAATGTAAAAATGGCGCGTGACGACCGCTGCTCGCGTTAATTGTATCGTGTCGCCAATTCAGGGTGTATCAGACGTTTTTTCTCTAAAATGTAAAAATCTCGGAAAACTTACGTCCGAGATATATAATGAACCTGCGAATGTTTGCGCTCGAATGTGAATGCAGCCTAAAAATAATCGCATCCTTTTAAATCGATTGATTACGGCTGTCAAAGAAATTGGCTGTAGGAAGAAAAAAATTTCAGCAAGATATGGAGTGGATTTCGCTGTAAAGTGATCTTGCCGACCACTTCCTTCATTCACTACAGGCAAGGATCCGATGACCAGTTTGAGGTCGCCGATGACCGACGTGGGAAAGAATCGTCACTGCCTGATCTTCGTCCGAGTCCTGGTTCTCCTTTTTCCCTCTCCTTCGCATTTCTTCGCCGCGTGCGTCAACTCGGTATAACTTATCAACTTATTGCCTCTCTTAATATCCGCGACAAAAGGCTAAAATTACCATCTCAGAATATAGTACTTCGCGATAAGATAATGAATAAAGAATCTCACAGGCTATTTTTAGGCGCTTATTAAAAATAAATCAATCACGAAAAAATATCTGAACGGAAGAGAAGGAAGAGAATAACTTACGCTTTGAGAGATTTTGTCGATTACCTAGATTGTTAATCGCTTGAAGTCGTAAATGTTGAAAGAGTTAATGTTCGAACGCCCAGAAATTTGATTCATCGCATCACCGATGTCGTCTTTATCATATCCATACTCTAAGACTTTTCAATTATTTATTGATGAAGAATTTGTATTCGTCAGGAAATTATATTTCCAACATTTTGTTGATGTGACTTAAATCGATCTGTTGCTGCTATCATGGTTGTAACTTTTGATTCGGATAGCGATCATCGTTAAATGATTCAAGTGAAAATCCAAATAGATCGATTGCAATGAAAAGAAAGCATTCCTTGATATTTTAGTGTACGCGATACGCTACGTGTTGAGACGTGAGGATCTCGCTTTCTTATCTCCATTTCCGTGAATTGCAATTTTACTATTCTTATTCTACGCTCGCGACAGTTCGTCACAGTTCCATTTAATGACGTCTTTGCGGTTCGGGTAATTAATCGCTGCCCCTGCGCGACTTATTTTCTTTGCGAACGTTTTACTGCCCTCGACTTTACGATGATGTCGTACATTTATCGAAGGCTATTCGCGGCTTCTGTGTTCTTCGCGGACGGGCGTCGCAACTCGTATCTCTTTCCGGCGCGCCACGTCGCAATGCATCGCGCAATTTAAGATAAAATCAAGATAAAATCAAATCATGCGAGCTCTATCTCCGGCACGACGTGTTAGATACAGCGTCTAATTGCGAATATCAATTCCTTACGTTTATTACATTTATTACGAAAGCAAGATAATTTGCGCGTTTTCGGATTGGGCAAGTTCTAGCTGGCGTTGTTCTTCCTTTGGAACGCCCTGTAGGGATTTGACTGCGACCACAGTTTATGGCTTGCGCGTGTTCGGCGTAGGTGGGCAAGTAGGAACAAGCGGCGAACAACGTGCTTATTCAAATACATTCAATTAATTTCCATAGAACGACAACAATGGCTTCCACGGCGTGTAATCGTCCCTGCCGATATGGTCCTGTTGGTATGCGCGTTTGCTGCGTTTGCGTTTCATGGGATCTCTTTCGGCGACAAGATCCCTTAAATAACGGCATTAAATCTTTTGCCATCTTATTTATCTCGTACCCCTCCGCAATGCATTATCCCTTCCGAATTAATGAACGAGCCTTGTTATGCGCTTCAGCTTTCTCTGCGAAATCTTACATAATGATGAATGGGAGGACGAATGGTGAAGAATATTTATTTCACGGAACTAGAGAAAATAAGCGATCGCGAATTTTGTCAGCATTTTAAATTCCCAGCGGCACGAGGTGCAGTTCGCGGTTGAACTGTATAATGCATGATTATATGTAATTCGTTAATTCGTAATTATATTTTTTGTGCCTCGACATAATTAGCTGCACGTTTGAGAGACTCTCCGTTTGAAAAAGCGACGCAATAGAACGTAACGAAGAGGAGGAAAAAGGGGGGAAGATCAATGCAACAAGTTGTGAATGGCTAGGTTCTCGGTGGAACAGTGTTGAGGGCGGAGGGCTACGAAGACGGACAGTTAATTAATGGGGCGGTAACCGACCAGTTCCCTTCCCTCGTACACGTTTTCTCCCTCTATCACCTATCTGTGATCTTCCTTTTCCCTTGGCAACGCGCATTTTTCAGCACCTTCGATTGTCATAATTTTTCGCGGTTCGCCCGGTTGGTCTCATTCCAGAGATTGGTTTTACATTAATTTATGAAATCGCGAAGAAAGAAAAAGCGAAAGCACAAATTTAAAATTATTTAATGACAAAAAACAAGAAGATCTTGTCTGATAGCAATAGAGGCTCAGGACTCTTAATTATTTGATTTTTCCGCGATGTTAGTCCTCTTTTGTTCACATAAACATTTAAGTAAATCGTAAACTAATTTACAGACATTTAAATTGTGATGTTTGATTGTATTTCTATTTGTTTTCGAATCAAATTAGATATAATTCAAGTACTTAATTGACCATCAAATAAATTTTCGCTTCCATAGCTCCTAAAGTTATTGCAATTCCTTTTTGTAACTTGCTTCCTTTGTCGATATGAAGTACATGTTTAATTTGCGACTTGAAGTTTCCTCATTTTTCCCCGTCATTCGTTTTCACACCTTCCCGTCTTCTTCCCATCCGACTCATAGTAGACCGGTTCTCTGTTGCTGGGGCAATAATAAATTTCGCAAGAAGATCGAAGTGCCAATCACGATCGAAGATACGAATGGAAGTACGAAGCACGTGTCGAATCTGCCATTTTTACCGGCGCCTTTACTCGATGTACTTTACACTATATATCAGCTCTCGATCATACCCCGATCTTCTCCGATGTTATCTTCTTCTTCATCGCGCTACGACCGGTTCTGCGCGCCATCATTTTTGTTGCCACAATAAACTTCACGAAAGATTCCAAGTATCGATCGTGATCGTGATAGAGGATATCAAACGAGCGGAAGTATTAAATCTTCAGTTCTCCGATCTTTCCCTCATCTTTTCATCGCACAGATATCATTGTACCATAAGAGATGTGGGATTCTCCCATTTCTACATCTGTGTTTCTGCACAGATCAGAATATCGATTGTTAATTTTCGTTGCTCGTTATTAGGGAGCATCAAGCCGCACAAAAGAGACTTTCGACGTCTTTAATTGAAATCTTTAATTACGAGCGGAACATCCCGGTAAAACATCCCGAGAATCGTTAGATATAAAAGTCTGCAGCCTGCATCTCTTTATTCGCGCTAGTCTTTATGATATTTTACCATAGTTATCCGCTTTTGATTTGTCCCAACTTTTTAAAGCTGTCGATCGCGTGGTCGTATCGTCTTGCAGACCGGTTATGCACCCCCTCTCGATATCAGTCGCGAGGGCACGTTGGACCATCGATCTCCGTGTATCGCAGAGGTATTAAATTGGCATCGTTTCGATCGCCGACGCAGATTATCTGACATAAATCTGCCGCGCGAACGAATTACGAGGCAGGGGCACTATTCAAAATAAAATTATGCGCCGAAATTATGATGTCGTCGGATTCAGTTACCCGTGTGGCGCGATCGGATGCGCGATTTACGCTTCTTCTCTTCTTTTATGTTACGCTTTGTACCGAATAATGGCTCCGGCTAGAATCGCGTAGCTCCGGTGTGCAAAATTATGCAAAGAAGTAATTTCTTCCTTCTACCTTTATATACCGTACATACCGTTACATAGTCCCGCGGTGCACGCGAGCCGAACGAAAAAAATTCCACCAGCGAGAATCGTAACCCGATATCATTAAGATTGTCTTGGTTTTTGTGTGTCTCGATCAACCGCTTCTCGAATTCCATCTATCATCGATTTCTCTTGGCCACGTGTTTCTGGATTGGTTAGTGCAGCAGCGATAGGGCTTCCTTTCTGGGAAATATTTGTCCCCTCCGTGTCGAGCGTGTTAAAACATTTGATATCATTTCCCTCCGAGATCCATGTCGACCATTAGAGATCGCCGTCGCGTTTTCACCTCGGAAATACACGGGGAACGCATTTCCTCGAGAGTACCTTGATGCGGCTCGTTTAGATTCTCGATAACTCGCAGATAATCCAATAGGTTGATAATTTGCCGCGAGATCTCGTTTCGTGTCATCAATTTTCTTATCGCCGTTCATCCGACGTCGGCTGAGTTCACATATGATTTAAGATTAAGGGGAAGGCAGGAATTAATGAGTGATTAAATTCTGCGAGTAGGTCGACACATCCGATGCTTGTCTTCTGTAAATAACAGGATCATTCGATGTAGGCTCGTGTGCAAAAATTCACGCGTGCGATGCGACCGGCTGACCGATATTTTCTCGATCGTCGATCAGGATTATCGCCGGTTAACGAAGATCGTGCTGTTAGGCGTGTTTTCTTAATCGCTCATCGATCGAGCAACGTTTTAATTGCGACAAACGAAACGTTGATTAACGAGATTCTCGCGTGACAACGGATGGAAAACATGTTGGACGTAAGTATTTTAACAGCATTAAGATTAACAGCATTAGATGAGATATCATCGCGAATTTTAACGCGTATCTCAACACGAGAGTGACTTTTAGCTCTTAAATTCGATACGTTATCAGTTGCAATTTGTTTCATCTTATTATCGTCAATTGTGTTAACGAATTGGAAGTCGCAGTCATTGAAAAGACCACCTGCTGACATCTCGGCTTCCTTTTGAAACCAGCTACATTTTTCACGGTATATGGATACTGTAAAGCAAACCGTAGTCTAACTGGAATTTTGCGCTGAGGAATTACGAGACACAACAATCCCACAAGACCTCACAAGACTCCGCAGACCCCACAGGACTATTTTTCTCTCCTTAACATCCATGGGTCCATTGTTTGTATCGTCCTAATTTGAAGCGCGTCATCAGAGTCCTGGAATGTCTAACGGCTGCTCTTCTTCTTTATCTCTCCTATTCCTGCTCCGCCTTTTATGCTTTTTCGCCTTGCTCTTTATCCCATCGTGTCCCCGTTTAGGTCTTGGTAATTAATTTAACTTCTTATGACGACGATAGCGGCTGCTAACGGTTTTTGTCCTATATATATTGTCTATAGCCGTCCCGTCTCTTCAAATATCTTTTAATACAGTATCATATGGTGACATATCGGTGAAAACTTCGAATCATCAAACAAGAATTTAGATTTTATAAACTATTACAGACAATAACTGTTGAATTCTTTTTCTTTTTTTTTTTTGCACGTTTAGTAACCCTACAGAAAATTCAAAGATTTTAAAATCTGAATCATATGTTTCTCTCTCTCTCTCTCTCTCTCTCTCTCTCTCTCTCTCTCTCTCTCTCACACACACACATACACAAAATATTTTTGAATGTTTCATAAGTAGATATTGTCAGTAATTAAATAATATTTAATAATAAATTTGGTTCCCTTCTTTTGCTTTGATCGATTCTCGTTTCTCGACTATGTTATATATACGTATACATATCGTAATTGTATTAAGTAACGATAATTTATCAGAAATAATTTATCATTTCGAACGACGAAGAATTTGAGAAATCAATGTCAAACTTGAAATTGCACTTATCGTTATTGAGATATGAGAAAAGGCGGGGATGGAAGTGCGCCGTATTTTTTCGGTAAAGCCACCTAAAAGGGTTAAAAGTATCGGCGTTTCACGACGAGGAAGTACTCGACAAAGAAGGGGGCCTTCATCTACATGGAGGGAGAAGTGGACCAAAGAGGTGGCTGGTAAATAGCTGCGTGTGCAGCGTCCGTTCTGGCCGCGAGGCGTTAACGAGGCGGGCAAACACGAAGAAGAAAACTAGGAGAAGATGGAAGAGGTGCTGGACGAAGCATAGTGGAAAGGAGAGGGGGAGAAAGGTAGGAGAAAGGGAGAGGAACGGGATAAGGCACGAAGACGCTTTTTCAAGGTGAGGTGTAAACTCTGCCGCCCTTCGGCTGCCTCTATCGGCCGCCTCTTCGTGCATCCACCAGCATAAAAGCACCTTTTTCCATCTTATTAAGGCCCTCACACATCGATAACTGCTGGCACACTGTGACCGGACTCTCTCACGACCTTTCTCTCTCTTTTTCTCTCTTTCTTTTTCTCCTTATATACTCTTATTCCCGATATTGCTTCGCTGCTGCGTCTCTGAGATTGAATTTCGTTCATATATCAACGTATGTACCACATTAAAATGCTATGTTACGTTGAAGCGGGAATAAAGAGGAAAAGAAAAGTTTAACCAATCTTATCGGAAGTTACAACAAAGTTGTAACATATTGTTAGGACTGCGTTATTATTATCGGATTGTATCATGTTTAATCGGAAGCGACATTTCAAAAAGGAAAACCTATCATTTTATCTCTGGAGGTATGCATTTTCTTAAACCTCGACGCTTATCTTTGATCTTTTTTTTTTCATTAATGTTAAATATTGCACGTGTGATGCTATGCACGTGTGATCGCAATTTATTAATCCGGGCAACCTCGGATCTTGTATGTCGATGCTTTTTCGCTTGTTCCTTGTCGCTGTTATTTTAAAAGGTACTAATTGGTAACGCGGGCAACCTGATTGCGCGGCATGTATTCGAAATACGAACTTGCTCGATTGGATATCGTGCGAAAACAGCGGCGAAGAGAGTAACAAAACGCGGAGGCGAGCGAGCGAGCAATTGCGGGAGGCGGCGAGCAGCACCTTGTTTATTTTAATCGGGGCTCAACGTGCCTGCGAGATTGTTTCGTCTCGCAGAACCACGATGTTTAGCTCGCCGTTTAATCGCCGTTAACGAGCGGTTATCGTTCACCAACTGGAAACACGACGATGCTAACGAGGCGATCGACCGGAAGCACGAGCCCTTTCGCGTTCACTTGCCTCTTCGTTCCTCTTCTTCTTCGTCTTCGTCTTCGTCTTCGTCTTCTTTTTCTTCTTCTTCTTCTTCGCTTTCTTCTTCTTCTTCTTCTTCTTCTTCTTCATGTTCTTATGCCATTCGAAGAAGGATGACTCTCTATCTTGACAACGTTGGCGCTACGCGATAACTAATCTTTTCTTGTTCGTTAATTAAAAGAGCTGGCGAATTAAATTATTAAAAATAGCATTTTAAATTAAAAAAATTAGAGATAGGATATTCCGTACGTATGTAACATTATAATATACACATGCGATAGGAAGAGCACGAGAATATATCTTTTTATGTTATAAAATATTAAAACTGATGCTTATAACGAGAAAAACTTTTAAATTAATCAAAATTATGTTGAGTAAAAACGGTTTTCTCGCCATATGTTGCTCGCTAGAAACCTCAATGACTACCAATCGTTAAACAATAACCGTTAGGTACATGGAAAATCCTTGGGCGTGACCAACCCGCTCCGTCACGCTCTTTTCTGTTGTCTTCTTTTCTTTCGTTCGTTTTGTGTGCATATCGAGGAAAAGAGAGGGATAGAGAGAGAGAGAGAGAGAGAGAGAGAGAGAGAGAGAGGGAGGGAGGAAGAAGGAGAGAAAAAAAGAGAAAGGATTTTCTTCTTTTCCCGCAATGTAGAAATATAAAATCTCGGTCAACTCTAAAGCATGTTTCGCTCGGACGCGAGACTAATCGGACCATACAAATATTTAGGCCGACGTGACGAGAAAAGGGTCCCCTTGTTATGTTTACAGTTTAACTGGCCCTGTCGCACGGTAGTTGGCCCTTTTTACACTTTGGGTCAGATCTACAGCGTGAAGAATCGCGAATCTGACTATGCTCTGCGCATTTTGACTTGGAGCTCGTGACCACTTCCCAATAAATCCTCTCAATATCTGCTTCCGTCCGGTATACCTAAATTTCAAAGGTTTTGAAAATGACAAAGCGCTATCTGCGGATATCTAGGAATATTAGTGGGATAAAATATCCGTCCATAAAATGTAGTCCACAATAGTTCGTAGCGTTGATAATTCTCTACGAATTGCATGCATGCTGTTTCGTATTTACGGAAGCATCTGTCGCGGTTCAATAAATAATGTTGATTATTGCGCGGCACAGAAAGCGGTTAGAGTCTGCGGATAATGTCTGCTTAATTTATAATGTTTTCGATTCAATTAATACAAACTAATAAAGTTAATTAAACGAATGTTTATGATATAGAGACACGTTCAGCGAGAGTTATCGGCACTCTAAAACGTGAATTCGATCCGACCACAAAAGCGATAATCTGCATTTTTTAATCATCAATCCAGACTGATTTATCACTATTATGATATATGGTTCGATTAATGAGTAGGCGAAACGAAATGTTGGCAAAGGATGTTACAAAAAGATTGCAATCCCAAAAAGGGCCTGACCGCAAAAACCACAACAATCAGAACTATTCCACATCATGATCGCATTATGATCGTCATAAGATTTTACAACGGTCTCAAGGAAGGTACGATCTTTTATTGTTCAGACATCATAGCAAAATCCATGAGCTTCTCCGTTTTGCCTTCGGCAAGAGATTTTCAGTCTCCGCTTCATCTTTCTGCCAACCTTGTCTAGCTCGTTTCGTACCATCCAGCTTGTAACAAAAAGATAGCGCATAATGTAGATTCGTAAACAAGCAAGTATGATTATTGATACGCATAGCCAGGTATATCATAAATGCATGCAGAATTTGGATTCTGACCGTTTCGAACAACTATGATATCATCCTGCATTATACTCACAGAAGTATCCTCCTAGCTAGGATCGTTTTTTATTTACACATACGTCACAATAGTCATCTGGCAGGCGTGATAAATTTCGGTAATAGTTGGCCATCAATCTGGCGGGAATTACGTGCACCGCACGCTCCCTTCCACAATGGGCCCATACCGTGCTAGTACGGGATTCTGCAGTAGGTCCTATTAATAAACCAACATATTAACAAAGGATGCAGCCACTTGTTATTTAAACTGGACGTCTGGCCCTCCTCGATCGGGCTTGATCGATCGCCATAGATTTGTCCACAATTATTATGACGTCGATCTGTCACCCGAGCTAAGAAAGGGGCAGTCACGTGAGAAAAATTCATTACAACCGGAATTGAATTTCGATTTTTCAACGGATCCATATATATAGATGTTTCGGAAGGCAATAGCCCCTAGTCGATCGTTTGATTCAGTTTTTCCAAATATATAATTATAATTAATATTGCAGCAATACTGCATAACGAAATGTGTATATACAGAAAATGCACACGGCTAATGCGGCGAAGTGTCTTTCGCGACTGCTGCTATTTGTCTTCCGCGATCAGCGTCGACTCGGAGAGATGTTCTTTGCGAGGCTTATCGGCGAGCATTTGCAACCGCGAGTATACACCGCATATGCGGTTTCTGTTCCCGGTCATTCGGAAGCGACGGAATTCGCGTCGATCTTCGCGCCTCATTCCGTCCGTTCTCCTCTGACTCTTCTTGATCCGACTCCCCATGAATCTCTCAGGGTGTAGATGGTGAGTCAAGATAAGAGGGCTACTTAAACTTAACCCTTGCTCGAGCTCGTGCTCTCCAAGAGCAGGACCGGTGAGACCCGAGGCCACACACCAAGAAAGACTAATAGCTGAGAAGATAACGCCCTTAAACACTTTGCCAGGCCAATGCTTCTTCTCTTCCGTTGCAACCTGCTCTGCCGTCTTCCATTCTGCCTCAACGGACGAGCTACCACTCGACACCGATAACGTTAGGGGACATTTAACCAGAAGCAACATCGCCCAGATTGCACCTGAAGTTTTCTCTTGCGAAAACGCCACAATGGTGGTCTATCCGGTAGATTTATGTACCTCCGTGGCAGGAAGACCCAAAGACCTAACGACGCGCTCTCAAAGGAGAAATCGATAGAAAGTTTTGGAATAAAAAAAGAAAAGGAAAAAGGAAAAAAAACGATTTTTCTGAGACATTTATCTTATTTCATTTCATCTCTTTCTTTTTAATCGCGTTACGCGTTGTCACAGCTTTTTGGCGCGGATAGCATGCCTGCCTAGACATTTTATAAGACGGAACGCGACGCGTTATAAAATGTCCTGCTCATCTAATCGATGAGCTCTGCTCTCGCCTACGACGTGGGCTAACGACTCGATTATTGCTTTACAGTACACATCAGGGTAACTGCAGTAACGAGTTTATTGCTCCAGCGTACACACTTGTAAATATCGCTAACGACCTCGCGTACACGCCACTTCTGAATGTTAATCTTAATTTCCTGTGACAAGAGACGCGCCGTTACCTGCTCTCGCTCGTACACGCGTGAAAGATTGAATTAATGCCGCTCTCTCGCTGCCGCGTACACGCTACGCGAAATTATAACGAAGTAGCGCTTCCAAGTAATCTCGCCATCGCCGCGGCTCAGCCCAGGGGTTAGTTAGATTGATTTTATCGATTACGCTTAATCGGCGCGACCGACATCATTTGCAATACCGTGTTAAACGCGGCGGGGACATATCTCCCTATGTAATTCCAAGCACGTTAGGCAGCCAATAAACCATGCAACTCCCCTCGAAGCCGCGCACCGATACACCTGTACATAACATTATCGACGCGAGGCTTTTTATCGAGATTTAATTAACGCAATCGTTTGCGCAATCGTGGTTTATTTTATATTCTATTTATTCGTTCGAAATTTCTTCTTCTTTTTTTCTTTTTTTTTTTTTGCCGATTGTATCGAATCGATCGTACGGCAAGTGTCTTTCGGCGCGGTGGCGCTTGTCTTGATACCGTCAGTTTCAGGAATAACATTTTCGTCGATGTAAAATATTTACTCTGGCAGTTATTGGCTAGAATTGGCAGTTAGAAAAAAAGTTTGCAGTCAAGGAAAACGTGATTGGCAGATCGACGAGGGATACAGGATATCTCCGTGAGAGTTTACGTTCTTTCCGACATTCCAACCTAATGAAATAACAATTAAATATATCGTAGATTAGATATGCCGCGGATGCTTAGATCTGAAAGGTGACAAAAAAGTAGTCATCGATCTAAGAGTCGTTTTACTTGTGAAAGGGCCGACGTGTACAAACACAAAAGCAACAGGTGGTGAATGACTTCGGGCTTAGGTTACCGGTTCGGCTATTCAGTTTTATTCATGACTCGAGGAAGAAAGAGAGAGAGAGAGAGAGAGAGAGAGAGAGAGAGAGAGAGAGAGAGAAAGAGAAAAAGTCACGTATACAAATCTAGTATCCGTGGACCACTCGACCCCTCAAATTCTTTTCCTTCCGTCGACCTTCCAGATCCCCGATAGGCTGGTGCGTTCTATAATAAATGCGTTTACAATGGACTTAATGATCTGCATTTACCATAGTCGATTGACGTCTTGCGAAATATGGATATCAGATTAGCATTCACACATACGCGCATACAGCCGTGCAATTAAATTACTCGAAAAATGATTAATGTTACTCGAATACGTTATTTATTGCAGCCATCGTACGCATCAGCGGATGACGCACGTAGGATGACGAAATATAGTATAGCTATTTTAAAATTGCACTACATTTCTCGAGAGCGCATAAAGCACAGAGTGCTTAACGGTCTTCGAAATCACGAGCGGTAATGTTCGATAAATCAGTTCGAAATCTAGTCGGGAGACTGGCGCCAACTGTGCGCTTAGATCTAATCGATAAATCGCGGCGCGAGATAACGAATACGTGCTGGAATGCAAAATAACAGGGCGATACGGAGGTCAATCGTTATCTGTATCCAATATATAGCGAGTATACGGCCGTCTGTCAAATATATAGCGAGTATACGGTTGTCGCATAAACCTTTCACAGGTGGAGCGCATAAACTGAAATTCTACAACCGCCGGTGTCAGCTCATAGACGTTGAGTAATGTCACATTTCGGATTCATGATCCGATCAATGAAAGCATGCGGGATATTCCCTCTTGCGCAAAGCTGAAGCCAGCTTCGTGGCATTCGGGTTCGTTTCGCGGATCAAGGCTGCGAAGCTGTATTTTCGTGCTTGCATCTCGCTGGCGCCGGAATTTGTTTTTCCGACCGACAGATTTAGAATGTTGAAATCTCATAGTTGAAGACCATACGATAATAAACAAGAATCGCTTTTACTCGCCGCCATTCGCAATGGCATTTCCGGCGCGAGAAATTTCAACGTCTCGTTTCGGCTCTGTTCCCTTTTTTAGCTTCCTTGCCGGATTTTTCTACTCGATATTGTTATGTACATCAGACATCGTGTCTCGCAGACTTTTATACTTGTTGCCATGTACATAATTCTTGCATGCCTGATTCTCATCTCGATCTCTATCTCGTTCGCGTATTAATCCATTTATTGCGCGCGATGGAAGTCGCGGATTGAGATAAAAATGTAGAAGGAAAAGAGAAGAGATTAATAATCAGATATGCTCATTGCGTTAGTCAATTCGGTCTCCTCTTGTATGATTTGCCTTACAATCCATATTATTTGCAATGACTCTTGCACGACAGGAACTTACGAAGATTTCGTGACAACGGCAGACTATTCTAAGATCGAGAAAATCGCGATTTGGAACGCGCGGACTTTCAAACATGCGCAGCTCGCGGTTAACGATAACGATCATTATCATTGTTATGAACTAGAACATGCCAGGTAGACACACGCACACACGACTCACCTGGATTAGCATGATATGTCTACGCACAACTACGCAAATGTTCCTTATCGTTCAGATATCGCTGCTGAGATTAATTCATTCAAGGAACGTCATAACTTGCTAGGTTTTTACTTCCGTTCTGCTGCGGACCCATTCGAGCAACGTGATAAATCGTGGTAGTTGCATATCTGATCAACATGAGGGACCGATTCGTCGAGCACGAGCAGGAACGTAACGTTTTGAGAAATAAGATCAATCGTAGGCGGTCAATCGCCATTCAAGGCGATACTCGTCCACTTTTACACCCAGTTGCATAAACCGCATGATGCGCGATATTTAATATTATTCGAGATGATGTCTGAATAAAATAATATATAACCATGACGAGTGACGAATCGATCAGATCGCGAGAAACCGCGGATAGTGAGTTATCATTTGGTTAAACTATTGCTTAAAGAAAAATCGCTGCTTTTTTCCACGCGATTATTCCTTCCGGAGGAGGAACCCTTTCAGCTGACGAATTCTCGGGATAAGAGCATCTTATCCCGCGGATATTATCCTGTAGCATTTGTGCCCAAGCATTATCTAGGTAAAAACGAACGTGTGAGTCATATAATTTTCTGATTTAAGGGCACGTGACACCTTCGTCACGTGTGGTGCGTGGATGTTGTGACGGCAATTAAAACCTCGTTAGGTCGAACGCGCACCAAGCATTCCACGCTCCGCGTGCGAGATTTAAGGCCCATCCACAGGGTAGGTCCCTGGGGTCCGTGGCGGCGGCGGCGAAGGAGAACGTAGAGAGATAGGATCAGGCTGCTACATCCTGCGGGACCACAACGGGCCCAGGGCCGGCCCTGCCGCGGTATCTAATCTGGCCACTTTCGGAGCCGCGGGTAGCCGTGTTTTGGCTGGGGATCGTGTTAAGGGGATTTACATTCATTTCGATCCTAATAACCCGATCCCTCGGATCCCGATTTGGAATACGATATCCGTCCTCTCCGTATACATATATCTTGCTCTTTCTCCTCCTCTTCTGCTTTTTCTTTCCCTCGGTCCCCCGCTTTCTTCTCCTCCTCCTCTTCTCTCTCCTCCTCCTCCTCCTTTTGCTCCTCCATTTCCTCCTCCTCTTTCTCTACCGACTCGGACAGCACGATGAATTTTTAACGTAAGAGCGTTGAAAGTTTCCCAACTTTCATTTCTAAATAAGTAATTTCTCGCTCCTTTCGCAAAAGTTAAATGCAATTTGACAGAAGAATATAGAGCAGAGAAATAATTAGCATCAGCGTAATGCGTTTCATATTGGCTTATCTTGTTTTGCAATGCTATCGTATGCATACGCACATGTATAAGTAATTATATCCGGTTTTGTTGGACGATAATATGATGGAACAAAGTTTGTCGTAGAATAAAATCGGCAGGCGACTGATAGAATTCACAAATTTCCAGGAAACAATTAACAGTCGGGGAAATAATTGTCCGGCCGATAATTAGATTTTCATTTGCAGCTGACAATTCGTCCTTACGAAAAAGAGGCAGTATCGTGAAACATGTATCGATTTAACCAACGTAATATGATCTCATATAATCATAAAGAAAGATCCATAACGAACCTTATCTACATTCTCTCATTAGACTCGTTCTGAGGAGGTTTATCGCGCAGTTTTACCGCGCGGCGCAGTTCCGACGAACACAATTTCCTCGATGTAATCTCTCACGCATGCTGATGCGTGAGCATCTCGCGAGTAGGAAAAAAATATCGACACGCAGACGAGCGCTTGGCGAGAGACAGAAGGAAGAAGCTCCGCAGCTTCGAGAGCTCGAGCGGTGGAAGCGACGAGGCGTGCTTTGATTGCGGTGGACGAGGCTTCATCACCCGTGGTCGCCTTCGTGGAGTGCCCGAGGAGCTTGTCGACGACGGGCGTGACGTGCCTCGGGG
Organism: Eciton burchellii; assembly: GCA_020341155.1. Classification (NCBI taxonomy): domain Eukaryota; kingdom Metazoa; phylum Arthropoda; class Insecta; order Hymenoptera; family Formicidae; genus Eciton; species Eciton burchellii. Next base: position 2,358,745 of record JAHMML010000013.1, on the reverse strand, counting down.
CCAAAATAACACGCCCCTGGTATCCTCCCCGTACCATCTCATCTCTTCTCGAGCCCCCGCTCTCGTCGCCATCACTCCACCTGATCCTCCTTCACCTTTTCTCCGTGGGTAATCCGTTCCCACAGACAAAAGGGTCTCGCGGTCCGTCGACTTCGATCTTCTTCCGCCGCCTCGACGCTCTCCTCGCGGTCTTGTCTTCCGCTCAGGTATGTAATAAGGATGTAATATGAGCTCCTCGGGACACACGGGCGAGACTTGGATCGGCCTCGCGACAAGTTAGAGCCCCATGGTCGCGCGCGCGCGCCTGATCGATCCGGGAGGATCGATCGTGTTTGCCAGGAGATCGCGCGTTCAGGCCACGCTCGGCGAGAAAATCGCGAAGATTTTTCATGAGCCGCTGAACCGTAAGATATGATATTCAACGACCGCGGGAATTTTAGAACGCTCGTAACGACGACAATTACAACGGGCACTTTTGCGCGAAGTAAATCAAAATGTAAGACATTCCCGTGACTTTGTCGAATTTCGATGTCGCGTGCGTACACGGTAATAGTATTAGGGTTGTATTAATAAGAAAGTAGCATTAATACGTTGTGTTGGTAGAACACCGTCCAACACCGTAAGAGCATCATGTTTTATTAATATCTTACACGCTGTTGTACAGGTATAAAAATCTACTCCTTCATAAAGTATGCAGTTAATATCCGCTTGTAGTTTTTGAATTTTCTTTCGCCTTGTTGCGGCTCTCACCCCAGAATGAGAACTCGCTGTACAAGATAAGCAATAAGAACGTAATCTGCTAAGAAAACAGAAACATATTGAAATTACGGTAGATTGAAAATTCTTCGGCGAGTTTTATCTTCGTACGGCAATGGGTTTCTCGGAGATATTTATAGGATTATGTCATTTGTTGCTAAACGAAAAGCGATGTTGTGTGCAAGAGAAATTTATGGGCCCCTCTAATACTCTACGAAAAATGTAAATTAGCTGAATGAACTGTTGAGTATAAAAGGAAGCCAAGAACGGGAGTTTCAATCGAAGGTCCAGTCTCACGTCCCCAAGTTGGAGGAGCCGAGAAGATGATTGTTTAATAACTTGCTAAAACAAAGGACGCGCATTCGTGCGCGGCGTACAAATGGAAAACCAAAGAAATCAGAATAAAGAAGAAGAAAAAAGACGAGAAGAAGCGTGAGATAGGTTGTTCCGGCGTAGGGATTGCTCTTCAGTCGTTACTGCTGGGACCATCTAGAGAGCTCGACAAACACTCGATGCACCTCGCATGATTCTCTCTGAAAACATGACTGTCATTGTTGCCGTGTCATCTCTTCGGTTCCAGGCCATTGTCCTTCTTGCGCTGATCGCGTCCTGTTTCCTTAGTTGTTCGCCGCGATTCATCGAGAGATGAGTCGATTACGAACGGAAAGGGTGAGAAAGAAGGCCAACGGTCTCGATAAAAGCCCGCCGAATGCGAAGAATGGCGTAGCCATTCGATGCAGCGACCTTAAAAATCTATGGAAGGTGTCGCGCCGCGCGATTTCTCACTGTCTGAGAATTTAAAAATCCTTGACGATCGACGAAATAGATACAAGTATGAACAACGTCAACGCCGACGCGGAGCGTGTGGGTGTCGCGGGGTTAACATCGAGGCGGAAGTGGCTTCCTGGAAGATCAGCTGACGCCTGGGCGGTTCGTTTTGTTACACGGTGAATGGAACATCGGGGCCCACTCTCGGGGCCTCGAATGTGCCGGACACGTAGACGGGGGCACCGGCGAAGAGGTAGAGGGTGGTGGATCGTATGAGAGGAGGGGGTAGAGCAACGCGCGTGAGCATGTTAAAACAAGAAGGTTGGAATGAAAGGTTGGCCTGGCCGCAGGAAGGAGCCAGAGCGGGCGGGAGGTGGAAAAGGAACGGAGAAGAGAAACCGATGGAGGCGGGGCCCCGTCTGTGGATGCTGGTATGGAGCCCAGTCCTCCTTCGCACACCATCTTCTTTCATCTTGGACCCAACCCCCTTTTGAAGCAGTACGTGCCCTATCTTCGGTTTCTTCTGCTCCCGTCGTTTCTTCTACTTCAAACGTGCTTCTCCTTTTCATCTTCCCTTGCTTTCCTCCTCCATCGTCTCCTCATCTTCCTTCTGCTCCTTGACCTCTTCACCCCCGGCCAGCGTCTCCAGCGCGTTCGGCAACGTTCCGACGTCGTTTGTCTCGGCGTCGTCCCGCTCCTTTGTTCCCGACGATGCCTCGACAATTTCGTGGACGTTATCTGCGATTTAACGAACCACAGCATGCAACAAGAGCAATCGGAAAAGAATAGGAAAATTAATATCGCTTTTTGATGCTCTCCACGTTGATCGTGTAACGAACGAGCGAAGTCGCGCGAAAGCGCGAGGGATAATGTGGTTTCGCAGCTCAGTGATGACTCAAGATACAAGATATGTAAGCGACAAGCATTCCATAATTAGTAGTTATCGAGGCAAACGATGAGGAAGAGATAAAATAATACAGGCAGAACTTCGCAGGCGTCCTTCGCGCGATCGCGACTCCATCATCATCATCGCTGGTTTCTTGGCTACTAGCCATCCATTATCCATGATTTTACGTGTTTTTTAGGAATTTTTATTCGTGTTTGTAGCAATTAATTCCATCTAACACTTGTAAATTCCTAGAATTTTAAAAGTTTAGAAATATATCGACGATACACGTCGCTTCCTGTCGTGCGCGTTTGTTTCATATAACATTTTACGTTTCCCTTGCGATTTCATCGAAAATTAATACCAGCATGAATAGATCATGCGATACATCCGGGTAACGATACTTTTAATTTTCAAAAAGCTGCCTCGTATATTCTCGTCGTACATTTCTCAAATTAATCCAATTCCACTAAAAACCTTTCGGTGTAAACTTGCGGCTCCCCTTATGCATCTCGAGCCGCCTCTTTCAGAATGCCTCGCGCGCACGAGTTTTCGGTTGAACTTTTTTCGATTTCCGCTACAGATCCTCACCTCTGTGCGTAACGCTTTCTATTCTTAATGCATTAGGGGCTAAGCCATTTTTCACTCGAAATGGATATTCATACCCCGACATTCTCGGCTTTGGCCAATCGCGCACGCTCTCTTTCTCTCTCTTGTTCCATCATACCCTCTATCTCTTCAACTCTCCGCCAAAATATTTGTAAATAGATGTAAAGTCTGGGAGGGGCCCAAGGGATACCCCGCTGTGCGAACAAGGCTCCCCATAGCGCACTACGGCCGATATATCTCCCGGGCCCTTCACCATTCTTCCCTCTCTTTATATAAAACTTCTTCGCGGTCTTTTATACGTCTCTCCTTTTTCTCCCTCTTCTTTTCCTTCTTCTCGATCGTCATCTCATCCTCTATTACCTCGATCCTCATCATGCATCTCGCAGCAAAGCTACGAAATGGCGCATGAGAAAATTTTGAAAATCGATTATGATAATAATCTTCACGCGAGAAGAATGCGCGTTCCGATGGAGCCGATGACGGATGAAATCGGAATGTGCATTCTTGTATATGAATATGACCTTCATTATCGGTCTATAATTATGTTTTATGTTCTCGCAAAGCGAGAAAAATATGTACCAATCACCATGGAGTAATCAATTTCCATCCTACGAAATCGATTTTACCAAGTATCATATCACGCATGTTCATGTCATCGCATAAGCGTATCACAATCGATCGGATCAGAAGTATCAGTTAACAGTATCACGCATGATTGTAACTTCGCTGAAGCGTGTATCATGCACGTGCGAAATTAAGCTCATCCATTGACTGGATTCACAGAGCCACGAGATATATATGTGCCCTTTGACTATCTAACAAGGTGAATGAAAATTCATCCGACAGCTAATGGACGCGTGATTCGCTTGGCAATCGCGTACACGTGTCGCGAAAATTTTCACTGATCCGAGCATCCGAGTCTGCGAGGAAGAAAATAAAAAGTAGACGAGAAGAAGAAAGAAAGGTGAGACTGGCCCTCCGAGAGCCGCCGTCTGCAGTCAATAGGGGCTAATTGGCGCAAGGAAAGCTGCAAATTCGTGGACATTGTGAGCTCCGTTTCATTCCTGGTCGAGTGTCGAACCTGGTCTTATTGTGCCGCGGATCGCAAGAGAGCCGCTTCGTGTTCGACACCATCGGTTGCATACCGCCATTGAGGTCTGCGAGAATGAAAAGGGGTGAGACGCAAGGCCCGGGCATATAAAATCCGCAGCGTGTGCGTCTCTGCAGACAGGATCGACGGACGGCGGCTTGTCCGCCTTGCAAAAATCGATCGGTTGCCCCTGAAAATTGCCTTCTTCCGCGCATTCAGTCGGAAATGAAAAGAACAGAAGAGAGTCTCCGAACAAATCGGGACCGCGACTCGGTTCACACCGGCGCGTTTACGTTTTACGAGTGATCGGTCTCTACCCAGTCATCCGCATCATACGGCCCTGCGTGGGCGATTGCCCTCCGAGAATCGATTTGAACACGGGCTCCGAACTCTTCGAATGCTCTCCGACAATGCCGTGGCTTCGATCAATGCAGTTTCCCTTGCATCCGCCTTCTTCAATACGCCGCGTTCCGGATTAAACTCGGATTTAATACGGATCGGTTGAATCCGAGTCGACTGTCTGAGTTTCGATATGAACGTGCTATTGGCGCGCTAGTTACTACATCTTCGATGTAGGTAGACTATGAGAGCAGAGCGACTTTGAACAGGAAGAGTAGAAGAAGTCCAGCGTGACCGAACGATCCTTGACATCGGCTTTATTTATATTCTATTTGCCCGTTGATTCGCCACGGACTGGACCCCTTAAAATCTCTAAGAAATCCCGACCTCGTGACCGCCAGAGACATGCATTCGTTTACTTCATAGATTTCCGCGATACGCCATCCTTCTATACCTGACGCCACTGGTCACGAGGAAGGGCTCTTTTTCCACGCGCACCATGAAATCCGGTTGAATTCTTCCGGCCGGGTCGAGATGTTTTGAGATGTGACAGAAATCGCGTTAAGTGGAACTTCCCGGAAAAGTGGCCGGTTGACAGTTTATTTGCTGAAAAGAAGGAAAGTTAACTGCAACGCTGGATTTCAGAATCTCCTCGCGGATGCACGTGCGGATCTAATCTTTTAATCTTGAATTTGGTCAAAGTTATTTATACAAGCGTATTAGGGAAAATGCAATTTATGTGAATGCAGTATACGTTAGTATTTTCTATGTTTATGAACTAGCATCCATGTCCTTTAATGTTTTAAAGGTAAACACGCGCACGAGATATAATAAAAATACAAGACGGAAGAATACAGAGATATTCTTCATTAATACCACTGGGCGTGCACGATAGACGATTAAATTACTTAAAAATATGGATAAAGTATTAATCTCGTTGCTGAATCCTTAAGATTAAATCTAAACCAAACTTTTTAACATCTGAATTCTATTTTGCTTCCTGTATAATCAGTAATTGACTACACATAGAATTTATCTCGACTCTCAATTATCTAGAACATACACAATGTTACAGAGATGCAAGGAAAAACTTAATACTTTAGCGATCTCAGTCATGAACCAATGGCCAGGGATAAAACTGAGGGTAACTGAAGGCTGGGATGAAGATGGCAAACACGCGACGGATTCCCTGCATTACGAGGGACGAGCTGTTGATGTAACAACGAGCGATCGAGATCGCGCGAAATACGGAATGTTGGCGAGGCTCGCGGTTGAAGCTGGTTTCGACTGGGTTTACTACGAGGCCAGATCGCACATACATTGCTCCGTCAAATCTGGTGAGTTTCCGTTCCATCAGAATGTTCTTTCAGAATGTATCAAGCGGATTTGAAGGAACGTTAACTCGATTTGATCGAGTTAACACACTTCGATGAAAATTCGTTGAAAGCAGTCGATTTGTAAATTATCCGCAAACTTTGATTACGGTCGGTGTCTGTCGTTAATATCCGTATAAATCCCAATTATATATGTGACCATAAAGATGAGCGTATAGGCTACCGGATGATAGTTGTCATTTAATGCACTAAAGCTGCTAAAGTCGCCGTGGTAATAACGTCATTTAATGGAACAAGGATACTAAAGTCACGTTTTAGTTACGAGTGATGGCTTAACATCTTGAGTACACATGTCAGTTATATGGCAACATAAAACAATTTAACATATTAATATTGTTAGAGAACACGATCGAAATTATTTAGCTTAGATATATGAAGTAAATTTTTTTTTTTCTAAACAAGTATCCGCACGCCATTATTTTATCTGTACACCAAGTCTGCGTACACACGCATTAGATTGTTAGACATATTCTATTTCCAGATTCATCTTCAGTGGGCAAGTCTGGCGGCTGTTTTCCCGGAAAAAGTTTGGTCAGAATAGAGAATGGTAACACGAAGAGATTGGATGAAGTGAGGCTTGGTGAACGTATCGCCGCCTTGGATTCTCGTGGAGACGTTGTATACAGCGAGGTGATCGCCTTCCTGGATCGTTCGCCGTCCGAAAGAAGACAGTTCATCCGTCTAACGACGATATCCGGCCGAGTGTTGACACTGACTCCAGCGCATTTGGTGCCGGTAGAGGGTCGATCATCAGTGTTTGCCGCTAAGGTGCAACCCGGCGACAAGATTCTCGTGAATGATGTCACGGCAAATGCGGGAAACGATAACCAAGTGGATAACCGTCTGCGATGGGATAGTGTTGTTGAGACAAAACTGGTCCTCGAGGAGGGAGTATTCGCGCCACTGACAACGGAGGGTACTCTTTTAGTGGATGACGTAGTGGCATCCTGCTATGCTCTCGTCGATAGTCAATCGGTGGCGCATTATGCCTTCTTGCCACTGAGGATCTGGAATGCCATAACGTCCGTTTTCACAGGAAGACTAGACGATACGCGATACTCGGAGATTAGACAGGACGATATCAAGAGAAACCAATCAACAATACAGAACGGCGTCCATTGGTACGCATCGATGCTTTATTCGCTATCTTCCTATATGTTGCCATCGACGATGCTTTACAATTATAAATGAAACCTCACAAACTGTGAAAGTGAAGAAGAATGTATCAGGTGTTAAGTGTATCTTTGAAAAACTTGAGTACGATAGCGGTTCAAGACATTTGTGCCGATCGAATATTGTCGAAACTTCTTGTCGGGATTTTCCTTTGTATGAACTATTACTCTGGTGAATCGCGATTATATATACGTACATGAATACATTATGGATATGTGATTTGACGGTATCGTCAAAGACAGTAATGCCTCATCGCGAAAGTGGTATTCCCCTATAAGGAAAGCTATATTTAATGAAACTCGGAATGAAAGACTTTGTTGTAAACGAGAGATATGAAGATGGCCAGTGATCTACTCGTGTTCACCGAATGCCGTTTAGTATAAGAACCTTAAGAACTGTAGGACATTAGAAAAATGGATAAAAACGAAACTTTAGGAACAATCAGAAAAAGATTTCTCTTCTCTTTACATTTTCTCTCTATATCAAGTAAAAAAGAGAAAGAGTGTGTGTGTGTATATATAATGCTGGAATATAAATATATTCTGTTCCTCTTGAGCATACGCACAAGAGAGAGAGAAAAAGACAGAAAAAGTGCTCTTGCAAATCGTTCGATACATTTGTGTTTGATATCTAAGAGAATTGCAATGTATCGCGCGTAAAATATGTATAGAATAATTATGATTGATTTTTATATATGCACGCAGCAAGAAAGTAGTTATATTTAAATATTTACTCAAATTTCAATTAATTTAAATAGATGGAATATTTTAAATATAAATGGAATTACATCGCGCGCGCTTTGATGAAATGAGAATTATTGTATATAGTTCGCTTTTTGTTCTTCTTCTATTGCAATGCAAAATGCATGCAAACTGCTTCATCTTCTTTTCAGCTCGTTACCTGTGTGTATATCCATTACATATTTAACATTGTATACATTGAGAAAAACAATTAAATCAGTGATCTTGGTCAAACAAATATCATATTATGTTAGATAACGTACTTATTGACATAACAATAAATTAATTGATTTATTGTTGATGTAATTAGTCCGTTGATTTGTGCCTTGTGCGCGAAATTATTAAATGCAATTATTAAATCAATTTGCTACAACACTTATGTAGTTAGTTCAAATGATTTAATATTTGCTTGATGACATTTCTTTATTCAAATGAAATTTGATTTTGCTGCGTTTCTTTTTTCTCAGTGTATCTGATTCGCTAGAAATATTAAGATCTGTTCAATTTGTATTTTCTTATACTTTCTGCATTTAAAATAAAATAGATATAAGCTTTGACTTTCGCGGGAAAATTAAAAAAAAACAAAGAAAGTATAACGAAAACAAACAGACTTTATAGATATTTACTGTCACTATAAATCGTAACAGTAACAATCGAATATCTATTGTATAATAATATTAAATCGCGCGCGCATATTGTATTATTATTATTTTGACACGTTCTTTTAACAATGGCTGATTACAGTCGACGAAGTTATTTTAATAATATAAGGACTTATGATTGAGAAATTTAAATTATCTTCAAAATATTATATATATATTATTAAATATTATTATATATATATTATATTAATATTATTATTATTATTTGTATGTAGTAACAAACAAATTATAAATTATGTATATATATTCCGCCAAAAGATTGAATTACATCATTAACAAAAGCAAATTGTGATGTTTATTCTTTCCAGTTTGTGTGTATATATATATATATATATATATATATATATATATATACTGTTAATTTAAATAATAAATTAATTTAAAAATTTGATCAAGATAAATATATTCTGCTCTCTTATTTCATAAAGAAATTGAATGAAAATAATTTTTACCATAAAAAAGAATCATATTTGCTTTTCTGCCATATTGAAAATTATAAAATTCTCTCCAGCAAAAGAATAATTTACGATGACAACTTCATTTCTATATTATAGATGAAAACAAAATGTAAGTAATGCCAGAAATACCTTTGACGTTTTTTTGTTCTAATTGATTTTATGTTTAATGTTTGAATTTTCAAGGTTATCCATATTACATTTTAAAAATAAGTATATTTTATTTTATGCATATACGTATAACGTTCACAAACGAATATTTACAACTTAGCAATTATTTATAATGGAGGATAATGATGAAAACGATGCGATAGAAAATGAATTCCTTGAAACGGAAATTGATTTCGAACGTGTAAGTTTATGAAGAATAAATTGGCAATTAAATTTTTTACAAAGTAATTACTTAATATTTCTTATTGGTACATAAAAATAATGAAAATTTATAAAACATAATGCATTATTTTTAGATATATTTAAGAGTTCTTTTTGTATAGTATCCCAGTGTGATATTTCCGTTTTTGCAAGACGTTGAGAAAACGTTCTTTGAAATTGTTACCATGGGAAGTGTCACCGAAGTACGAATGTTCCTACAAGATCATCCAGATTTTAATATAAACGTTGTTAATTTTCAAGTAAGTACGTAAATTCATAATTCATGTAATTCATAATTTTCGCAATACTGAATACGAAATTAATGAAAAATTATATATAAGTTAACGAAAGGAATTTATTTAATAGAGTACAAATTCATTTGCAAAAATTATTCGCATAAATTCATTTTCTAACTTATATACAACATAGATTAGATGCGAAATGTTTAACAATAGCAAATGCCATTAGCGATCTAGAGTAATAAAACACATTGATAGAATGTGTTTATGTGTTTTTCCTATCTGATTCATCAAACAGCTTAAAGTCGCGCGTACGGTGCGCTTTGAACTAGACTGTTAAGCTCTTAAACAGCTCATAAAAATTCCCAAATTTATCTCCTATCGCTGACCATCGCCGCCATTTAACAGACACCGCCACAGACATTTACGTGGATCCATCGAAGCGATGATGTCAGAGAAAGATACGTTCTACCATTTCCTATGTCCGCATTATAAACTCAATATTTTTCTAAAACTAATTAAGTTCGAGCTTTAAATAATCTTTTTTTTAATGCGTCAATCATTCTTCATACAAATTTTATCGTTCTTATTTATTCGTATCTATTTTTATGCAATAACAGATTCAAGCAGAAACAGACTCAAGAGAAACATAGCAAAGTGCAGATAATAAATAAATTCTAATTCTTTAAGGAATCAAATTATTAGTCAATATTAATGCATAAGGTTCAATATAAATTTTTTATGTTTCAACGTAAATTATAAATATTCTTTCTATAATGCAACGAATCGAGACGTTCTTAAATATTCAACATATTCAACATATTTACGTAATCTATTCTGAATAGGAATTGAATTGGAATATACGAATGCGGGAAGAACAGAGACGGAACGAATATATATAGACTGAAGCTGATGCAAAGTCCAGTTATCTCAGATCTTCACCCCGTCATAGAGAAACACGTACCCCCCATGGAATGTTTCCTCCATCCAATCAGCCGACTCTATAGCTACCACCTCTTCGCCCGCTCGCGATGTTCTTTTCTCTTTAGGGTTTCAGGAAAGCAGCCAAACTCTCGTTTAACTTTGAAGCCGAAATGCCGAAGTGGCACTAAGAGAGACGGGCCCTGGTAGAAAGAGAGAACAAGGGAATAAAGAGACGGGTGAAGAGAGGGATATAGAGAGAGAAGCCGGGTGTCTCCGTGTATCTCTAGCTATATTTCAAGCCGTCTTTTTACAAGACAATGGTTTCAACCGGGACCTGATAAAAATTATTCAAATCACTCGTCCCGCTGTAAATTCCATAGGGAAATCTTTCTTCGGCATCGCTAGCTCTTTTATGGTGCGCTCGCGTGCCACAGTGCATCGATGACATATCGCATTCATTCAATGAATATCTTGTAATGCGCTGGTTTAACTCTTTATGACCTGATGAAACTTTCAGATCAATTAATTTTGTTTCGTATTTAAATTTTTATCTTCCAAGTTATGTAGGGTTTATTATTATCGAAGTAACTTGAGAGAGAGAAATCTAGATCATGGAACACTTGATTCTTTGTGCTTCCTCGATTCACATTAATCTCATGTAATCGTAAAAGTACTCACATCCCAATCAGTTTGTCAGTTCCTTCCGTTTTTCATTTATCTATCTTTCAAAACGCTCGAACCGAAAAATTCACAGAAACAAATGACAAACAGATATTTAGCCGAGCATAAAATCCGAACGAATCATGCAAAGCATTAAGGGCAACAGCTGCCGATTGTCAAGGGAGACCAAGAAGGACTTTTACTGAACATATATCACAAGGTATTATTGTCGCTCGGCGTGTGGATGTACACGAATACTCCCAGGGGTCTGTCGAAAAGCCAAAATATCACTGAATATTGTGACTGGTGTCGGCGACAACAATAGTGCCGGTCCATTGTTGGGGTTCGCTTCTGTAAACGCACCGCAGATGGGCGACACGTCGTCGTCCTATTCTTCCTACAGAAAGGGACACGGCTGAAAAAAAGAAAAGCCGATAGCTTTCTGAAAGTCGATCTTACCGCAAGAAGGAACCGCGATCTTACAGAAAGGAAGGAATTTTGGGAAAAGTTTCGAAATTTTTCAATGATTTAGATGGCATGTCCCTTCATTTATCTTAAATTATTATTTCCAGATATCACCCTTGAAAATCGCAATAGAGATAAGAAAAGAGCGATAAGAAAAATAAGATCTTCCTTCGGCTTCGATTATTTTTGTCTTTTTCTTTTTCTTTCTTTTTTTAAATCTAGTTTATCTATCACCAAACTCACCGATCATGATGGTAACTTGACGCTTATTCTCTCAGGGCGTTAGCGCACTTCATATCGCTGTTAGTGAAAGAAATCTGGCGATGGTCGAGTATTTGTTGTCTCACCCAGATATTGATCCGGGTGATGCGCATCTACACGCAATCAGAGATAATGAAATCAGGATCGCCGTTGTGATACTGAACAAGCTGAATGAACTGGCGCCAGGGTTAGAATTTGCCGGCGTCACTCACAGCACCGATTTTCCAGACGATACAACGCCTCTTGCCGTGGCGGCGCAATATGGACACTTCGAGATGATCGATATGCTCAGATTACGACATCACATTCTAGAGAAACCTCATCCGCCCAGTTGCAACTGCAGCGAGATCTGCAAGTACGCCGTATACGAGAATGCATATACTTGAGATGCTTTCAGGCACTCGCAAGTTCTCTTATCGTTAATCTTCTGTGTCTATTAAATCGCATGTAAATCGTATATAGAATATATAGAATACATATATTGAATGATATTTTTTTATTCTTATGTTTATCATGATTTTATCATTATGTCTTGCAGACCGGAGAGAGCAAAAGGTGATGTTCTGACTATGGAGAAAATGAGATTGTTCATGTATAAGGCGGTGTCGAATCCAGCATTTATTTGTCAAACTGAAGAAGATCCGATATTAAAAGCTTTCCAATTATCTGCTGAGCTTAAGAGAGAAGCGAAATTCGATAAGGAATTTTTTCCCTACTATATAGCGCTATCCGATGTTAGTGAAATTTTATTGTATATTTAGATTTATTTAGATCAGATAACTAATCTCTATTCAGCGAAGTTGTCAAACTTGTTGTGTAACAAGAACGAATAACACAAATATTTCCGTTATCTATTGTTAATAGATTTTAATGACATCTGCAACATAACAAAACATATTTTTTGTTTAAACGCTATAAAAAATTAATAGCCTATCATTTTATATTTTATTATAAAGGAGGTATCCCAATTCGCTACAGATTTGATCGCATGTGCTCGTAAAGCCGAGGAAGTCGAATGTGTATTGAGGCAGACCACTGGTTTCCATCGTGTTTCTAGTTTCGTATATCCACGACTCTTGCTAGCTTTGGATTACAAACAGAAGAGTTTCGTAGCTCATCCACATGTACAACAGGTGACAATATATCGCTAGCAGATGTATGGATTCCTAAATAAAAACATCGCAGCAATCATAGCAGTATATAAAAAAGATTTTTACACATGAAACACGAAATTATTTTAAAATACAGTAAAAAGTTTATAGTATAAATAGTTAAACGTAATATAAAGCGTTTAGAACAAAATATATGATATCTATTAAAAGTTCAATCATAAGATGAACAATGCAAGTGCACCAACACTTTAATTACGTCTTTCATTAATTTTTTTTTCTATAAAAAACTAGCAGAGCAAAATAATCCAGATTATCGAAGGATTTTATTTAGAGAATTTTGTAAAATCATATGTCATTTTTCTTTTAGATCGTTGAGAATAAATGGGTTGGCACTTGGCATGAATGGAAGGTCAGAAGTACGTGGCTGAAATGTTTGTCTGTGATTCCGCAGATTGTCTTGCTACCATTCATAGCAATCCTCATGTTGGTAGCGCCAAACTCGAAATGGGCCAAGTTCTATGGCATTCCAGCCAATAAATTTCTCTCCTCTGTAGCAAATTACGTAATATTTCTCATATTTGTATTTTTGCAATCACGCAGCGACAAAACCGAACAGCTTCGTGGACCACCGAATACAGGTGCGTATATTTTTAGTTATCTCAATTAAAATTAAATGATTCGATATCCAATCATATAAATCATTGGATCAAATATGTAAATCAAATCATCTTCTCAGGATATGAATGGGTTCTCGCTATATATACAGTATCATTCGGATTTGCTTTGATTCGGCTCTGCATCGTGGACGGTCCGATCAGATGCTTTAGAACACGTGCAAACTGGTAAGACATAAGTCAATTATAATTAACAATCAAATCTCAAGTTCTACGTTGGAAGTTTAAATCCTATAAATTAATGTATAGTTTACGAATGCAAAGTAGTGAACATAATTATTGCTATATAATGCAGGTATGAGCTTGTTATGCTCGTGCTGTTCATTCTGACGTTTATTTTCTGGATAGCTGCCGCGTTGGACGTTAGAATAAACGGTCAACGTGAATTAGAAAGAAAGTATTGGCACAAATACGATCCGACTTTAATAGCGGAGGGAATTTTCTGTATTGCGGCGATCATGGCATTCTTTAAGCTGTTGTTTATTTGCCAGCTAGACTACGATCTGGGACCTCTGCAACTTTCGTTGGTTAAAATGACTAAAGACGTCAGTCACTTTGTCACAATATTTGGTATCATTCTTTTGGCCTTCGCAGTCGGTAAGATATACGACATGTGTGTTAATAAATGTGTAAATAGTCTCTTTTAATTGGCAGGCAATAATTTTGTGTACTTTATCTAGTATTATATATGCACATAATTTCTCTCCTACACGTTTAACATATCATGATTTAAAATAAAATATCATGATTTTGAGCCTTCTAAAAGTCCTTCCGGAAGGATTGAAATATATTATGCAAATGTGCAAAATCTGAAAACACTTTTCGTATAATCAAAATATCTCCTCGTTTCTCTATGATCCTTTCTTCGTGAAGAAAATTATCAACTCTTAATCTTTCTTTTCAGGACTATGCAAACTTTATCAATATTATGATGGAATGGTGCAAACTGATGACGAATCGAAATTAAAAACCGAACAAGAGAGTTCCTTTGTTGATTTCCAATCAACTTTAAAGACTCTCTTTTGGGCTGTTTTCTGTATGAGTCCGGTAGAAAGTGCCAATGTAATCATTGAAAATCTTCCAGGTGAAAGGGAATCGGAAACGATAATCAATCACCACGATTTCACTGAGTTTGTCGGTTACTTCGCTTTTGCCAGTAGGTGAACAACCAGCCAGCAGTTAATAAATAACGAAGATATGAAAAAGTTTATCGATAAGACATTTTAAAGATAATATTCTGTTTCTTTAGCTTTCGAATTTATCTCTGTCATAGTCGTTTTGAACATGCTCATTGCATGTATGTCAAATACTTTTACCAAAATAACTGAGAACGTTAATGTAGAATGGATTTTCGGCCGAACCGAGGTCAGTGAATTATCTCCTATTTTCTTGATACCTATGTTTTAAATGTAAGACGAATTTTTTTTACCTCCATGTTATGCATTCAAAATGAAAAAAGATGGAAAATAATATATGAAAAAAATATCGGAATGGCAAAGATCAAAGAGGGCCAAATGTTAATTTTTGTACAAATTTCAACAATATGTAAAATGCGAATTTATTGAATAAAATGTGTAAATATTGCGATATTTACGAGTATCAATATTACGTAATAAATTATACAGTTTTTTTAGGCTTACGTTGATTTCATGCTTACGACGACGCTTCCACCACCGTTTGCCATTTTCTCCATAGTCACGGGCATGAAACCCATAATCAAATATCTAAAGATATTGTTCAAACCGCCGCCCGACAAGCGAGCACGATGGGATTTTATAAATTGTTGCTATATAGTTAGTATGCTAAACCTTAATATCGAACTATTGCATGTATTTTATTCTTTCTAAATCAAATATTGGCTATCAATTTACAACACAAAGCATAGGAATATAAGTATACAATATACAGCACTGTATATTTCACATAAAATGATCTTTCATAATTTCTAATGACATTCGTTTCACTATTTTATATTTCCATCCAAATATTGCCTGTCAATGTTGTTATTACAATGATAGATCGATGATTAAATGAAAGTACTTGCCCCGATTTACTTATCCGAAGTTTATTGTACTTTCCTACAGGAAGATCTAGAAGTGAAGAAAGATGAGCAATTCACAGAAATCATGGCATTATTGGTGCAACGTTACTTTCGTAATCGCGAAAAGATGCTAGAGGAAACAGAGATACAAAAATTACGGAAGGAATTGTTGGAACTTAGTACCATCCTGAAAGATGCTCTTAGTCCAGCTTAAAAGAATATTTAAAGATTAATTTGCAAAAAACAGGAAAGAGAAATATTTTATATTAATAGTTATATTAATTCTGACGCGCATGCATCGCGTATGATAGAAAGGATAGAGAAATCGCGCGAAATCGATATCAGACCGAATTTGTGATTCAATGATATCGATCCTAGAATTTAGTCTCCTTCTATAGTAGATATAGACCCAACGGAAATATATATTTTACGCTAGGGACGCCCACATGTGCATGTGTCCATCTTACATTTTCATGATCTTGTTACGTGCTAGGTTTTAGAATTCACCGCACGTCCTAGTAGTCTTCATTAATAATTTGCGGGCGACAATATCCTCATGGCATTAGATATGAATTAATGAAACATTAATTAAGTATGCTGCATATGTATGTATATTTGCACATATAATCTAACTGTGTAGCTGTCGTTAATACAGACTGTTATTTAATCATTTATGAAACTCATTTCTTCTTATACGTATTTTATCCGCATCTGATATCCTGCATCTCAAGTTTGACGCACGGTATATATATCTCTCGATATCTTAAAACAAAAATGAATAAATTAAGAAGAGCTCTGAATTGTAACGAACGATTATATATATATAAAAATGTTGTATCCGCTTATAAACAAAAGTGTCAAGTGACACTCTTTCATATAGATCGCACAAATGTAATCTGTAATGTAATGTAATTATTTGTTTGAGCCAGAGAAACATGTTAAAAATTTCTCACATGAAGAAGGAAAGAAGCTTTTAAGAAGAAATTGCTAAAGCTTTCTATATATGTTTTATATTCTATATTGTATAAGGACAGGGTAAAAGTGAGAAGGGATGCGAGAGAAGAGAGGATGCGCACTAGGATGAAGCATTTGCTGTCACAGTTTGCACGCACCTCCTGTGCTGTAAACAGTGATTCGATAGTGTCTCAAAGCTTTCTTTGTGTCTGTGTTATTAAATTTCGGTGCTTTCTTCATTATCTCATTCGTTATCTTGTAATAAATAATTAATGACAGCAATCCTTTTTATTTTATTAATGTGGCAATGCATTGAATTACTTTAGTTTAACAACAAAGTCTTTGCGCATTTTCAAAGCTAAACATTATTTCGTCACTCGTGATGAGTGTAAAAGAAACGAAATAAATTTTAAGAGAAAATTTATCTAATCGTTGTAACTTACACAAATATTTAATAATCATACAGTATCTTTCTACAGTCGGATTTTAAAAATGCTTGACGGGTTGGTATATACGGAATTCTAAGTTTTCACTTCGATTAATTTATCGATGTTACGTATTCGCCAAATTATTTTATTTGTATTACGTATGGATCATTCAACGCTGAATAATTTCTTAAAAATCTTGTTAATATAGAAAAAATCATTGCGTTCGAAATACGGAGTTATTTAAGCGTGATGATTCAAGCGGATCGTTTTGAGATACCGAAGAGCAAAAATGCTATTCGATTTGTCTATTCCGATGTCCGAAAATGAGAGCAAGGTGAAGTTCAATGATACGCATGAATCGGATAATCTGCGTCTACAGATCGTGCTGAAAAGAGATGAACTAAGAATTTATTATAATAATGTAGGTGAAGGAAAGATCATGGCCCGATATGTGATCGCAATTGCATAATAAATTTATATACGCGTATTTTGTTTAGGAAATGTGAAGTATGGCATATCTTTGTAAATATGTGAATGTGTATCAAATAATTTGAAATATTATATAAAGAACACAAAAGATTATTTTCTAACGTGTATGCGTACGCATTTCACACTATATAATTTTAGTATATTATTAAATAAAATGGTAATAGGTGTTTCAGATATGTTTTTAAAAATCGCAAGTGTTTACTAATATTATCATTATTGATAAATTATATCATTATTTTTTATTCTAACGATTTTTCGTGAATTTTATATAAATGACATCGCAGGTCAGGAAATGATAAAATATAGTAATCAATTGTTCAAGAATCAGGCAAAGCGATAAGAAGTGCATATGCAATCGATATGAACTGTTACAATATTCTTTTTTAAATGCATAATATGGTATACATGCAAAACATGCTATAACAAACAAATAAAATATAATATTCCGATAATATTCCGTATGATTAACTGATATGCGAAATCTGTTATTTGTATGCGAAGCAATCGTTCTCGAAGCCAAAGTAAATAATCAATTGTCAGATCATAATAATTCACCTCACATATTGTGGATAGAATGTTTTCCCAGTACAACGTTCTTCTCTGCAGAACAAAGTTTGGGTAATAAACTTTATGTGTACATAAAATTGATAAGAAAGATCGCTTAAAATAATATTTGCTTAATACCGCCATCTCTTCACCTGCCAGATAAGTCCGCATATTTCCGTAAGAAAAATGCAAAATAGACGAAAATAGATGAATTGTTGAAATATTTGTTAATAAAATTATCGAAATATCTCTTTTTTATTTTTCTTGATATAACATTTAATTTTAAATTATCTATATATATGTGTATATATATATATATATATATATATATATATATATATATATATATATATATAAAAGATAAATCTAGAGATTTATCTTTTAGTAGAATCATTTTATAATAAAGATATTTCATGCGTGGTATGATATTTCATTCATATAAGAAAAGAGAAAGCATGTTAAATGTAAAATATGAAATTTATTTTTGTTATATTACAATCACAATTATTTCCAAAATATGTAAAATCTTTAATTACGATCATTCAATTAATAATTTGACGTATGTAAAAATCGAAGTTTTTAATGATTTTTTTTGATATTATCGAATTATCTATTTTTATATAAATATATTCTTATAAAAAATATATTTTGGATAAATCTGAAATTAAAAAGATCTGATCATGATGTTTAAAAATTATTTTATTTATTAAAAAATCAAAAGTATTAAATAAATTTCTGTTGCAGTCTTCAACAGCATTAAATCTGCAAGACGAAAATGGACGATAAAGCTTCTATATTCCTAGTTATCATTCTCGCGATCGGTGGCTTAACGATGATGATTGTCCTGCTGACTTGCTACGCTTGTATCTTCCGAGATTTATGTTGTCGACTGAAAAACAGATCCAAAAAGCAACAGCGATCTAGTCTTCAACGAGAATTTGATCGCAACAAAATTAGATCAAATGTGGTACAATTAAATGATATAATATACAGAGAAAGTATGCCTACAGAATCCGAGAAGATTTAAGCAAAAAAACTTTCAAAATATTCTTTCCGATGATAATCACGATATTTATAATAATAATTACAATTATAAAAGTAATTATAAAAACGCAATGTAATATAAATGGAGATTAGGAAAATTGATGATAGAATAAAGAATACGCCAAATTATGTTTTCAAAAGAGATATTAATTACAGTATAGATTGGATAACAGTATTAAATGTACATAGTCGCGCGTACGTTGGTTTATTAATACATAAATCAGTTATATACATAACTAAATATATACATATATGTATATACATATAAACTTTATGTTATCTATTGCGCAAATAAAAGATCTGATAAAAATATTCAACATTCATATATGATTGTAAATGACAATCTTACGTTACTTATTATTCTGTATACCTATATCTATCAGCTGTATATAAAATAAACTTTTCTTTATATTCCCACATCTATTCATTGTATACCCGTATGTAAATATCTCTTCTCTGGTAACTTTATATACGACTGATCCAAATATTCATTGAAACATTCCTTCACGTGAAAGCACAGAACTATGAGTCCTAACCCACACTGGGATATCCGCTATCACTTGAATCACGCGTATAACGCAATTTCAAGAAATAATATAAACGAATATACTAAGCAATATAAACAATATAGATATACTAACAAAATAATTTCTATAAAAACAGATTTCTACAAAAATTCTCTCTTTATATGCACTTGAATATTAAACACAAAAGAAGAATCAATGTTTAAGTAATCAGTGTATATACAACAGATATTTCTAATAGGATCAAATTGGGATATAATTAAGAAATTATATTCTGAAAAAGACTTTGTTAAGGTTTACTTTGCATAGCATTAGAAAGATTTACAAAGATATTATAGAAGAACTACAAAGATATTATAAAAAATTTGTATATTAACTAAATGGCTGCACATTGTATTAATATAAAAAAAAAAAAAAATACACTGATAGAATCACTGATCTCTTTCGACAAAATTAATTGGATATTGATAATTTGAATGCTTCAGTCTTGATCATTTCAAGTTATCAAAATTCCATTGTACTAAGAATCAGATGAAAAATTAAAAATATACGTTTTGTTTCATAATCTTGATATCATTTCTATAGCATGCTACATATTGTTTCCAGATATATTAATCTAATAATCTATTTTTCTTCCTTAAAAGTATATAACCTTTCTTAAAAATGCATTCGACTAGCTGATCTGACTGTTGAGTTGCTGTAATACAGAAAGTACTACTTCGCGTAGAGTCTAAGAAAATAACATATGCATTTACAGATACATATGAATCATTAATCTGTAGTGATATTAGGTGGTATAAAATTTATTTTAGATATGCAAAATATATTAAAAAGATTGATCACTTACTTGAGGTTTACAATGCTCTTCCAACCAACTGAATACGCAACCAGATAATTCTGCAAAATTGGCCACAGAAACATTGAAAGTTTGAAAAAGGCGATCCATTATTGCCTGAAACTGCGATACAATGTAAATAAAATAATCAAGTATAATTATAATTTATAAAAGAGAAATGCATTTGCATATTGCGTTTCCATTACCACTTGAAATTTCATTTCGTCCGAAATACGCATTTCCGCATGTCCTGGTTGGGTTTGATGTGCTTTGACAATCTGTTCATAATTAGCCTGCATAATACGTAATGCAACAACTTCTTTTCTTAGTGCGTTACGTTCTTCCTCTTGCTTCTTCTTCTGTTGCAACAAAAATTGTATATAATCGATAGATTTCTGGAGCACTGTAGCTTTGGAAATCTTATAACCCGATGAATCAGTGTGCTGGCAGGTTGGAACCAAGTCCTGAAGAGAATCGTAACCCTTCTTGATAGCATCTCGCCTCTTTTGCTCAGCTTGTGTATGAGCCTCTCTTCTACGTTCCTTATAACTTATCGTAGAGTTTTTATTGTCGCTATCCTCATCCTCTAATTATAAGATTTATCAATTAATATCTCAAATCTTTTCTTTGATTAATTAAATACAAATTAAATTAATTAAATACAAGAAATATTTACCTGTATTATGAGCAGATGAAGATGGTGTATTAACTGATCCTGTGCTATTACAACGAGAAAAGGCATACTTCTCTGTTGGACTAGAAGGTTCCATCTTCATGTCATTGTCTGATCCTATATTACCACTGCTAGCGCGCATAGTCAAACTAGCTGATTTCAAGAAAGCATAATACTTATATAAATATATAAGCACATTTTTATATTTTCTTTGAGTTTTCTTAAATCTTCTATTACTTTCCTTAACGTTTATATATATCACATATTTTTCATCACATAACATGATGCTATTGTCCCCAAACATAGAAAAAAAATACGGAAAAAAATATAGAAGGATTTAAAGGAAAGAGGGAAAAAGAGGAGAAAAGGAGAGAGAGAGAGAGAGAGAGAGAGAGAGAGAGAGAGAGAGAGAGAGAGAGAGAGAGAGAGAGAGAGAGAGAGAGAAAGAATAGTACAATAAAATTTATATTAGTTAGAAAAAAATAGGGGAAATCTGTCAATTTCATTTTCTAATAATTCATTAGATAAACATTTATTTATTTTGCAAAAATAAGAAAGATTTCTGAGAAATATCGTGACGGAATAATCAGAAAGGAAATTTTTTACTCACAGGTTTCATATGCATCTTTGTGTAACGGATCCGCCATAATATTTAAGATTCAATTACTTTTCATTAAAGAGACGAAAGATCAAAATATGCACATGAACGCGCGCAATTATTATTAAAAGACAGTAAATTAGATCAAGATTCTGACATCGCATTTGATTTATCTGTGTAAAGAAGAGAAGAAAATTCTTGAACAATTAAGAAACATTGAAGTATTAATTCTTTGATCAATCAATCACGACACCGCAAACAATTCCGACACGTTCGTCTCACAATGACACTTTTGCTTAGTATCCACCATCTTTGACTGGAATGTGTTATATATATTGCGTGTAAACAGTATAAATGCATAATGTATTATCTAGTTCGTTTAGCTATATTATATTCCGCTATATATTTTTCTTACTAATGAAAAAGTACTATAATTAATGAAAAAAAAGAGAGAAATTATTAAATCACATCATTTAAAACTAAAGGCTTTATTTAATATATCATTGATATATATTATTTGGAAATAGAAATGTAATTAAATTTTATCAAACCTAAGATTAAATTGTAGTTGCGCAAATTAAAAATAAAAGATTCATCTGATTGTCACTTCATGTTACCTTAAAATAAAAGCATTTCATTAACTGTTATATAGAATTCATATTATCCATCATATCGACATATAAGATTTGATACCCAATAGGATACTTCGTTTTCTAGGGATTTTAATGAATGATAATTCATATTTGATAGAATTTCTAGGAAGCAGAATCATCTACTGGCACCATATGTTAGATAACGGAAACAATTTAAATCCAGCATCATATTACTTAAAAATAAAATTTTGGCATGTATTGTTATATCATCGTTTTTTTTCTTAAAAAAATGCACATGGAACATTTCTAGCTAGGTTTCTAGCAAATTTTTTTGAAACTAAAAGATAATGTCTTTGCTAGAGCATCTGCATTCTCACAACCCATTTAACAGCTACCGACGCCTACAGAATGATAACCCTCTTTTCAAATTGCTCAACTGAATATATAATTGTAGGTGCTTGACTTTCTCAACACAGTTTTAGATTTTTACTATTAATTTTACTCTCGGATAGCATAATTTTACAGCGAGTAAAAAAACTTTTATTTGATAATGATTAAATTTTAGATCAATTTTAGAAATTTGATTAATTATTTACTTATGCGTATAGTTATGCATATAACTCAGTATTAATTTATATTTTGAATATCTAACACTGAAATTAATTAATTATTTCGCTTTCTGATAAAATTATTCCTTAAAATTTCGTTTAATCTTACCTATGTAATCTTATTATATTAATATTACAGATTTTTCCAAGTTTCTGATAAAATTTATCAAATCAAATTGAACTTTGGTAGTAAAAGTCAGATAATATCACAGCTTGAAAATGTTATTTTTAAATAATCAAATATAATTTTTAATTTTGTTAATACGCATGAATTCAATACTGACAATGTTATGTTAAATTATGTTTATTATAAGGTGTATCTAATATATATATTTACACAATCGCTTTAATATACACGTAAAACCATTCTTTTAAGATAATGTATTCATCTTCGGCGTTACGACATCTCCTGTCATAACGCTGGCAAATTGTGTTCCTATGTCTTTGTTTTGTCTCCGTGAAGTGTACACGATTCCGATTTCATGGCTATTTGTCTATTGTGTACCTGAGGCAAGAACCGTTGCTTGCATTATACACTTGTAGATAGCAGGCTTCGGGGTAAAGCAAGTAATTCCGGGAGAGAAGTCATCCTTCTATGCATTTATATAATAAGCATCTCTTCTTCTTTCTCCCTTTCCCCGTGCGCATAGCATTCTACGGTCTAAGAAATTATTCTACTCCTAATCGCATATCCAGTATTACGATCATACGTCTAACTTAATAGATCCATATATGCATAGTACACAGTTCTACATTTGTATCGTTCGGGGACGGATTATGTCGGAAAGCCGAGAAGAGTGTAAACTGTTTAAGATGACGTGCAAACGTCATTAAAAGTGTTGATGTGTAGTGATTATATAAGTGAGATATGTTTAAGCTGAGTTGCATCGACAATCCTAGAGTTGATTAACTCTATTTAGTGAGATGCTGTTCCTCTCTACATTTATCCTCCTATTCTGAACAACATACAAATTAAGAAAAGCAGTGAAATTAATCAGAATTAGCAATAGATATCTCTTCTTGATTTTAATCAACTCTGCGTAAACAACATTCGTTAATCCTCTTTGTGTTAGAATGCTATCTAGGATATATATGGGGAAAAAGAATTATATCATTAATTAATTCATTTATCTTTATCCCAAATTGCACCATCAATGTGGAGTTAATTAACTCTATTGATCTGACATGTTATTCTTCTTAGTGCAGAATAAAACTGCCATTGCGAGAATCTATATTGTAAAAATAATATAAAAAAGATGTAATTGACCAATTATATATAAGTTTTATATCAACCAATTAGAGTTAGCATTAACTGATACTAATTGGCCACTAGAGCTATTGATCATAGATTTACATTCATTTTTTAGAGGTTTGAATAATAAAATTAATGAATTCGATTTCCTGGAGGTCTTATCATCTGAATATCCGAGAAACACTCCAATGCTACTTGCGTGACATTTATATGTGAACATAGAATACAAGCGTTTCGAAATTTCCGACACGCGCGATTTGGCTACACCCGCCCCCGCAATGCGCTATTCAACGTACATTAAGTGAAGTTTACATCTTCGTTTGCAGCCAGAAACGTCCCACATGTATTTTATTTCGCATAAAGGTCACTTCCCGCGATTAAATCGATAAAGCATCACATCGTAAATTCTCATCGAGTTGGAATTTAGTATTTTTTCATACATATCACACATTCACCTTGCATATGCGTATCGCAACGTTCTCTCATTATACTCACACTCTAAATTATCTCTTTTTTTTTTTCATTTTCTCTAAGTTCCTTTTGACATCGATAAAAAATTATATGTATATATATGTATATTTATATATTTTTCTCATATATATCTCAATAATTATTTTATCATTAATTAATTGTTCAATTAATTAATTAATCATCATATCTTATTGTTCCACTAAAGATTAAACTAAAGTGTTCTGTGTGCATGTCTCTGGCAAGTACCACTCAAATATATATACATACATATACATATATGTATGTATGTATGTATATATATATATATATACATATATATATATATATATATATATATATATATATATATTTAATAAAGTATTATTTACTTATTTATTTATATTTCCTACTTTTTATAAGTAAGAATCATGAATAATTCACAATATGTGTCTAACTACACTTTTTTGAGATTAATTAGGTAATCCGTGCAAATAAGACATTAATTGCTTCTATTGTATCAATAAATCACTTATCGCGCAAGGTAAACTGTCAGACCTTTTTTTTGACAAATATTCTCGATTATTATAGTTTACAAACGTAAATGCTATTTTAAAATTCTGTTGGAACATTTTCATAAATTGAAATTCTTTCATAAAATTCGATTAATAACAAAAAAGACTTCAATTTTTCATAGTGTACAAAGTGGTATAATACCAAATTTATTTAGCTAAATAAAATCATTCCTATAAATAATTATCTAGTTCTAGTTAATATTGCAATATATGCATCATCTCGTAATTGTTTTGATAAGATGATACATTCATCAATAAAAACAAACTAACATCTTTCTAAGTATTCATTAACTTGCTTTGTAGTAACATCTGTATTGATATCAAATGTTTCACGTTTATCTTGCGTCGTAAGGCTAAGACAAAACTTTTATCGAAAAACTTTTTGATTTTATCCAGCTACGCGAATTCGCTTGACCTAGAAAAGGAAACATTGAACACAAATTGTACAGCTGGATAAAAAAACATCTAATAATCGTAAACGAACGAACATTCTAAATTGAGCGGGCTTAACTTATCAGAACGAATTGATATGATTATTGGTGCACTCGCAGTACCTGCGCAAACCAGTTCTATTTAGTCGTCTCAGGTACTTTTTCAATCAATACCACGAAATAAAAAAATTGTTGAAAGCTCAATCTCAACTTTGCACGTGAGTTACCACAAGCTATGCCATTTATGCCATAGAGAACAATTCGAGGATTCAAATTAATTTTCCAATAATTATTTGGTTTGTTTACAGTTGCAATAATCCATGTTCTTCTCTTTTTTCTTGGGAAGCCAGCTTTCCGATATTTAAATGCTTTCTATTTCTGTATTGTCCTATTCGATCAAAATGTTGTAAATGCAATATTTGATCTATGTTCTAAAAAAGACGTACCATTCTGGAAACGAGATGAAAATCACTACGCATTTTTGATCGGAGAGCAAAATGGAAGGCGAGTCCGTCGTCACTACGATAATGTTTATTGTGTTCTATCACGTGATATCGTAGTTAAATGCATGACAGACAAACGCGATTTCAACTTTCTATCATCTCAGATGCTAGAATATCGCGGCAATATATGACAAAAGTTATAAAGAATTCTAATAAGAATTCGAGAAAGTATAATTAGACGTTGCTTTACGAGCAAAGCTAATGATCGACTAGGTTTCTTTAGAATATTCATCGATTCGTGCCGTAGATTTACGGCAATTCCGTCCGTGAAATAATGAAGAAATCAATTTGCAATTTTTGCAATTGCGGCAATTCAATATAGTTAGAATTTCCAAAACGAGGTTCGTTGCGCGAGATGCAGGACGTTCAGTGAAGAATTTTGTACTTTTCTAAGATCATCGGCTCTTGCTGACATAAAGAAACGCGCGTAAACCATCGTAGAAAGTCTCATTTTCGGAAACCTATTAGACTGGTTGAACAGATATTTGTACCATGATCAGTGTTATCGATTTATACCTTTGCGCGCTTAGTCTGACGAGACTTGGCAGTGCGACGTGATTTTTTCGTGGCATCGCTCGATGTTTCCTCTATGGTAGATTTCCGTTTAAAGGATATCGAAGGCACGGGAGCCTTTGGGGGTGCCATCTCTACCGTCGGCGTTGACGGAGACTGCATGACTACGGGTTGCGGTATCACCTCAGTAGGACTGTGGGCATCCGCGATAGGAATAAAGTCATGCCCTTCACCAAATGCATCTGGCAGCACTCCCTGATTGGCTAAAGCTTGTAAATCTTCCGTAGGAACTGGCATTGATTGGCCACAACCTACGCATACTGGCATTGCTGGTGACTTAGATCGCCAATATTGTAACTCGGTTTTACACTTGTTCAATTCCTAGGAAGAAATTTATCTCTATAAGATATACATGCAGATATAGATTACCTTTTCTTATATTTTCATATAAGATTAAATATAGATTGAGATTCGTTTTAAATATGAAATTGTAAAATTGGCCTTTCGTAACTGTAAGGTTACAATTAACATTTTACAATTTCATTTTTATGCTCTAAATCTCTCAGATGTACCTGGATAAATACCTGTAGGAGCGTGCTAAATTTTCGCGACATCTCATCGTTCTTCTTATCAGTGTCATCCATTCGATTGGCATATTCGACGATCTGTTTCTGTTGCTCTGCAATTTTCGCTTTGCAACTCCTCAAATCCCTGCGCATCAACGTTAACTGACTATTGTATCGCCGCATGCCCTGTTTGATCTTACGGATTCGTTTTCGCAAAACCATATTCGATTGTGGTGGCGATACACCGGATTCCAAGAGAGCAGGATCATCCGAGCAATGCGATGGAGAACCTTCTTCTCCGCTAGCGCTGCCAGTTTTTCCACTTCCAACACTCAGTGGAGTGGAATCCAGACACATAAATGTTTTACTGACACTACTAGAAGCTGTAAAAAATTTCATTCGAAAGAGTTATATTACAAAAAATATGCAATCAGGAATATGCAATATTAAATCATTAATTTCGCTTACAGGAAAAGGTTCCTGCAAGATCTAGAAAA
Source organism: Eciton burchellii (assembly GCA_020341155.1). NCBI lineage: Eukaryota > Metazoa > Arthropoda > Insecta > Hymenoptera > Formicidae > Eciton > Eciton burchellii. The sequence goes on along the minus strand of JAHMML010000013.1, from coordinate 2,331,049 downwards.
TCAGCACCAAAGTAAGGTATTTCTGGTAATGTCGGTTCGATGTGTTCCTTAAAATATTCCATGGCCATAGTACTTAAATCGAATAGCTCATCTGTTACTTTATAAGGTTTTTGCAATTTCGGAGTAACTTTTATATAGTGAAGAATGCGATAAACTTCATCCAAGATCTACAAAATGATTAACAATTAATTATTAATTCCATTTTTACCGCTTATATTGGTTATAGATTTATATTACTTATAAATATATGCACTTACTTCACCAGGAAAGAAGCAACAATGTTTTCGTTCAATATGTTTACCAAAGCTCATTTGCAGCAAAGTGAGTCGCATATGTAAAGTTTCTATGATATCCGACTCGCATGCTAATGGATGATTTCGTCGTGCGGATTCGCGTCTAGGCATTTGGGCTTTAATAGCTTGAAAACGGCTCAACATCTGTGACTGCAGTTTTTGGAATGTGGAATTCAATATTGACCCACAAATACGATCCAATTGATGACAAACCTATGAAAGAAACGCTTTCTACAGTATAATTAAATCGAGAGATTAAATATTATATGCATTTTCTCTTAAATATATTACTTACCAAACGCATATGAGCTACTGTATTGAAACCTAAGTAGCTAAAAATCTTCTCAAGAACCTCCACGGGCAAATCCAAAAGATTTACGTTACATGATTCGATAGGTCCAATGTTAGATGTATCAATTGTCGTTACCGGTTGCTGCTTTTTCAACGTGCCTATTTCACCAGCTTCCACTGATCCGCTACCATTACTATTTCCCATGTTACTTGATTGACGCGTTGACACCATTTTGTTGCTTTTTCAATGGATGTCTTTACCCAAAATCTGAAGTAAAACAAATTATTTTCTTCGTAACATGTAAAACAATGATATAGATTATATGTAAATATATTTTCATATAATTCCATGTGACAAAGACAATTGAATATATATCACAATAGTATATAATTCATTTCATGTTGTCATAATTTACTCTTTAATGTATGAAGATATAAGAAATCGATTTATTATCACATGTAATTATGTTACATCAAATGTTTATTTTTTATGATGTTCATATTATTTCTTAGGAGAATATTTTTAACAAGAGAGAAAGAGAGAGAGAGAGAAAGGGGGGGAAAGAGAGATGTATAATATAAACATATCTTATAAAATAAAATTGTTATAGACTATGTTCTGGACTAAAGGAATAAAGAAATATTTGGAATAAAGTAACTGTTTAAAGTCCATTTCTGTCAAAGCAAATAATATTTGTGTTCAACCGAAATTTTATAAATACATACCACTTATTAGCATTTATATATTTATTAAAAAAGATTAAAAGACATGTAATATATACTACAGATTACATATGTCAAGGCAAATAATATAAAAAATTGATCATTCTGGTGCATTTACAATACACATATATATAAATTATTTTATCATTTAGAAATAACAAAGTGTCACGAGCCCTTTCTTTCCAATAAAACCGAATTGAATATAATCGAACCTTCAGCAAAGTCTATCAAGAATCTAGATATTATTAGACGAATATGAGCATTTCGTAGACGAATCAAATGCAGTCGTCCATCAAAGAGACAAGGCCAAACAGATCATGCGAATCATAATACCTCAAACTCAAGTAGCTGTTAGAACGATTCTTGTACGAGCGAGGCGATTGCACTTTGTTATGAGACTCATTCTAACGAACCTTCGCCGCGACCATTCCGCCTTCGCAAATTATTTACAAGAAGCATGTTCGAGAAATTATCGCGATATCTTGAGGAAGCGATCGCGCAAATTATGTCGCTTGCTACGCGAACATTTAGTTATATCGTGTTATTTCGATTCCTCACAGAAATAAATAACAGTATCCGGGAAAAAGATCGAGGTGGTCTCGACTTGTCATAATTCCAATTTCCAATCTCATAATTCTGGCATTTGGAACATTACAATCGGTAGATTCGTTTCATGACTATTAGAACAATTCGAAATGAGACACTTGGAGGAGACCGTTTCGTAAACAAAATACATTAAGATAGTTACTTTTGGTATTCAGCGATGTTAATTATCGCACACGGATCTAGATATTCCTCCAATTTTCAATTATATCGGCCTTGCCCCGATCATAGTCGATCAGACTTTGATCTTTCATTAATCTTTTTTGTAACCAAAAATGATTTCGACACGCAGAAAGGGACAAACAATCGGACGATTCACCGAGGATGACGATGATTCCAATTGGCTACACATGTTCCATGCAGATCCGTATTGTGGATGCAGTTCCGACCTGACGAGGGAATCATCGAATCGCTCTAAATCGCAGCGAATTATTAATTCAGTTTGCATCGGTGCGATACGAGCCGAGGCATTGATGATCGCGCGGAAGGAGATTCACGCAGCGTCACGAAAGGCCGAGGATGCGGCACAGATAGACGGAGAAGGAAAGCGAATATAAAACATAGACGAGCGAGAACGGGGAAACCGAGTCAGGATGCGGACGAAAGGTCGGTGTCGAGGAACGATCGAATACGGCGAGTCGACATGAACGCGAATGAGACCATTCGCATGCCTCCGTCTACAGAGAGGCTGCTTTCCGATTGTCAGTACCTGGAGTAGTTTATTGGTGTCGGAAGAGAGCCAGCCCCGAAAACTCACGAAATTGTCGAGGTGTCCCCCCCCCCCCTGTCGTCGCCGTCGTCGCCGTCGTCGCCGTCGTCGCCGTCGTCGTCGTCGTCGTCGTCGTCGTCGTCGTTGTTGTCGTCGTCGTCGTCGTCGTCGTCGTCGTCGTCGTCGTCGTCGTCGTCGTCGTGAGTAGAGCGCGATGTTCGAATTGAACCGAGAAGAAACGGGTTACTCGCCACCAAAGACGAACGATGACGAGTAGGGAAACAAACGTAGGGAAACAAACCGGGCAACTGTGCGCGAGTAATCGATGCACTCGCAGTCTTCTCTTTCTCCGCTACAATCGTAGTTGGTCGTTAACAGTGAGATAGGAAGAGAGAGGGAGAGAAAGAGAGCGAAACTCGAGGGCCCGAAGAGAAACGACGTGCCCCGAGTTAGGCAAGCGGCAATGATCACTGTAACCGCGTTGGCGTTTTCAGCGACATTTTGACGGAGAGACTGCTCCCTCGCCTCCTCTCCTCACCCGCTGCGCCTCGCTGCCGCGTTCCTTCTCGCTTCGTTTTACTGTCGAACCCCCTCACTCCCTCTCACTCTTTCTTCTCCATCATGGAACTCGCTGTCGCTCCCTCTTCGTCGCACCTCCCTTTGCTGTCCTGTTCGTGTATTCGCTCGTTACATACACGCATACAGCAGACACACTTACGCGCTCACATACGCATACACACATACACGCGCGCGCGCGCTCTTTTACTCTTTCTCTCTTTCTCTCTCTCTCTCTTTCTCTCCCTCCGTCCCTCTTCTCCGTTAAAACGCCCGTGCACTATGGCGCACTCACACAGGTAAACCATATAATCCGGAAAAAAGCCCGCGCGTCCAGCATTTAGTTTCTTTTCTGTCCTCTCATTCGCACTCGCATAGTTTACCTGCGCTGTCTTCTACGGGGACTACTACGGGAACACGGTTCGCACTGTAGTAGTCTCGAGACAGAGCTCTTTTTCTGTTTCTCCCTCTGTTCTTTTGTGATCGTATCGTGAAAATAAATGTTGTCACCCGGCCGCGACGGGTTGCCGCTGCTGTTGTCCTGTCGCGCGCACGCCAATATCGCAGGCGGTGAGAGCACGCGGTTTCCCGAACACCGGGAACCGCGCGGACGCTCGTTGTCACGCTTCGAAACGGCGTACCGAGGTAACGCCGACGTCGACGTTGACGGTGAGCAGCGACAGCGGATATGTGTATACATATGTATACCTGCAGCGAGATACGCTCGCGAGACGCTCGCGTTGATGCGTGCTGCGCCGCGTGCAACACGACCGCACGCGTGCGCCTTCTGATTGGTCGTCGTGCTCGCTACCAGTCCGCAAGCCTCTAGCGACCCGAAGCCGTTTGAACATAGCTCCGCAACGAGCGAGCTCGCGCACTGCGCAGATCTTAGGGATTTTTCAATTATTATCATATGCGCGTTAATAGCGAGAAAATCACTACATATCTCGCATTACTTGTTGCCAATTTCACATGGTAGCGCCAAGTTTAGTTGGATTTAAGTAATGTTTAAACAATTTTAAGGAAATGAAGAAAATAAAGGTAACGATATTTGTAATATTCCGTCTTTTAGCTTTTTATATCTGTTACTTTATTAACGAAAATAATACACAAGCTCTAAAAAATTGACCAAAATTTGTTAAACAATTAACAAAGTGTGATTGCAAAAATAGCATTTTGTTGTATAAGTAACGTGAACAATACAGTTATTTATAAAGTATTACTAATATTCAAATTTTTATTTATATTTCTTAAATTTATATTTCGAAATGTAATATAATAATAATTTTGCAAGTATGAACGTATAATATAATGAAAACAAGATCATACTTAGCAATTTTAATAATCAATTTTTTTAATTCGATATGAGAAATTTGTAAAAATGCATCATACAATTGAGCAATGAAATCGCTACATATTATACGTTATATTAGACACATTAGCTATTCGATTATTATCTCGATTCTACCGTTGTGTAATCGACAAACAATAGTCAAGCAATAACATTACGCCTTCGTCGTTTGATTGACATTCTATTATTCAGCAAAATTGCGCTAATTTTCCAAAATTTGACTTGTATATACTTGTATAATGTGATAATAATTTGTCCAAATATTAATTTCCTAACATAAGATACTTCGCATATTGATGTATAGCGATTTTATAGTTATAAATTATTCATTTATTCAGTTTATATTATTCTACACAACATTGTAAATACATCAAGTGAGTACAGAAAGAAATATATTTAAATTGTTAAAAAAGGATTTAAATCAAAATATTTAAATTCTTCTTAATTTGTATATTGAGAATCGGCTATTTTTATATCCTTATGTATTCAATATTAATAGGATGTTGTCGAATGCATCATTTCTGGTGTAAACATCTCAATGGAACAAAAACTGTAAAAGTTTAGCCTTTCATTTTACCATGATATCGTACCATGAAAGCGTTAGTTTCATTGAACATAATCCGTCCTTGCTTGTGTTTTTTCCATGTATTATTTCACAGATTTCTATAACATTTACTATGTCGATTACGGAATACTTGCGAAATCAAACGCGCTGTTCGCCGGTTCGGACGAAATTCCTCTTATTAGCGCTATGTTATGACGCTATATTGGCCTTCGTGCATTTCGTTATTTCTTTTAAAAAGAAAATAAAATTTACTTACAATATAAGGATATAATATTAAAAATTTATTTAAGCATCTTTTGAAAAATTTAAATAGAATGCAAAATAATCAATACATAATATTAAGAAGAAGATAATTAATATTTTATAATATTTATTATATTATTATTAATATTATAATGATTATTAATATTTTAATTAAAATACCATATTATCGCATTATTGAATCTACATTATACAACATTTAATAATCAGTTCATAATTGATAAAATTTGATAACATCATTCTACATATTTCTAAAAACAGGATGTTATTAATCTCTCAATACCCAATTTGGAGAATGGATTGTAAATTGTATAATCACTTGTGAATTACAGTCATTGTTACACAGAAAACCATGAAGAATCATTTTATTAGATGGAAATTGGAATATCAAAAAGCGGCAACAGAAGAGTTACATATTACATATCGCTGAATATAATCTGGAGATTTACATTTGAATTAGTCAAATGGATCGCTGACCGAATAATATTATTCTGTTATTATAATATGTATGTTATTACAATAAACAAGTAAAATAATGTATTCGAAACCAGTCAGAGTAAAAGTCTATGATCTATGAAAATTCTAGAATACAAAATATATAAACTATGGCTATCAGATCAATTTAATTAATTATTAAACTGCAAATTTTGGCTTTAAGTATTTATCGATTTTTTCTTTCCTACGATGAAAATAGACGATTCATTATACGAACAATTAACATCTGATTAATTTTATTATTATCTGATTAATTATATTTATTAATTTTATTTATTAAAATCTATAAAGATCAAAGAATTTTGAAAGTATTTAGGAACAATTGTATAATTATGAAAATGGTTCAGATATATGATAATTCACAAAAAATTAATAAAAATTCTAACGTTTTACTATCAGTTTTTGATTTCTATCGATGATTAGAAATCCGTTTTATCAATGATGTTTAATTCGCCTATTTTCTTTCGTTTCGTTATTACATCTTAAGATCATTATTCGCAACATTAAATCTGCACGTTATCATTTATCCCACCCTGCTGTCGACGCAGCCGTGTAGAGTCAATCAGATGCCGTAAAATAGAAGCGCTGGACTCTTATTTAACATGGTCGACCGAACAGGCAGCACTCAGTTCATCACCGACTGTAAGAGAACATTCGCGATTCTTGGTTATTTCCCCGACAAGTTACTATTAGTACCGCGAAATTATATGGTCTTTGTTAGTAGGGTGAGCGATCATGATATCCTTGATTGTTCCTTTTCTTTTTCTTCTTTTTTTGGGTGAGTCACCACTTGAATATTTAGTAGTTGCTTTAAAATAGTTTTCTTGAGTAGACAATTTTTTATATATCTCTCAAAGTTGTTTTTTAAAAATATAATTCCTATAATGAAATATTTCCTTAAGATTAGGAAAGAAAATATTATTTATTTGTTCAAAATCTGTTATAATCTACATTTTTACATATTATATTTTGAATATTTATATATTAATGAGAATGTTAAAGAATCTGAATTAGATTCAGTTCATAATAATATTCATTTTTTTTAATTATACCGATAATTATTGAATGTATCACTGTGATTAGAAGTATCGCATTTCAGTCATATATGATTATAAAAATCATATTTGAATGATAATAAAATGATATATTTATAAATCATATGAATTATTGTTTATTATGCCCCATTATTATTAAGAATAATATTAATAAATTTAATAAAATTTAATTAAAATTTATTATAAAAATAATAAGCAAAACGAGAGTTATTCTGAATTTCCAAATTTATTTATTTTTATTATTTTATTATTTTTATTATTTATTATTACATTTGATTTATTAAATATTATTAAATCAAAATTAAGAAGCTATCAAAACAAACAAGAACAATCAAGCAATGAATGCTTTTAATATCAAATAATTCAAGATAATATGGATTATATGGATATTATTTCCTCATGTTTTTCAAAACATTGGTATCATAACACCTAATTCCAGTTTTACATCAATTTTATTTCAGAAAATAAAAGTAGGGATAAAAGAGATATCAAATCAAACTATGAATAATGGCAATAATGTGAAGTAATAGATATGCAATAAATCTTTCGCAGAACACGTATCAGATAAATCATTTAACTATATCACGAGAAATGTATGTCTAATTATTAGATATGATTTATATATTAACAACACTGTTATTTTTATGTTTTCAGCATAATTTAATTTATATTTATGTAGAAACAAAAAATCTATGATCAAAAAAGAAAAAAATGTAATTTCTATAAACATTCTTTTTTGTGTAAGCATTATTTTTATAATATGTTTATTTTTCTTACTTGTTTTCATACATCATCATATATGTTATTAATTTTTATATCTTTATGCAAGTATGTATATTCGATTGGCTATCTCCGATTGTAACGTATATTTATTAAATATATTTCAAAAATGCATTCCTTTGACAATTTATTCAAGTAATATTATTACATATTTGAAATTAAAATCTCACGTTTTCGTTTCAATGATACATTGATTTGTTATGAAAGCTCTAATTTCAAGATTTTATTATAATTTTCGAATTTATTTTATACATGTATACATAATACATATACATATACATATACATATACATATACATATACATATATACTTTTGTGCAAGAGTTTGAGATACTCTGATAGTTAAAGCAATTAAGAAAATATTCAATAGAATTACATGAAGACGCGCAAATGTGAAAACGATGCGCAAAATATCGAGAAAGATTTTTCATGTAAAGCGCAAATCGTATCCATTAATCTCTTTAATGCTTCATATTTTCTTAGTAAGTTGTCTGATAAAGATCGCGATGTGCATTTATAGCATTATCGTTTTATATGGCATCAGCTTTATACGTGCGTGTTATGTATATCGAAATACATGTCATTTCTGTCTATTTTTAACATATACGTTGTAAGCGTATTCAATCATAATTAAAGAATAATTTAAATGTAAAATTTAGATGAGAGCTGTATGATTCTTGGTGATTATTAATTTATGTCACTAAATAACATGCTTCAAACTGTCAGCGGAATCTATATAAATTATAAAAATGTAAATTTATGCCGACACACAGGTGTCTTCTTAAAAAAATAATGTTTGATGGATTGACAGGTGAAAAAATATTAATGAAAGATTTGTTCTATTGATTGACGAAGGACTGTCCGTATATAGATCTTATTAGATATAGTAAACGGCTGAACAGTTAATATTCATACTCGTATAATATTGAAGAAATGGTACATTTAATTTTAAAGAGTAATCTTAATAAAAGGATGACGCGCAATTCGTATAGTTCTGCAATACAGATGCGATGTCACAAATATAATTGACAACTGATTATATTACATGTATATCGCATCGAATCTATGCAGTTTTATTATACAACTGATGAATCACATATAATTTTCTATCATTTCTATCTGTTTTCCTCGGAATTAAATACATTAATCCTACTGATAAATCAGATAATACTTATTAAGAATTAATTAGCGATTAAATAATCGTGGCGGCGAATTTTTTCATTTTCTTTGCATCAACTTTTTACTAGTTTAATATAGTCCAGTAAACAAGTATGCTTAAAATAGTTTTTCATAATCATCGTCATTAAGTTGGATAGATAATTTTTCAAATAGCACATAATGATATGCGATCAAAATTTTATTTATATCCATTTTCTCTTATGCTCCTGGCGAACATTTTCTCTCTCTCTYCCTCTCTCTCTCTCTCTCTCTCTCTCTCTCTTTTTCTATACGTATATCACGTAATCGCATAACAATAAAGATTTTGCATAATGGAAGGACACCGAGGATGCTTGTCATTTTCAAGATAATCGTTTTAAATCCCCAAGGATTTCTCGACAGTGTCACGGTTCTCACGTGGTCATTCAGACCAAAACGAAAGTAATTCTTGCATAAAGTAGCATGTGTTGAACAGATGCAGAGAATTTTAAACAACGCGACAATTACCTACTGGATAAGTAACGACAGGAAAATCATGCTCGTGCACTCCTTAGTAGATAATCAAGGACTATTCTAACGTGTAATAAGTATGCACGGAAACAACTGTCTTTGTCTTTTAGAACGGAAGACTTAAAGTACTTTAACTTTCGCGAGAATGTTTTCGCGCATTTAATAGCCGATCCGTTAGAAAGTTCATGGTCTACGCTGAAAGATATAAATATATTTCTTAAAAAAATTTATTATAAATATTAATTTATTTCTTTTTCCTGATTTATAAGATCAAGATTATAAAGAAGAGAAAATATTTATTTCTAATAATATATATCACGCGCATCTCGGATACAAAAATTATAAAACGCAATCTCAATATCAGAATATAAATTTATATTTTTAATTATTACACAAATAAATTTAGAAATTCCATTTTCCAGATATATACGATTCTTAAACTAATATTTCTTTTTAGGATGCTGTCTCAGTGAAGAGTACAGCTATGATGGAAATCATGGTAAGCTTGGTCCCACAAACTCAATTAATTCGCAATTCAATGATATGTGCTTCAAAACAAGACTGATCTATTGTTTTATTTTATTCTCGCAGGTCCATCGCATTGGGGTAACAATTATCATGCGTGTTTCGGGAAACACCAATCACCCATTAATATAGAAGAGCACAATGTCAAGAATATCAGCCTTCCGCCATTGAAATTGATCGGCATTGACAATCCATACTTATCATTCGTGACGAACAATGGTCACACAGGTAAGTATTTCACGGCATTCGTCACGCTGGGAAACATTGGATTCGCTACTTGTGTAATCATCATACTTAGTCTTTTTATCATGATTTATAGATTTCATTGAAAAACTTGTCGATTGTTCATGCAAATATGGAAAACGTGTTCTTGTTATAATTGGGATGAAATAAAAAAACGTATCTTGCGATTATAACTATCTTCCCCTAAAAAAAAAATAAAAAAAAAACGTTTAAATATTATATAACATATCTTGAAATACTAAGACAAAAAAAGTTTATATTACATTTGTATTACGTAAATGTTTATTATATACGTATCAATCTCGGTATCAAGTATGAATAATCGAGTTAATAGTAGATAGCTTTTAGATTCAAAAAGATATCTTTCTTTAATACACAATATCCGAGTGTTATATAAGCCCATTTCAAAAAGAATGGTAAATAATGTAGAATTTCACGTCTTGATAATTTCCGTTGCGTGTTACAATTGCATTTGTTTCTATTTATAGTCATGCTGAAAAGTAACAAATCCAAAGCGGCTATTTTGTCCGGAGGACCATTGGGAAATAATGTCTATGTATTTGAACAATTGCATTTTCATTGGGGTGAAAATGATCATGAGGGATCTGAAGATTTAATCAACAATCACTCATTCCCGATGGAAATGCATGCCGTTTTTTACAAAGAAGATTATAAATCGATGGATGAAGCTCTCAAGTATCATGACGGTTTGACTGTTCTAGCATATCTATACGAGGTAAAGTAATATATTAAAAAATTTATGCTTATTAAGCTATTTTACTATTTTAGGTAATATTTTTATTATATATTTTTATACATATATTAATTTTTATCTTTTTATCATGTCAATGTATCGTCATGATAATTTTTCTAGAGAAATCGATTTTCTGTGTTAACATTTTATTTATAATAAAATTGCGTAGGTAAACTCTAAATCAAATCCAATATACAAACCTATCGTAGAGGTATTACCTGACATAGAGATTGTAGGCAAGGAAAAAGTACTGCAAGAACCATTGTTATTAGGAAAATTACTTCTGCCGAATATTACAACCATGCAAAATTATTTCACGTACAACGGCTCCTTGACCACACCACCTTGTCTCGAAATTGTTACGTGGATTGACTTCAAAAATCAACAGCAGTTATCACGTGAACAGGTATCTTAACATTATGATATTTCTCTTATGATATCAAATATTAATATTATAATATTATTCATAAATTAACGATTTTAGGTTTGTTTCCTTTCTGATAGAGATGTATTTTTTTGCTTAAATTATACATATATATGATGCATATATTTACATATATGATATGCATGTGTTACTTTGATAAGATATTATCATTCATTTATCTTTATTTAATCCGTTTATGATTCATTTGATTTCAGTTGGCTGCTTTTCGCAATTTACAAACTACTGAAGGTACCAAACTGACTCATAACTTTCGGCCAGTGCAACCTCTAGAGGATCGAATAGTTTTTCAAAATATTCCGATAGAGCAAAATATATTAAAGAATATTTCCTATAATAATAAACGTTCTTATGGACATTCTGGACAGCACAATATTGAAATACCATTTTTGATTATTGCATTGGGCATCCTTTTTGCTGTCGTTTTATTTGCTTTGTGAAAATGTTGATACAAAATATTCTAGTCAATAGCATTTTTACATCGTTATCCTTAAAAAAACGATAAAAATGCATGTATATATGTATATGCAAATGTCAAATATGTACAAATGATGAATAAATATTATGAAATAAAGAAAAAGTAAAATTTCAATGACATAGTATTTATAGATTAAGATTTGAGTGTATATCACAAATTCCTAAGATCTTATATAATCTTTATAGAAATCACTAATAAACAATTTAATATTTGTAATTAATAAGAATATGCATGATTACAGTGATAATTTAAATTCTTAACAGTAAATTATTTTTAGATATTAAATATTACATATATTTCATAATTATTAGATATAAATGTTGTGTATGTTATCACGTGCATAATTAAATATATATAACTAAAATATTACTTTTTCTAAATAGGAAAATTAACTATAATGAGTAATTTCTTTATTCAAAGTTATATACTATGATAAAATATATTCAAGTTATATAATAAATAAAATTATATAAGTGAATATTATTATTTATTTAGAATGAATATTATTATTATTTATTATTATTATGCTATTGTATATTGTTATAAAATATAATTTATTATAAAATAAATCTCTTATTTATAATAATATTACTATTCTTTATGAGTTTCAGTCACATAAACTGCTAGATTTTGTTGGCCTTCTTTAAGACGAGCTCTCACTTCTTCCGCTATTGCTTTTTGCGTTTTTCTTTCTAATATTTCTAATCTTTTAGCTATATCTCGCTTTAGATCCCAATCAGGTTTTCTAGGTGCTAAATTACTGATATCCTATATAAGTAAACAATATAATTTTCTTAAAAATAATAAATATAAAAATCACAAAGAATTATAGTAAAATAACAGACGTAACAAACAAATAATATTTATAAGCCATTTATATATAAATATTTTTCAATAAATTATCTATAATTTATAAATTCTTTAAATAATTTTCCTTTCATAAAAATGTAAAGATTTAATATCAAAGTTTATTTTATTTATAAATAAAAATCAATAAATCTCAGACATCATATAACTTACTAGTTCCTCGATAACCACTTTACTATTTGCTGCATCTAACTGTTCTTTAACTGCGGCTTCTACATCACCAGGTTTTGCATCGTGTATTATATTGTTTTTTAAACTTTCATCTTGTGGCTTATAACTTCGGAATTTTGGCCTAAAAGTATAAGATTTTTAATTATTACAATTGCAATTTGAGGTTAGTCAAAGTTGTGTTAAAATCTGTACCACTTTTAAATTTACTTCGGTAAATTTTCGGCTTTATTATCCTTATTTTCTTTACTCTCTTCATTTTTCTTTTTAAGAGCTTGAAGTCGTTCTTTTCTCTTTAAAGCCTCTTCTTCTAATGAACCAATTTCTGCCATTTTCAGACTGGCTTATAAATATGACTATACTCACATCAGTACGTGAAAATATGTACTATCTGTATCCAATATTCACCGTAAGTAATCTACAATAAAATCTACAATATATGCAACATGAATTGTAGATTTTCAATACTTGCAATAAATATCAGACATAATCATTGGACGTATATTGTGTACATAGCATGTCATAAATATTGGCCATGAAGTACATTAATTCAGATGTTAAATCATATGCGAAATATCTACATATTTGTATATCATGATTGTTTCTTATTTAGTAAAGCGCGGTAAAATTTAAATATATATGCATAAATATACCTTATAATACATTCTGGTTTATAATTACTTACCTAGATATATTATATTATTGAAATTTTGATATTAAAATATAATTTGTGAATTTATGAAAACTTAATTTATATTAATCCATTTAATCTTAAAATCCTTAAAATCTTGGAATTTTAAAAACGGAATAAAATCTACGATATTACACTATATATATATATATATATATATGTATATTATATATTTAATTGTATGTGTGTATGTATACTTAATAGATTTTAATAAAATTTTATTTCATAAAATTTAACAAAGAAATGAGGATTCTTTAAATTTACTGATGATATTAACTGCGATGACGCATAAAATGACGCACTCTATTAAATATTCTGACGGCATATTGCTAATATAGTATACATAATTTGCAAAAGATGCTTGTTTTATAAACAAATTAGTTTATTAACATTTTTACACGATTCATACAATGCAGCATCAGATAAATTATAAGCAAAATATATCGATTATATATCTATTACTATTTATATTTATTTTAATGTTATATTCAGTCGCGCAAGTCTCAGTTAGCACTCCTAAAGGATTTATGGACGGATCGTCGTCAACTTTCGCTTACGTACTCGCTCTCGCCAAGAGTGCATCGTACCCACATCGATTTTAGTTTCGCGACAAAGCTTCCCAAGAATAAAAGAGTATCCACACAATTACGCACATAGGAAATTTCTATAATATCTTCGCATAATTCAAATATAATCGCAAACAGTTTTCCTATTTTCGCATGTTATATACATTATATAAAACTATATAAAAGATATCTGAAGAAAAGAATGGCAAGATTCTTTATATGAATAAATGCATTTAGGACGAATTTATGTCAAAAATATTTAATTATAATAAGATTATATCCCTTGTTGCGATATGCTTTATCAATAGAATAATAATACATTTAATTTAATCATATTTTTTGCGAAAAAAGCTATCGATATCCCACGAGATTCGTCGAATCGCCCGCCGGAGAAATCACGGATCTGTGCCAAACGTTTGTGAAATTGAGGACATATACGTATATATACGCGAAATGTCTTTCGCGTCGGTGGCTTCCTTGCCAGTGTTCTGTGATACTGGGGAAAGTTTATTTACAGTTAAAGAAGCGTTTTCAATCTCAATGCACGGTTTGATGCACGACTTCGTGAGACCTTTGATTTCAAGTGACCCTTCTGTGTTAAGACTAACTCGAACAATGTACAGCTATATTATAAACCTGTTAATCAGGCAGTAGAGTTTTGGTTTTTAACAAATCTGGATTTGATACTTTCCAATGAAAATATATAAGTGGAAAAATGTTTAAACGAACAGACGGGTCTGTAATCTATAAATTCTATTTTTTATTTTGAAATATAAATAATTATTTTAAGCGTATCATTGTTATAAATTTGACATTAGAAAATACATGAAGATTCGCGATTAATTTAATAAGAAAATTTAGAAAATTTTTGAAAACAGGATTTTTAAGAAAATATTAAGAAATCACTCTTTGCAAGATGATCATAATCAAATCCAAATATAGGATGTAATAATACATTACAACTAATGTGTGAGCCTGGCGATATTTTCGCCTCCTTTCATTGAATACGATCCATATGATCTATTTCCTTTGTTTTTGTTAACATAAACTTATTATTATGGTTACTGAGGTTTTATGTTATATTTTATAATTATGTGCTTTACTTTTGAGCGTGTTCTTACGATTATCGATGAAGTGCCCATTGTGAATGCTATATGAAAAGCGGAAGAGGAAAGTACAGGCAAAAAAGATAGGGAAAGGGAGCTGAAGTCACATAGTTATGTCTATCTTGCAACTAGATGTGAATTTACGTAATCCGAACAGATTATAGCAGGCCTTATTTATGATACATACAATTGCAATTAATATAATTAGACTTCTTAAAGAATGACTTCTTTATCATAGCAATTCTCTATAAAATGCACGATTCTCTCACATAAATAAAAAAACAAAATAGAATAAAATAAAATTTTATGAATGTACTCCATTAAGAACAATTGCGACGATTCGATTTCATTCGAATACTAATATTCAAGATTACTATTGTAATGAGTTGCGTAATGAATTTACTGAGTAATCTCCTGTTTTCGCGCAAATTACGAATAACTTTCGTTGTTGTATATATATGCCTGTACATTATCGCATCAAGTGCCAAAACTTGAAAAGTTGAAAGATAATCGTATAGGAAACAACGAGTAAGGGATGAAAGAAAGAAGGAAAGAAACAGAAATAAAAAGAAACGAGAAACTGAAAGAGGGAAATAGAGAAAGGGAGCTTGATTTCGCCTTGCTAATATCGTCCTGTAGTGATTTACACGACTCGTCCAAATCTTATATCGATATGCTTTTGTGCCTCACGCGCTATTTAATTTACCGCGAATACTATTAGTATATTGGTAGTTTTTGTTTGGTAATGCGCCAACATTCAGTGCTAATACTTTGGAAAGAATGTTTAAATCCTCACCGCCTGGGCCTTGCGCGTTGCCCAATTCACCAACGACGCCTGACTGATAGAGTAAATGTTGAATTTGATTCGCGGGCGTTTGCGCTCTTGTTGGAACTTGCCTAAACTGCGTATAGGGATTGTAAACGAATGTATTTGGATTTTTTGCTGGTGCATTGAAATTAAATGCATTTCTAGACGGAGGCAATTGCTTGTTGTCTAAGTTGAAACCAAAATTACCAATCACGTTAAATGCCTCTTGCCTATTGAATCTAGCAGCAGGAGCTACAGGTGGCTGAAATTCGGTAGAAAAACCGAAAGTCTGTTGCAAACGCTGTTGATGTTGTTGTTGCAGTTGCAACTGCTGCGGTTTCTGATGTTGTTGCAATTGTTGTTGCAGTTGTTGCGGCGATTGCAGTTGCTGCAACTGCTGCGGTTGTTGCAGTTGTTGCAATTGCTGCGGTTGCTGCGATTGTTGCAGCTGCTGCAATTGTTGTGGATGCTGACGAAGTTGCTGAAAATGCAGTTGCTCTTGATAATTTGTGCGGAATAATGGTGGCGCAGCGGCGCTGGGAACTTCTAAGGCTACGCTCGGCTGAAGATGAACAGAAGATTCTAAAGGCTGAAGGGCCAATACGTTCGTCTGTTCAAAGATAGGTTGTTTTTGTACAGGCAAGCGATTATGCTGATGCAAGCGATAAATTCTTTGTTCCTCCAGCTGCTTCAGTCGTTGCTCTTCTAATTGCCTCAACCGTTGTTCTTCCAGTTGCTTGATCTTATTTTGCTCTTCCAATTGTTTAATTCTAGCTTGTTCTTGAAAGTAGAATTGTTGTTGTTTCTGCCTCAGTTGCTGCTCATAGAGCTGACGTTGTCTGACTAGGAATTGAGTCTGTTGAATTTGCTGTTGTTGCAGTTCTGCCAGTTGTTGTTCCAATAATTTTTGCTTGAATTCTAATTGTTCCTGAAGAGTTAAAGCTTGTCCATCACCCGATTGTCGATAGATTGGCACGACGCTCTTTGGTACGCCTAGTTCATCTTGTTGCACTGTGAATGCTGCCACCAAAGGCGCTTGGAAAATTTTCACCTCTTCTGCTGGAGATTTTTCCTTATTAGTGTTAGATGGCGATGAAGTAATGTTAATTTTGGATGAAATCGAACCAGATTTTGATGTAACTCGCGCGTTAGTGTTTGCAATTCCATTACTGGCCCTTTGCGTTAAGCTTTCTGATATTTGTGTGAGTGGCTTTAAAGTAATGCTCTCGATCTTTCTGACTAAAGATGAGCTCGTGGAAGTTTTTATAGTTTCTAACGATTCTGTCCTAGGTTCAATTCGGGGCGAATAAGTTGTTGGATTTTTTTCTGGGATAATTACATTTGGCACGTGAAAGCTTTTAGCATCGTCACGGCTTGCTTTTTCTATGATCATCGATGAACTCGAAGAGGCATACTTTTTTGTCTCGAGAAAGCTTGAATTCTGTAATTTGTCTTCATTAGGAATTTCTTCATCTCCCGGAAAACTATTGAATGAGAAAGAAGGCTTCGATATTATGCCGATATTTTTATTCAAATTTTTCTTCACCACGTCATCATAGGACTTCTCAATGGTCATAATGAGTGATTTTTCATCTTCATCCTTTCGCTGCTCCGCAGATTCAGCTTCTAGATCCGTCAATGCCTTTAACAGCGCTTGTCGCAGATTTTTATCAAGCTTTACCGGTGCTGGTGCGGTTTCAAGCGCCTTGGCTGAGATTTCAGACACCTGAGATCTCACCAAGCTAAAGCAGCTTATGGTTAATAAAATTGCTACCTGTAAAATTACAATATGATATACTGAGACATCATTCCGTCGTAGAATATATCATGATTATTGACATTAGAAATTAATATCTTTCATCGTAAGATAAAATTAAAAAAAAAACTATAATCACGAATTAAAGGTCTAATGTAACTTAAATGCAAATAAATTATTTATGGAAAGATGGACTATTAATTGGATTTATCAATGAATAGTGTTTGATCATACAATAGGCATTTATGATTTCACTATATTTATTCGAGAGGGATTGAAAGCTAAAGTTTGTCTGTTTGCTCTATCTCCGTGAATCCTGTTATGTATAGAAGACTCACAGCCCGTAGGCAATTTTCTCCTCCTAAAAACATAGTAAATACACATCTATGGCTTTCGAGCCGCATGAATGAGAAATCAATACTTTGCATGTTTTACATAATTACACGATCATCGAGAAGATACATCTGTGCATAATTAAACGCGAATACGCGGATATATTCTCGGAAAGTTGAAAACTTTACTAGCAGATATAATGAGCTTCTAATAGACCTTAAATTATCTCTTGTTGGATGCTCTGTAGACTACTTTCTCTGCTATTAATTTCTCTGCTATCATTCGTCATTCGTCATATTTCGGACATTGATAATGTTTGATTATCGGCCTAGCATCCGGATACTTTGAAGACACGTATCTCGGTTTTGTCAGTATTTCATGAAAGAATTATTTAAACGAATGTCAAGAACATAATTCATTTAGATTTCACGAACGTTTACACCCAGAAAAAATCAGGAGCCAACCGCTAGAAGCAATTGCAGGCTTTGAACTTTCATTCTGGTCACGGTTCGTCAAGTCGCGGTTCGTCAAGTCGTGGTTCGTCAAGCAGTGGGAACTTCGGTACGATGCATTCGCATGTGCATTGAGTAAGATCCGTTTTCGCCTGGTTGTAAAACAAGAAGCGAGAGGAGAGTTTATTGACACACTGTCACCTATAATCCTCCATCAACCGGGAGAATCGGAGAAAATGAAAAAATTCCTTACGATTGTTAAGTGTATAAACAAAAAGGAAACGTTAGCGCGTTACACAAAGGCTGTACCTTTGACATTTGTGAAGAAAGTTACAGCACATTCAGAGAAGATAACAGGACTAGATACCAGATGAGCATCGCAATAGTGAAATTCTCAGTTTAATTGCTGATGCTTTCATCATAAAAGAAAAGCATAAGAGTATAAATTATCCAATGATTAACATGTGACAAAAATCGTTGCATACATCATAAAGCGCTATTCTAGGTTATTCTCTTTCTTTTCAAGAATTTCATCTGACAGTTAATCGACTGTTAATTTCTTCTTCAAGGCTATAAACTTGCAAAGCATTGACAGTAAAAATGAAGAACGCGACACGTATCTCATGTAATAGCTAGTCAACTTTGGGAACTTTCTAAATTGAGCATCATCTCATGCCGTTGGTCTGGTATCCCATTAATCTCCAATGTGTAGAAATGGGAGGAACTCATCGGCTTACAGGTGTCGTGACTCTTAATAACAATCCGGATGTTGGAACCAATGTTCGTTATGCTTCTTCGGCATCAGTTTCACTTTCGAAATTTATCAGAAATCCGGCGTGCCACTACTTATTGGGTATACCAGGCATGTTAAGTAATTCTTTGCATAATTAACAGAATCGCTAATTAATGCAATGTTAATTTTTGGCTCTCCCAAAACGTGGAAAGCTATATAAATATATACGGATGGAAATGGAAACATAAGGAGAAAGACGGATATTGCCTATATACGTTGGATCATCAAACCGGTTGTTAAAAAGATCGAAATCATGTTTGACTATGGCAAACCACTGATCACGAATGTTTTCGCATTGAGAACTTCTGACCCATTATTTTCCAAAGTAGAGAGTACGTCACGAATTTCACCGCGCCTACGGAACGGCTAAGTAATTGAATTAAAATTATAGATGCAGAATAGAAGATATTACAAGCAAAATATCAGAATATAATCCATGCAAACACTCAGATTTTCTATCGGTCATATTTTGAAATCGTCCCGTTGTAAATTCATAACTTGAAGACTCCTTTCTTAATCGGGATTATACGGTTGAAAATGATCCGTTGCCTGCCAACTGCATCGCGACAGTGATATGGTCTTGAAAGACCTGTTGCGCCGATCCAAGAGAAAAGATTGACATCAACTGCGTCTGCTCTATACGTCATATGATCGGAGTGGGAAAGAGCGTGAGAGAACTCGTCACTCGTTGATCCAGCTTGTAGCGATATACTGTGTTAATGTGGAAGACGTGGAAGATGAGGAAGAAGAAACCGCGAGAGCAGGCGGCACTTTCACTCGGCAGAATGTGTCGAGGATGCGCGCGCTCGTGAACTTGCTTCGCCCAGCTCTTGCCGGCGTGACAAGCATTAAGTGCGCCGTTACAAATTACGAGCCTGACTTTTGTGTCGGATTACGAATTGACTTGACGCAACATCGTCCGAACAGTAATATGCTTAACCGCATCTTCTAATCTCTAATATTCACTTGGAACTTGCTTGAAGAGCACTTTTTTCTTTGAGAACGTTCAGCGTTGAATTCAATATTGGACAAAGTGTACCATGTAAGAATAGAATGTCTAAAGTGATATTTCATATCTAACGATGCGCTTAACGAAAGCACGAAGTGCCACAACTGTAAAGTAGAAATCAAATATAATATCTCGTATATCCTGTTTATAATTTATCTAATGATATCTAATGATACTGAAAAACGGATTAGCCTTGATGCCTGATAATTCAATAATTTCGTCTGCTATAATAAATAAATAATTTTATTTATTATAATAAGTATAATAAATAATTTTCTTGAAAATTTTCTGATTTTGTCACTACCTTGAGATAAGACGAAACAAACACGCGTACTTGCAATGTTCAGGCTATATATTAAACTTACTTTTATATTTGAACTTATTCTTTTTGCTATTTTACATATCTTAGACGCACAGAAATGCGAAAATAGTAACAGATGAAAGCGCGATTTGACAGCATCATCAAGTATGTGTCGATTATACAACGAGTCCTTGGTGTTAAATAACGTGCAATCTTGGCATGAGAGGATGAACCAATGTGCCTGAATGTAATTAAACTCGATGCAGCATGCGAAACGCGTCATATCATATCGCGAACTGCAAGTGAAAGTCAAGATAGAAAATCCATTTTATCAAAGAATAATTCTGTTGCTTGAAATAGTTTATTGTTTAAAACATAAACATATCTCTCAATCTTGATAGTATTCGAGTCGGAAACAGATCAAAAGTCTGAAATTTGTAATTATTCCCTTTCTTTCTCTTTCTTTCTCTCTTCTATATTTTTTATTGCCAATTTAAGAGAAACATTATCTATCAAATAAAAATATCTCGAATTTGAATGTTTTAATTTGAATGGTCATTATAATAGCAGATGAATGGACGGAAAATCGATTTATGCCGATGAAAAGTCTATAAGAAGCACGCGACTTTCCACTTTCGATATAAAACAGATCAGAGATCCAACGAACCGCGAATCTGCCTTCGCAGTTATTAAGGAAATCATCAATGCATAAATGAAGATTTTCCGATAGCAATTATGTGGATAGCATTCATTTTAGCAGATTAGTCAGATATCATCGTCTTATGAAATGTCCGGAACTCTTTCTCATTCAATAAAAAGGCACGCAGGTGGCATCTCCGAGTACGTTGATATTACGTGCGCACCATTCTTGATTAGAAATTCCATGCACTTCAAGATGGCATTCCCGTAACAATCGCTTGCCATGTAACACGTTTTACTAAATCCGGCTTATCTAATGCCTAAGGATAGATTGTCCCGTTGCTCGAAATGAAAAGAAAAAAAAGAAGAACTTTCTTCCTGTCGAAAAGATGCCACCTGCTTTCAAAGGTCATCGAACTCACTTTTGAGCACGGGTATAGCATCCACACCCATATCCTGCGTCATCAATCCCTAATAATTACTTTCTCTCAAAATGGCCAGAAATATCTTGTCGGCATGACTATCAAAACGAGAGGCTTCAAATGATCGATTCAAATGATCCTTCGAGAGAATCTTCTCTTAGCATACGACAATATAATTATACGTTGCGGCGATGAGGAAGTCGAACTTTTCCTCCGATAAAAGTACATAATTACGTCCTTTATGAATTCACAGCATTGAGGACAAGTATTTTTATATAATCTATAAAAAAAAGAAATATATATATATATATACATAATAAATGAATCTGAGCGGATTGTTTGAAATGAACCATTTCTCTGTTTCAACTTGTGCCAATTTCAACTTTGATATACGTACATATATAACTGTATATTATTATTTTTTTTCCTGGTCCATTGGATCGAACTTATCGAACGAGGAGAGAGCACATATCGTATCGCATCTAGACCGCAACGAGAGGAATCTTTCGAGAGAAAGAGAGCGAGAGAGAAAGATTTCACTGCCTTTTTTAATTATTTTTTCTCTTCTTTTTAATTATTTTTTCTTTTCGAATAATCAATTTCGATCATTATCAAAGTAAATTGCGTGACAACCATCAATTTCAATTCAGCGCGAGATCACTGATTCTAATTAACGATACGTGTACCACATGACAATTAGGTCATTAGAAGCGCATACTTACAACGCTTGCGTGTTGCATCTTGGTGATTCAAACGAGTGCAAACTGATATCAATGATCTCGTGATAAATCAATGATTTATTGATGCGATTATTTATTTCACGGTGAAATGCTGTAAATGTACTAAATATATTCGGGCAAGTTAATTCCAGACTCAAATTATCCGCAAATAATCTTTTTGCCTTAAGTATAAATTTAAGTAAAAATAAAATAGTTTAAGAAAATAATATAAAGTAATTTCTTTTCTTTTTCTTCTCTGAAACTAACTTGAGAAATTATATCATTGTAAAAGTCATTATAAATTTTAAAGCCATAAAAATAAAATTGAAGCCTATAAATATTTATTACGAATTTTTGCTAAACAGTAATTAGAAAACTTTCTTGAGAAAGAAAATAACTGAAATTCTAAAGAGTTTTGAATAGAATGATGTTTAATCATTATGAACCATACATAAAGAAAATTACATAAAGTAAATGCAATGATTCTTGACATAAATATTTTTCATGAGTAGATCACAATTATGTTACTCTATCGTAAAATTGCACGAAATGATTATATATATGTAAATAATTTGGTTACTAATCTTCAAAATATTATTCGACAAAATATTAAATCATGTTATTAATATCGAATGCGCATTAGAAAAATCATACTTTGCCGTGATATGTCAAAAATGATTTCTTTTTATAAATTATCAGTCACTACTTTTGTTGTACATGTAACAGTGCATTTTTATTGAGAATAAAAAGGACCATTGATGTCTGCTGGAAGTATTAATTGACAAGTCAGATGGAAAACTGAACCGCACAAATCACATGGCAACTGATTGAATAACAATGAAAGACGATCAAGTAGAAAAGTGTATTACATGCACGTCTCTTCCGCGATGATACGTGCAAATCTGGAAATCGCGAAACGTACGATGGAAGAAGAAAGTAGCCACCGTGAAATGCACATCGCGAGCATTTTCTGAGATAGAAACTCATCGCCTATCTAGTGGAACATCGATGCGCGTGCATCTCGTTACCAGCCACATTATCTGAGGAAATCATTGCCGTCGTCGTGACTCTAATGAAACTGATACGATCTATCGATTAGCTACAATCGGGCCAATAAAGAAGATCAAGTACGAAGCGGGAAAAATCAAACCGCGTGTCACGTGACTATCCCAAATGAATTGGAATTTCTGGTTCGATTAGCGTGCACTTGATCGATATTGATCGATCCGATTCACTGTCACTCGAGACTCGGGAGGATGCGATAGACGGATCTCGCAGAGATGATAGAAGGATATCGATACGGACGAGGTAACGAAACGTAGAGATATCAAGAGAAGAGAAAATCGGAAGAAAGTTAAACTTAGAAGTGTGGGAAAGTTGATGAGCGAACGGATAGTTTAGTACTCACCAAGCGCATGATGCTGTCTGTGACCACGCTCGTTCGGTTCTCGGCTTTTACTCGGGGAAGATGATCTTCGCATAGGTAGGCAGGTAGAGATAGTCTCGTGAAGGAGGTGGGGTCACGTACCCCACCGATCTTAATACATATACAAAGCTATAACGTGTGTAACGGAGAATCCGAGGAAGAACCGGACGGCAGGTTCGGCGTCCAGCGAAGTTTCATTACTCCCAACACGGTCGAATATCGCTCTTTCGAATATCGAGCTGCGTGACACATTTCTCGCGCGTTCTCGGCCGTTTCGCGACGGAACTGTTCGTTAAATGGGACGGGGATAGGTCATGTTAGATCTCGTTCGGATATGCGCGTAAGGAACGATACGCAGAATAAATGCCCGTTTTCTATATTTCAGCACTTTTCGATCAGATTCGAGACTTCAAGGATGCTTTAAAATGCATCTCTCTTCCCGCAGGAAAATATCCTTCCTCAGGTATATAATTTTGTAAAGTTTCGATCGAGAAAACTCGTCGGAAGAAACTTTAAAAGACGCTTTCCGAACGTTCATCCCCTCCTTTCTACGCGTCTATATGATAGATCGAGGTTCGTGCGTCTGGCGCTAAGTTCATTAAGGTTTAAAATCTGGCAGACATTATTTTAAGATGCTGATATTTTTCTAACGGATGCAACACGATGAACCGATCGATAATTAATTATAGTAATAACTAATAATAGTAATGAAGAAAACAATGTGTTTATATCGCATCGGTGATATTATATAATTATATTGCTCACGTAACGATCTTCGATTCGCCGTACGCTCGACGAAAAATGCAGAGAGGTGAGAACCATGACGGCGGTACTACTGGCGAAATTGTGCTTTCGCTGTGTTATACGCTTTTCCGACCGAGAGTATATGCGCTGAAGGGAGAAAAAACCCGACAGGATTAAATAAAAAGAAAAATGGTACGTGACAGTGCAGTTGGTGATGATTATCATCGTAAAATAAATGTATAATCGAATGCCGCAATATATGGCGGCAGCCTAACCTCCTCGAGAATCTATATTGTGTATTACCAACAATATGTTGCGTCATTTCGTTACGTTATATTGTTCTTGTAATTTCACGCGCATAATCGTACATTTTGCTGTTTGTATTTCTTTGGAGCAAATTCACATAACGTCATCAGTTTTCTATAATTTCGTAAATTGTTTTTTGTATAAAAATAGAAAACTGTCTTTCATATATATAGCTTTCTGTACTTGATATTGTACATTTTGGTTGTATTTAATAAATAATTTTGACATGTATAATATTGTACCTATTTATAAATGAAATTTTCATTGAATTTCTTTATTAAGTAATCAATGCCACATTGGGCTTCAGCAACTAAAAGTTTTGTTGCTTCGTGCATTAGCAGAACCATTGCAGTGAGTCTAGCGATGACATGGATGAAGGCGATGATCAAGAGGCGTCTTTGCAAGAAGAAAGCAATATTGAGGATGCCTTAACATCTTTCAGGGAACAATGGCAGCGCGAGTTAACAATATCACCTAAACGTGATTTATCAAAGACTCACGTATCAAAACAATCCAACATTGAAATCGCGAGCGATGAAGCATCCATCGAAAGCAGGGTATGCTATAATTATTGTCCCAAAAAAAGAAATTTTAGATTTTCATAATAGTATATTGCTCATTTCAGGCAAAGAATTTATTTCTCAAAGGCATTGAGTATGAACAGACCAGAAAATTTTATGAGGCGATCCAATTTTATAAACGTGCAGTACAATTGGTTCCTGATATTGAAGTTCGTTTATATGAATCAACCAAAACAAAAACAAAAGATAGATTTGAAGATGATAATCTTGATACATTAGATAACGATTTCTCAACCACTGACGATAATGAACAGCATAATGAACCTGATGAAGAAGAAACTGATTTATTTTTAAAATTATCTAAGATTGTAAATCACAATCAGTGTGTATGTTTCCCAAAATTTGAACAAGATGTAAGTATTTCAATTTCATATGTAAGGAATATAAAGTTTATGCTTGTATATATAATAGACAACAACATAGCATCTCATTATTCATTTTTTTATATTTCATAGGCAACACATATATCTGCGTTGCCAATGGAGATAGTGCTTTATATCTTAAGATGGGTTGTATCTTCTGAACTAGATTTCCGATCGTTAGAAATGTTCTCAAGAGTTTGCCGTGGATTTTATATATCTGCCCGAGACATCGAAATTTGGCGACTAGCATGCGTCAGGTAAATGTTAACAAGATCGATATTAAAATGATTAATATTGATCAAGTTTGAAATTGATAGAGTATGGGGTGTAAATTGTGGTGCTTGTGAACCGAAGTATCAGTCGTGGAGAGATATGTATTTGCAACGGCCTAGATTAAGATACAATGGATGTTATATCAGTAAAACAAGTTACATTCGCGATGGAGAAAATAGTTTCCAAGATCGTTTTTATAGACCTTGGCATCTTGTTGAGTATTTTCGATATCTGAGGTATGTGATTTCTCTTCGATTTTCTCAATATGATATAATGAAATTGTCATTATATCATAAATATATTATAAGGTAATTGCATTATCTTTTTGGTTTTGTATTTAGATTCTTTCCCGAAGGAAAAGTTTTAATGTTGACTTCGACCGATGAGGTTCAGAATTGTGTAAATTATTTACGAAATCGCGTACCACGTAATCCATCGGTTCTAGTTGGCCACTATCGATTACACGATAATTTTATCACGTTAGTACTGAAAAAACAAGAAATTAAAGGACTCAATTTCGCCTATAGGCGAAAGAAAAGAGAACCTATACACGATAGCGGAGAACAGACATTCCATATTGTAAGTAATAAGAAACATCTTTGAAGTTGAAAAATCATATGCATATCATGAACCAACTAATTTGATATGTTTTGATATATGTGTCACTTTAGGAATTTGAAATACAGAATCATCACAGGAGAGTAAATTCACAACTAAAATGGATTAGTTATAGTATTTTCACAAAATATAAGAATGGACAGGAAGCAAAGATTAGCTTGAAGGAACCATCGGTAAGAGAATTCAGGGTATCGCCGATTGGTGGCAGATATCCGCCTCTTAAATTCAGCAGGGTAAAGAGCTATACTCAGGAGAGCGAAGCCCCGTTACAATAATAATGGGGAAACAAATTAATTTATGTGAACTGTCGAGAGTACAATTGTGAATTATACTTGCGGAAGAAAATGATTTCGCAGCGAATACTTTAAACGATAAAAGTATAAACTTAAATAAAGTATAAAAATAAATATACAGAGACATAATTTCAATTAAAAGGTGTATGCATGTGTGTGTGCATTTAAATGCCGCACTGCTTTCAACGTTAAGTAAAATAGACATATTTTTGAAGAGATTTTATTTATCTCGTATCACACTCTGCATTCTATAACGGTTTCTAAGTACATTATGGCGCAACTTGTAAATCAATACTACGCTTTAATATATGAAAATTGTATTGATGATGCATTTCTAATTGAGGTATAAATAAATTATTTGTAGATATAATATATTATTATTTAAGCACTCGAATAGTGCCTTATATTATTTTATAATGATTTATATGCTTAACAAGTTAACAATATATTTGAAAGTGTAATTATAGATTTTACGTTAATAGCTCATTAGTTATTGCTTATTCTTGGCATAGTAAAATTCGAAAATGTGTTATGTATGTAATCAAATGTAGTAGAATTATATATAATAAAATTTTCGGAATATTGTGAACTGTTATTGTTTTCCTGTTATAATTTCCTTCATGCATGAAAATGCAACATATTTATTATACGATATGAAATGTGCGAAAATATATACGCAACGTCAGGAATGCCTAATTACATGGCACAATACTAGGCACATACGCATCGTATCTACATATTCGACATTTTTATTGTTACTTATTCGAAAAAGCTGTCAATGATGTTCATAGCAATTGACCTAATAGCTCGACTTTTATAGTCGAGATTTGTCGATATCGTTATAACGTAAGTTAATAAATTATGCATTAATAAAAGAGTGATTTTACTTTTCTTTCAATAAAATTAATTTTATACGCTTATTTTATATTACGCATTACGCAGATCAAATTGAATTGGCGATATCCATCGAGTTTAGCAGAAATCTCACAAAATCTAACGAATTCCGGGAAGATCTAGAACAAGATTATTTTTTTTTTCGAATATAATATTTTATAATAATGTTTGGCGCAATCGAACTTTTATTATTTATATAACAAGTTTAAACTCGCGTATTTCTGTTAAAAGCTTCATCGAGTCTGTATAGACCTCTGTATTTTAAGTTACCGCGTGTATTACATAATAATAAATTATATTTATTATTATAACATTTTTACAGGTTTTCAATTACGTATTTGCTATTAGATATGGTAAGTAATTATGTATTTTGTACTGATGATCGTATTTAAACTATTTCGCGATGTTTAGATAAATTAACTTTTTATTAAAGTCTATTATTTATATATAAATATATATATATATATATATATATATATATATATATATTCTCACCATCTATATATAGGGGAATATATCTATTATAGAATTCAGCACTTTCTGGTCTTCAAATGTCGAAGAGCTCGACTAATTGCCAATCGTTATAGGCTCGATTTATCACAGACTGCAGCCAACAATCGCATGCTTTACGATTCAATCACAGTTCTTCACGATTCGGAGGGAGGAAGTTCGTTTTGTTACATATAGACGGATCAGACATCCAAGCGAGATCCTTCAAAGTCGCTGTACGCATGGAACATACTGCTAGGACGACCATTACGTGCATCACATTATGAGAATTTAGCATTAAATCCAATCTACCGGGAATCCATTTTTCTGGGATTCGAAGAGCGCCGATGGTTGCACCTATCACAGCTATGAGATCCTAGAAATGGATTTTCATCTTTAACATTAATGTTTGTTTGACACGCATAACTACATTATATATGAAACAAACTTGTAATATTATATGAGTAAGAGCTTCAGGCGATCCGCCACCAATACCAAAACATCGCAATGTCATGATTAACATTCTCATTAAAAAAGGAGGAGCGAAACACAATCGTCTTTCCCATGGTGATCTCGCAGTCATTGCCTGTGAACGACACAAAAGAGCATATTCAAAAGTTGTCACAGTGATATATTAAAACGAAACAGATATATATTGGAAAATAATGTACTACCTTTAAAAGTCCCCACATACTAAGAGAACAATAAATAAAAATGCAACAGTACCAAATATTATCATTGACACAATGAACCGCTGCTGCCATCATTGGTATTGCACCTAAAACAAATTATGCATACAAAAATATAAAAATCTATCATGATTATTACGAGTGTTCTTTATTTTTGCAGCAGAATTTGATCAAAATTGTCATCTTGCATTAATCCAAACCAAACAGCCAAATCTGTGTGAACAGATTTTGCAAAGTGCTTGCTACAAATTTTGCTGAAAGGATGCTACTAAAAAAACCAATTCATCTGACAACAAAATGAAATGGCAGATCAGTGACAGAGATTGAACAGAATCTTTAAAAAAACAAAACTTTTTAAAAATATAAATAGTTGATTCTGGTTTTTTTGCTGCCAATCTGTCATCAAATTATATATCGACAGATTCTGCCGGCAGAATAAGATTTCAATACGGACGCAAATGATACTTGCCGCAATATGATCAAATTTACTGCCAAATATTCCGACATTCCGACATTTTGCTCATCGAGAAGTTACATATCAAATAAATTATGAACTAGTCATCCATCTACTTTGAGGCTTTTATATGTTAAACAAATCACCGAAACTTTGACACAGCCATATGCCGATCATGTCGATTTTTAGCAGCATTCTGTAGAAGACTTCATCATAATTCACGTTCATGAAGAGATGATATAGGAAAGATCCAATCCACGGACTCACAGCGCCGATTAAATGGCACCAGGACAGAATTTGTACGAGCGTGTCTTTTGTATTCCACGGAAGGAAATATGGTATAGTCACCAACGTGTACAGGATAGCGAATCCTGAAAGCACACGCACGATCGCTCGTCGTTATCGGGATGTTTTTATACCGCGATAAAATCTTCTTTATGTTGCTCTTAGAGGGCACGCTGCTAGAAAAATGATTTTAACGTTATCGCGTAATCTATATTAATGAACTTTTTGAATATGTAGGAAGCTCTGACCTACTAAGATTTTATTTCGCGCGCACGTGCATCGGTCGATACGCAGAGATTTATGTATAGGGTGGTCCACCGAGCGTAGAACACACGCAAGTGGCTATTTTAGTTTTGAAAGATGATAAGAATATAATTGGAACAATTTTCAGAGATAATGCGAAAGGAAACCTCTTTATAAAAGAATCGCAGTTTTCCTTATTACTTTTGCGTTACAGTTCCATGCTGTGATTTATTTTGTACACGAAGGAGTAATGCGCAAACGAATGATAATCGTGTCGCTATTTCCTAATGTTTATTTCGTACATGTTTAAAGATTGACAAATCGTTCACAAATATTTTGTAGATGCATCCTATTATTAGAAATTTATCAATGAATTACCTTCAGTTTTAGGCATATTATATGGGTTCCTTCTGATCGATCGTCGCATTACTCTGCAATGCGTCTTTGTTGAATGCAATCGCTATTTTCGTAGAATTTACTATGCAATCTTAAGTTTTCATAAAGGGAATGTAATTCTTCTTTCTTAATTAATTTAATTATAAAAAGGATTTATTATACATTTACGCTGTTATATAACGAATATATATATATATATATATATATATATATATATATACGTATATATATATATACATATATATTATCTCCTTGTCATAGAATCAACTTTGTTTATAAATTTAGCAAAATTATGTATTTTGTTTTATAATTTTACAATATATTTTGCGAAATAAATAATTGGCTTACTTTAAAATTAATTTAGACTCCGAAAAGAATGATGCACGTAACGTTATC
Organism: Eciton burchellii; assembly: GCA_020341155.1. NCBI lineage: Eukaryota > Metazoa > Arthropoda > Insecta > Hymenoptera > Formicidae > Eciton > Eciton burchellii. The sequence continues at coordinate 2,300,179 of JAHMML010000013.1, read as the reverse complement.
AGAAACATGTAGAAAAACTACTCGATACATTGTTCAGCAAAACAGATTGTTTGGCTATGCATGTACGGAATATGCAAGGAACATTAGCATTTTTAATATTTCTGTCTATTAAAGGAGAGAGCTACTTATGAACTAGTTGTGAAACAAGCATTTTATTACAAATAAGATAACTTTGACAAATCACATATTTCCCTTTAAAATTTTTAAGGCTTCAATGTTTCAATACTCCCTTAATGTTAGATTATTATGTTTCAATATTAATTTTTCACGGAATATTGAGGAAATAAGAAGATTATAATATATCTAGATTCCTTGATGTTATAAATATAGCAACTATAGCAACTAAATGGATGGAAGATGAAATTTTCTCTCATAAGAGGCTTATATAGCCATCGCAAAACTTGTTATCTCGAACGAAAGTAAACATAGATTGAGAGCAAGAACGTATAAATGGATATACAAATGAAGGGAACGATTGAACACAAAACGATGAGCGCAAATCCATTCATCGAATTCGAATTTTATCCTTACCGTGCGTCAAGATATTAACAGTTTCGTTGTGGAAGTAGAAAAGGCTACCGAGGCATTGACGGATTGTCATGAGCGGCCTGTAACCGGTGAGAATATGCGGATTAAATTGGAGATGTCGCGGCATATCGTTCCATCGTAGCAGCAGCACTTCGACAGATCTCTCCTCCTGACACGACATCCCAGGTTCGTGAATGTCTTCGTCGTTGTTACTTCGCCGCGCACCTTCCATATCGGTGTCCTGGCGCGGCACCGCCTCCGCATGGCGCGGTCGCTCGTCAAGTCGGAACGGCGTCGTGCAACGGCGGGCACGCGGAATCTGCTGCCTCCGAGAAGAGGATTGCCCGACGAAGTGAGAGGTCGCCTCCGAGAGCCGAGCACGAACTCTCTACAGCGACGACGTCGTCGTCACTGCATTGCTGCGCGATGTTAACCCCCGCTCGCCAGCAGCCGTCATCCGCACGCGATTCCGCCTCTCTGACGGTCCTGTCGTCACGGCAACCGCATCGATCCTATCACACGAGAAGCCAATTCTATCGCGCGATCTCAGGATGCACCGTGGATTTTTGTGTTCCTGGAGTATCCAATTAAAAGAGGGAGAATTACTTGCGATTCAAGTCGAACATGCTAGCTTATATTGCTTGGATGCTCCTCGGGGATTAATGAATGTATCTTAATTCTTTCTATTATTCTTACGCAGCGATCATAGATTTTGATTAATGTCGCGTTAATTAACTGCCAAATCGAAGGACACGAGACATAGAGAAGCATTTGGAAGATTAGAGAAGCCCTTTAAAGATTCGTCCCGTTCGGCGATCTAATTGGATTTCGGATGCGGTTGGTATCTTGCTTATCACGGGGAATCTTCGATAAGAAATTGCGAAATCCTGATCGTGTAAATCTTTTGATAAGATTCATTGATAAAATTATATAACTTATCGCAAGTTTCCGCATCATAAGATATATTACGTAAGCGTTATATAAAATAGTTTATCTCGACGAATCGAACATCTAATCGGAATCAATAAGTCATTCATAAATCGTGCATTTATTAATCCATATGTAATGAATTTTAATGTGCATCAGTATGTATTACATTACATGTCAGCAATCGAATTCGCTGAAATGAAATGACTACGCGAAAGTCGCGAGTCGCCTTTAGCTTGTTCTCATGTCAAGCGTGCATAGTGGCGAACGTCAGTCGTACAAAATCTCAAAGACCAGGAACACGGCTTGGACTTTCGTTGGCAAAGTCTCGAAATCTTCGCGGCCACTGCCATCGAGGACGCGTTCTGACTTACAAATGTTTTGCGATCCGTAAGCTCGCGATTCGTAATCTAATAATCTAACTTTCATACGCGTGTCAGTCGGCAGAGAATCGTATCCGGACGATGTCACAAGAAAATCATGTCATTCTTTTTAGCGCATAAAGCCATTTTAGAACTTGAGACGACTCGTATAATGGATATCAAAATTCCGGATAGACCACCCGCTGACCTTCACCCTTCAACGTCGAAACATCCGCATTTACTCGGGGAGGACTCCACCATCGCGGCGCAAGCGCCGAATGGGGTGCACTACTTGCAACGACTATTCCTGGTGAGTGTCGCGAGAGGCGCGATTAAAATGTATACAAGTTTCGCGTTGCGTTGTCTTCTCAGGTTTTCCCCAAGGAGTCTACGTCATGTATCTCGATACTCTATAAGAATAAATCTAGATAATCATGGTCAGTCGTATCGCGTTATGCAGGTAATGCGTGCTCGTCTTATCGCGATTATCATCTTTGAATTGTGATAGGTATCGAGATCATCTGATGTCTGATCTTAGCTCATTTTTTTTCTTCTACCTGTATTACATGTGATATCGTAAATATAAATGTAAATTAAACATTGATAATTGGAAGAGCGACTGACTAGGGATCTAATTATGTCACGTTGTAATTCAATCGTATATTATGCTGCGTAAACTGTTGACACAGTTACGTGAATCACGTGGTTTCGTAGGAGACGATCGGCGTTATTGACGTTCTGTCAACAAATGAAAATTATTTCTCTTTTACGGCCAATTTTCTCTTTAAGAATACGAGTGATCAACTATATTCTTGTATATTTTATATAAAATTTATCATTTGTAATGATATAAGATTTGATATAAGATTTATATAATTATACATTGATCATTATTTGGCGAGAGATATATTGTTTATTTTCTTAATACGCATTACAAATTATATTAACTTGTATGAAACATTGTAAATTTGCTTTTCTGGCGTACGTAGTTAGAAAATTTTAATTAATTGAAGTTATCTTATATTTTGTTAACATTATGATAGATGCATATAGTTCTAAATTTATTGACAACGCTTACTTCTTTTTATTGTAGCGTACGTGCAGAGAATTATGGACGATTCCGGAAAATACAATAGCAATGACAATGGCAAATCATCTTCTGTTTGATGGGTCAAAATATATCTCATTTGGCGTAGTTACTCAGGTAAATATAATATAATATCATGATTAAGTAAAATAAGAGGATTGATTGAAGTCTAATGATCCTAATTTAAATCAATGCACGTGCTGCGCTAATCAAACGCAACGTATAACATTTTTCCTTTCTCAATGTCATCAGATCGTATCTTACGTATCTTACTCGTTCTTATGTAATTTACATTTTTTATGTAACTTCTTGCAATATATCATAGTTTTAAAAATATCATGTCACTTCACTCAAACGCAACAAGCGACATAATTTTTCATTTACGATCAGATTTTAAGACAGTCGATAATGAAAATCTAATTTTATTGTTTCACATTTCGATGGGCTTTAATAGCCGAAATAGCTAATATTTTTCAATATTTTTGATAGATATTTAATCACATTCTTCAAACTACATTTTCTATCTATATTCTTTATCTATCATATATGTATTTCGGGAAACATATCTTTCATATTTTCTTTCTCTGTTTCACATTGGCTATATAATCTTATGTAATCCATGATACCTTTACGAAACGTTACTGAAGTCGCGTTGTATTAAAAATTGATAACGATACAATTTTCGTTCGATCAACACTCACAGTGCGGTGCTACTGAACCTATAATCACTTCGACAATTATTGAATCTGAATCGTGTGAGATATTGACGTGGGACGCGCGGTATTTATTGAATATCGTATTTATTGAATATCGGAAAATAGATAATACGATCATACGTATATACATAATAATACGATTGCGATTTTTCTTGTCGATTAAAATGTGGCACATAATAGAATGGCTGAAAGAAGGCACTAGAGGGATAATTAAGAAATACATTTGGAAACAGGTATGGAATATTTTTTCAATTAGATATAAAATATTGATGCATTTATTAACTGCAATTGTACACTCGCTAAATGATTTCAGTTATTTATTATTTATAAAAACTAATCCTCATAATTATAAATAAAAATATTTTCACAAATTTTGAATTAAATAATTATACATACGATAATTGATAAACAATTATACAAATATACATATGTTCAAATATATTATTACATTCGCACAGAATATTTCTAAAATCCTCTGTTGCTTCTGGAAATTTTCTCTTATCATCTTATCGTCATGGTTGCCATTATCTGTACACCAGATAATTATATAATGCTTCGAATAAAAATATCTGAGCACGTGTTTCTGTTCTGAACGCATTCGATTTTGTCTAATTTAATTGATTTTATAATTGTTTTTCAAGAAGTTTAAAAAAAACAAAAAGAATGACGGAAGGAAAAGACAACATATGACAAATAACATATACATGAAAAACGAAGTAAATGTTAAAATTAATCATATGCTTATTGTTAAAACATGCATGGATTTGCACATATATACACGTATGCATATAAAATATTTGTCTTATGAATAACAAACTATCAAAATTGTCAAGAAATATGAAAATATATAGAAATTATTGTAATAATGTTATAATAATGCCATTATATCATAATGACTAAAAATATTTTATGTAATATAATAAGAATTTATATTATATAAATTTATTTATTTATGAATTTATTTATATATATATATGTATATATATATATATACATACATATTCAAAAAATAATATATATATATATATATATATATATATATATATATATATATTATTTTTTGAATAAAAAGTATATTTTAGAGAGAGAAAGATAATTTCTGATTCGTATATTTTCGTCTTATTTCGCGTATTATCGGTCATTCACAGGGATGGCTTATTTGTATGAAAGATTTAGGAATTATGATGATTAGAACATTAAATGTAAAATATGTAAAAGAAGAGGAGAGTAGATTTGAATTAAAATTGTTAATTTTGAAAGATCTTTTAATTGTCAAAACTGGTTTTAAATTGCTCGAATAAAATCCATAAATTTCAAGTTTTGAATTATCAAGTTTCGATTATTAGAGAACACAATCTATATGATAAATGAGATTTAAATTCATTAAATCATACAATTCTTTTTATATGTATAATTCAATCAATATTATTTCTTTTTAATGTTAATTATTAATTTTTAGAAAAGCAACGCGCGTCTTACATCACACTTGTAAATCTTTTTTCTGTTCACCTTCTTTGCTTTCGAGTGAGATTATAAATGTAGAGCCGTTCCTGGCTTATCGAAGGTTGCCGAGTAGAGCCGAAGAGGACTCCCCAATCGCATCGATCTAAGGTCCCACACATCGTTTTCACACAATACTGTTGTACGTCACACGCTCTCGTTCTGCTGGCCATTTTGTGTTTAGCTAATTCATTTTGGGACCAAGCAAGCCTGTTCTGCCTCTCCGATGTAAGTCTCTACATCATAACGTAACTACATCAGTTCATATGAATTAATAAAAAATCATCGTGTGAAATCTGAGCAGGTTCTATGCGTGTATGCTGCATTTCGCTTTCTACTTGATGCACTGTGTAATCCCAAGATGGCCGTCATTGCTCGAAAGAGCCCTTATGGTGTATTTTGTGCATCCTCATGCAATTTCCTGCACGTTTTTCGTTCGCTTGTTCTAATTGTCGAAAAGGACGCGCATTGCTGCTTGGCGCACGCCATGCACGCATTTATTGGATTTCTATCTCTTTTGTGGTTTGCCGATGGCATCCAAATCATCCTCGAGGCATAACATGCCGTCATGCCAATATCAAGGATAAAGCCGCAGGTTGCGGCTTCATATCCAAAATACTGAATCGACTCCTCGTCATACCGCCATCATATATCTCTCATGTCATACCACGTGTATTTCTTTTCGCGACAACTTCAGCTCGTTAGCGTTTTGGCGGGATCATTTGGTATTCGAGATATCGCGGATGGAACACGCGTGTTCGCATCTCGTGATTCTCGATGACGCGTGACGCAACGGACAAGCGCGCACTTCTGTTCGGTATTTCCGAGTATAAATTTGCGAAACGATATTCTTACTGCTCGTTTCGTCTGTATCTGATAGATCTCTATATCCCCTCGGAATGGGCTGATCTGTACAGTAGTATCTGTGACGCTTTCACGAATGCGATTGCCCACGTTTTGCAGAATTTTTTGAGCCGATGTCCACGTCGTTGTCGAAAAACAGTGTCATACCGCAAGCATCATCCTCACGCTCCTGGATATCGTCCGTCTTCGATTTCATTTGGGGTCAAGTGAGCCTGTTTCGCCTTCCCAACGTAAGTATATGCAGTATGGCTCCGGTTATAAGATCTCAATTCGGCTCTTTCGATATTCTAATCGATATTTGATATTTCTATTGCGCTTATACCGCGGATTTTGTATTCTATATTGTCCCAGATCTTTGGCTCTGCGAAGTTCTTCTTGGCGTGTTCTGAGTAACATTGCAGTCGTTCGCACTTTTCGATCATATTTTTGTTGACCATATCTATTTCATCTCATATTCACAAGCAACAATCATGTGCATGGTAACTTAGGCTTAGCTAAATCAAGTATGGTGCTGATTGATTCATTATTTAAATTAATGCTGTGCTTATCATGTCTTTTTTAAATGCTAAAAATAATATATAATTATTTTTATGTAGGAATAATAATCAGAATATTATGTTGTATATTTTGCATCATTATAGAAATGTGGGCAGTACTCATATATTTTGATTATATTGTCTAATGATTTTTATTATACTTCAGATCTCCTTACGCTTTTGCTCTTTTTCTTTGATTCTTTAAAGCTTTGAAGTTTTATATAGTATTCTTTTCTTTATTTTTCGTTTGTAATAGTTGAACAATTGTCTATTCGTAACTAAGACTGCTCTATACCCTCTATGATAATTTTTTGAATTGCATCAACTGATCTGTGTCTCTAAATAAATTATCTCCTAGATCTTTTATGCATAGAAGGTAATTTATATCTCTGACATATGTAGAAAATGAAAATTGTATATAAAAGTAAATAAACAATAAACTAACTCTGATAATGTAATTTTTATTTCTTCTTAAATATTTGTTTACATTGGATGTATTTCCCAGATTTCCTATATTTCCTATATTTAAAATGCAAGATAGAATAAAGATACAAAAAACGCTAGGAATTTATGGAAATTATTAACTGATGCAATATACTTAGGGCAAAATTAGAATATGTCATGTTAATACTTGTATGCGTATGGATGTATATGTGCGTATATGTGTATATATGTATTATCCATATTGTATTTTTCATTCAAGCTATTTTTATTGAAATAGTTTTAAAAGGAATTCTTGATTAAAAATAATTTCGTGAGCAGTCTGTTGTATTATTATTGACTTGAAACTTGAATTTATTCAAGTGTATAAAATAGCTTCATTAATATGATTATTCATGTTCGATTCGTTTCATTATGCAGAAAATAATTAACATCATTGAAAATATGTATTCAAACATAAAATTAATATTATCTATTTAATCGTTTTACAATTATATTTTGTAGCTTTTTTCAAACTATTCAATTTCCAAATATCTAACTTTTAGATATCTTTAATATTTTTCCAATATTTGTAATTAGATATTAATATTAAGATAAAATCTTTAGATCTATCAAGAAATACTAAATTGGAAAATATATTTGGACATAATAGCAAGAGATACGTGATTTATAAAAATTACATGAAATATAAAAATATTTTATTTTGTTTTAGATGCCACGAAGCAGGAGGCGTCATCGTTCTCGTAGTCACTCGAGAACACGTTCACATTCTGTGGGATCTCCCCAGTACGAACATAAACGCAGACGTATCGATTATGAAAGTCCACAGAGCAAAGGAACCTATAGGTAAGTTGCATGTTGACTGTTATCTAAAGCGTATTCTTTGTTGTTCTCGATAATGTATAGCATATATATAGTTATAGGTTGATTATTATCTACAGCATATTCTTCGTTCGTTATTCTCGATAATGTATAGTGCGATGTATTCTTTCCTAATGTTTAAGAAAATAATAATTAGAATTAAGATTATCTTTAAAAAGATTAATTATATAATATTGTCCTACATTATTTTATCTGTATGCCATGAAGACTTCGGAGCAAATATTTTCCCAAATACTTACCTATAATTTAGAGATGAAAATTTCATACATAATAAAAATTGGATATTTTATATGATAAATAATAAATATACAATAAAAATAAGTAAATAAAAAATTAATTAAAATGCATTAAACATTCTTTTTAATTTATGGAATAATCTCAATTTATAAGAATTTTTCAAATACTGACTTCGACCGAATATATTCTGTTATATCCGAAAAATACATTCTTCTCTTTATCTTATTATCTTATTGTTAAAAAATATTACAAAGTGGGAGAATACATAAGAGAGGGAATCAGTAACTTCATCGAGGCCAATGCCGCACGAACGATCTCTCCCTCCCTGTTTCCACGTCGTTTTAACGGGCAATAGTTTCTCCATGAAGTCTTCATGGCTGTCAGTTGTGGTTCGTGCGCTCGAGCTTTAACAAGTACTACCCAGAACCTGTTTTTGGTTGTCGTTATTCAGAACGGTTCATGAAGACATACGTGAGTGCCGATGCGTATTGTCTGTGATACCGCATATTAAGGAGTAAATCATCACATGATTCATGGGAAGATAAAAGAAATTTTTTATATAATCTGATATAAAAATTTCATAAAAAATAAAACTTCACCGTATTTTGAAAAAATAGTAAACACTCTAATGGTTTAAATCTTAATCTTTTGATTGAAACAAATTTGAGACTTTTTAACTATTAACTATTTAAAGTAGCTTTAAATTTTTAATTTTTCTTGTTCTCTCTTATAAAAGCCTTTAATTTACCACTATATAAGAAAAGTTTTGATGAAAATAATAAGACTTATTTTTCCGTTATACAAATTTTGTACAAGATGCAATGAGAAAAGATGATCATTCTCGAATATATATCGTACTCTAATCTATTGCATCGTATATATTTACCTCGTATATATCTACCTCGAATATTATTACGGATAATAATCTAGTAACTATACATACATATTAAATGCAGTGATTAGAGAAAGAAAACAAAAATGTGATGGTTTTAATAACGTGATATTTCTTCTCTATCATCTATACTTCATATCCTATATAATGCTACATAATATCAAATTTAAAAGAAAAAGAAAAGACAATATTTATAATATTTAGAAATTTAAACGAGTTTGTGCATTATCTAGCCGTGTCTGATTGTTACAAAATAGATAAACACATAATAATCATGAATATATTGCTTCTATTAATTATTAATAAAGCTAATAAGTTATTTTCATTAATTGAAGATAAAAAATTTTAAATATCTTTTCTTTAATTTGCAATTCTTATTCTTATTTTTTATTTTATAAAATATTCTTAAAGTTTGATACTAACTTTGAGATAATTATATTTGTTATATTTTAATAATTTTGAATAATTCAAACGTATATGAATGATACGAGAGTTTAAATAATTGATTATTTAAAAAATTCTTTGTGTTTCTCTTCATTAATGGAATTGTTGCAAAATGAATATTTAATGGATAATTTCTCTCCATTTCTTTCTAATTTTTTAGCTCGGTAATTGAACGCAATGAAATTTGCGAGATCAGAATAAAATCTGAGATCTAAAGTAATTTTATCCATATTTTATAAATTCGCGCTTTCTATCGGAAAAAATCGATTGTATCGAAGAGATCAAAGGCACAAGGACGATCTTGATATTAAGCATAATGCTCGAACATGATAGTTTTGAACATGAACATCTTTGACTAAATGATACAACAAATTTTTTTTGTAGTTCAAAGCGTGACTTTTAAATGAATCGGATACAGCAATGATTACGTCATTATGATTTATCGCAATGTGACTTTTATGGGTTGCGATTATGGTTGCCACGAGAATGCCTCGTTTTAAAAGCGTGATAAATAATAATTCATTTTAACTGCATTTCTTTCAGGTGTTGGCACCATTATTTTAGTTTCACTTTCGATGTTATGCAAATGCGCAAAAAAATCTTTCGTCAAGTAGTCGCTTGAAGCTTCTTTTATTTGCAAATAAACATAAAAGTTATTATCGCATATTCAGATTTAAACTTGATAGAATTATAATAATTTCTTGATTTCTTAATCGATTCTTTGAAGAAAACATCTCGGATTTGGATTTGTGTTCGTTACGATAATTGCTAATTGCATACAGATAGATCTGCTCATAAAACGGTAAATTATAATTGATGAATATTTCCTTAACAAATTGTTCAATGAAAGAAGAAAGTTTATTATGCATATCTTGCTAATTTTAATTTCACATGCCATTTTTGAAATTTTAACTATGATAAAGATCGTAATTAAAAGTATGAGTTAGTGTTTAAATTAATTACTAATTAATAGAATGCACATTCTTGTTTCATAAAAAGAGAATTCCTAAAACATTTCAAAAATATATCATTGTTAATACAATCTAGATTTTATTTAAAATAATGTAATATAAGATGTTAGAATAATGTAAAATTTGAGGATTAAATTTTACGTTATTTTGATAATATTTGTTTCAATCATTATCAATTGTTTTATAATTTTGATGTTATAATGAACAAAGAATTCTATTTATCGCTAATTATGCTTTCAATTACAATTATTTTAATCAGTTTATTAGAAAATAATCATAAATTATGATAATTATAAATTAGATATTTAAAAAGTCGCGTCGTTCTTTATTTAATATGATTGTTTCTTCTATGGAACGTCTTAATATTTTATAATTCTGTTAAAATCGAATAAATAGTTGAATCGCTTTTGTAAGTATAAGAGTTAAATATAAGTATATTTAAGAGCTATTCATCTATATCTTTCCTAAATAGAGCATTAGTTGTTCTGAAATCATGCAAGCCTCTATGAAGTCAAGATTATTCTTAAATGGAACAGCTTGGTACTGACTGAAGCTCATACATAAGCAAAAAGAACAGAAAGTAATCAAATTTTTTAAATTATTTTCTTTCTGAGTAATCAATGGTCTTTTCTCAAAAATTATCTACTTAATTCAATATATTCATAATTTCTACTCAATTAAACCAGTTTATTCAGTTTATCATTATATCACTTGTATAGTGAAAGTGTTTTCTCATCAGGTTTTCCGAGGTTAGAGAAGTGCATTTGAAAGTGATAATTACGGATTCTGTTACGGTGCGTTGAACTATTTTAATATTCAAAATAAAGATATTCACTTTGTTGCAAGTAGTTATAATTGTGCAATTATAACTTTCTAAACATTTTAGAACGATTATACAGATTGTCTAAAAAAGGATTATCATTATTGTTATATGTAAATGCAATAAAAAGACATACAGTTATTTAAAATATCATATATATAATTTTGTTTCTAATATATGATTAATATTTAATATCTAATAATTGTTTGTTAAAGAATATATTGAAATATTGAAGACAGGAATATGAACTGTATGAAGATATTTGAAATAGAATAAAATATATATAAAATTATGTATATAATATGTATATAATTATATATATAAAATTTATATAAAAAATTTTATTATATATTATTTTATCAATCATTAAAGGATTTAAGACAATAAATACAATCAAATAGGATAAATAGAAGATATAATATTATAGAAGATATAATATTGAGTGATAACAAATTCTATTTACGAACAAAGCGTCTTTATCAATGGCGTCGCTGTTCTAAAGGTATTTAGATATACCTATATCTTAATATCTACACACTAATAAATACTCATATGAAATGATCTAGCTATCTACTGAAAATATTCGCTCTATAAGTTTTTCAACCCTTTAAGTAATTAGAATCAAACAAAGATTTATTTTGATTTGCAATTATATCCGTAAAATAGCCGAGCGTCACGAATTTCCTTAATTGCAATTTAGATCGCAAGAAGAACAAAAATTAAAGGATGCCTATGTTATATATCGCCCTCACTTCTTGGATGTCAAGGTATAATATTATACTACACTATATTATACTGTACTATATTCTTTTATTGAATTTTGTGAAAATATGAAAAAGGTAACTTATAAACAAAATTAATATTTCTTTTTCGTGATATAATTCTTTATTATATTTATAATTCCATCTCAAAGGTTAATCTTTAAATATGAAGGATTTTTAATTGATTATACAATTTTTTATAAAGAGAATCGTTTTGACAATTTATTTCAAGGAAATTTGAAGCGTCCGACGTATGAGTGAATTAAACAGAACATGTTTAACATTAATCAAACGATACGATTTCATATATATGCTATTTTACTTTAGTATGATATCTATGACTTTATGATATATTATTTCCCATAGATAGGTTATTTTATATAAATATAAAATAATTACCTCTTGAAAAAAGATTATAGTATTTTTCATGAATTTATATTGATCTATGTTTTTTCTCAAACATATTGTAAATACATACAACATATGTGAAAAATACATAATCTTCGGTAATTAGAGCATATTTTTATGCAGTTTATTATACTGTTCTCTCAAATAAACATAATAATCTCAACTAATTCTTGTAATTATTGTAATTATTCAATTTAAGGTTCTCAACGATTTCCGTTTATGAATAATCTTTTTTCACAAAATTCAATAAAAATAATTTTATGTTAATAAAACATTTAAAATGATTCTTTTGTAATTGTCATCTTTTCATGACTAATGTATTAATAATTAATATTTTAGTCGTGATATACTATATAAATCTTGTTGGCTATTTATTGTTGAAGAACTCCTATGCAGTATTGAATTTACATTGTTATTTAAGTAAAGTATCTGTCTTGTAGAATATTTAAAATTGTTAAGGAATATCACTACGAAGTAGAGTCGATAGTCTATTTGAGGAAAGCAGATTAATTAGGTCATCTCGCAGTTATATACTCGGATATAAAAGTATGTACATGATATAAACGCAACCTTGATTCCCACTTAGTTTCGCTCCATATCGTCTTAAACGTTTAACTTATACGCTGTTATTATCATTTGATATATTTAGATTTTAAGACAACTATACTCGACAATGTTATTTATTTTACATGCTCTGTTTCTGTAATATCGAAGGATTTAAATTCTAGGAGATAAAATATATTCAACTTCTTTTATCCAATATACATATAATGTTTTACCAATATCTGATACCAATAACATTTAGCAAAAACTGATTATTTCCTTTATATTTCAGTGGAGAACGAGTATTAAGATCTCGTCAACATGAACGTGGAACCAGTCAAGAACGTCGGTATAAGCGCAGTCATCGTCGATCACCTAGCAGCGGTCGGCAACATGGTCATCGCGATCGTGATCGGGATCGTGCCCACCTAGTGCATCCCACATCATCACGTCGTACGCGCCTTCATCGTCACCATGCTTCACCATCGCTTAGCCAAGAGCGACATCGTCATCGATCACCATCTACCAGAAGTCAGGTGAGTTCGAGAGACAAGGTGACATATATAGCATCACTATTACACGGTCCTATCCATCATGTACTGTACGGCGGCGCGATACACGACCGATGATCTACAAACAGCCGATTCGATCATACCTTTAATCCCTGATCTATGAAGACATACATCAGCATGTGCCTTCGTACTCTGTCGTATTTAGAAATTACAATATGTTACGATGCCCTACGGTGTTTTACGTAATTTCGTAACACATGCTCTTCATGTTCTTTAAACTATATGAAATCAACTGAAAATAATTTTTTTTATATGCACATATATTCTATGGAATGTACTCTCTTCCAATAATTTTATAAGAATTCTCACGGCAAATTCTGATAATATTAATCGGAAGAACTTCTTTTAATATAAAGAAACTTCTGTAAAATTACACGTATTTCTTCTGAAAAGATTTATATTACGTATTCTGTTACCAAATGATATAAAAACTTTATGAAGTCATTGAAACAGTTTTGCTATTAACAATTTATACAATTTTGACAATATATTAATTCTTTATGAGTAGTATGATGAGCACAGTTTCAAATTTTGAATATTTCTTGTGTTATCGAATTCGATTATCGATTTTTGAACGAAAACAATTTATACATAAAAACATGATAAAAGAAGTATAAACCTAAGAAATGGATCGAAAATAATGAAGAGCTTAATCTTTTTAAATAGATAATTTTTATAAATATATTGTTATCAACAAGATATAATTTTTTAATACGTTGATCGATATTAATTCTCATTGGGAGTTTTGATAAGATGTTCGGTTGAAGCGTGGATACAAATAGAACACAGAGAGAAAGAGAAAAGAGTTAGCGCATCGGTGCACTATTGCCAAATGAGAACAGTTTCTGGAGAATTTGGTAGCGGAACGCGTGTAGTGAGTGCGTACACGAAGCGAATACCAATGATTCTTCTTTCTTACTCGACATCGAGGCTATTTTTGACCAACGACTATTTTCGAGGGAGTCTTGTCACGCAGTTTCGTCGCAGTTTTAGTGCGAGTTTGCGCCAGATAGTTAACGCAGCGTCGTCATCATCATCGTCATCGTTATTGTCATCGTCATCATTGTCATCATCATAATCATCATCATTATTATCGCTGTCGCCTTCGTTGTCGCTCTTGCCATTATCATTGCCGTTATTGCCGTCATTGATACTGTCATCATTGAAAAACATTGCGTCGGCAAACAAGCAGTCTGTTGAAAATTATCTCAAATTTTTTCATGGATTATCGATTTGTTAGCGTTTGTATTCAATGGTGCAAGCGATTTCATGAATTTCAATCTGTTTTTACTTCAACAACCAATGTTTCAACGAAATTGTAGATATCGAAAGTATCTTCACACTTAAATCAAAGTGTTAGGTACCAAAATGTACCAAAAGTAATAAACTATTCTGCAATGAATTATAAAATATTCTCCATCTTTTTACGAGACGTCGAAGTATCTCGTACGTCAAATGTCGATTCTGTTTTATCTCCGCGGTAGGAAAAATCTAGCGCCACGACCCAGAATCGTTCAACACGGATTTAGAAATACGCGCGTTACAGTTGGCAAGATGTGCTCATGAGATGCAGCGCGAAGTGTAGATGCCTTGGTGTAACGTCTCGCATCTCGCGCACGATCAACCTGGATTCTGGAAATTGGACTGTATATAGCGGCGGCGACGGCTTAGCTGACGGTGCTTCACCATCAGCTGCGTCATCGTCGTCCTTACAAACAGTAACGAGTCAAGAATTGAGTCTGCTGATGCCTGGAAATGTCTCTTGGTGGCCATGCCAAGACCGGGATCCCTGGTTGCAGCGCAACATTATCGGAACTATCAGGGAGTTCGACAGTAAACTCGATGTCACACCCGAAACTAATGATACATCGACTTCCGAGGTAGCATCAATACGTTGAGACTTGTATAACTCCGTGACACTTGATGTTAACCATTTACATGAGTGCGTGTGGTTGTACGTGCGCGTTGTTCATGCTCGGTGTTCCTGCATTTCTATTTGTTGGTTTCGAACTTATCCTGATTCTCTCCTTGTAAAGTTGAAGACGCATTCATAAAATCTTATATTGTGGTTTTCCTTGAAATCTTTTATTTCTACAACTAAAAAAATGGTTGATTGTGAAAGGAGAGACATTACACGAAGAACGTGGTATCAAGATATCTGGAACAGCAGGTTTAACATGAATTTATTAAAGCACCATATTTCTTCAGTTTTTCTCTGGAAATTTTTTCGGTTGTATATTCTTTAGATAAAAAGATTAATGTACAAAACGTATACCTGCATTTCGGCTTCCGTCATGCAATAACAATAGTAGCACATTGCTATTGCAGTTTAGTTGGTTAGCTAGCCAAGACTTAAACATTTAAACACAGCGGGCTGATGGTGAACTGGTATTCTCTACATATGATCTTGGCGCATGCGCTTTAGATCAGCAGTTTATATTTGGCACAGCTCGTTCTCGAAAACAACGATGCAAGTTTGGAAACGAAGCGAACATTTCAGTGCGATGTTCATTTCATTTCATTTTATTTCTCTTTTTATTTTTTCATTCAATAATATGATCCAATTTTGATCAATATCTTCCTGAAGTAGAAGTGTATATAATGTTCTATAGCTTAGACAATGGCTCAAATTCGATATTTGTACGATTCAATGAGTAAAACAGTACATACAGTACAACATTCCAATAATAATTCGTTGATTGTAATAAATTGTTTCGGATTTCTTATGTTGTAATTTATGCTTATTTATGTTTATTGATATTATGCATCCATAATCAATATGAGTATTAGCATCTTTAAACGATTTGTGAGAAAATAAAATATTCAAAAAATTTATTGCAAGACTTTATCATTTTGGTCATATAGTATATTATACAAGTTAAAAATTTCATTTATCGTCATTAATAAAGAGAATCTATATGCGTATTTATATTCTTAAATAGCTTTATTCCTAAGTCGAATCAAGTTAATTGCCAAAAAATATTTTGGAAATGATTCTGAAATCGATGAGGGATATTCGTGGGCGAATAGACCGCGAACAAACTGCGTCGCTATTTTATAGACTGCGTGTATTTATACCTCAAACTTAAAATCTATGACAGGACGATATCTTCGACATTAACCTTGAAGACAATCCGAGCTTTATTAATAGTACTAGAGTCCACGAACCTGTCTACTGATACTGCTCATCAAGTTTTTGATTTTAGATACTAAATTGGTAGAATAATAACCAATAGATAAATTATTTTATCTATTTATCGATTTATCTATAAATTGATGATCAATAGATTTTTGAATTGCTTATTTCACCCGAAATAAGATCGATTGTTAATGATTTTTTAAGTAATGTTACTAAAGATCATTATCAAAAAATATTTAGTAGAATATTCAATAAGTTTTAAATATTTCTTTATATCAATAGTTAACAGTTTTTAGCTATATACTTTATCGCGTATGATATTTAATTTCTTGTTAACAAAATTCCTTTTTTACTTTTATTGTAATTTCTTAACACAGATTTTCCATAACCTTTTCTAATCTCAAAATTAATAAAAAGGCATTCATTAACTTAATAATTTTTAAAATAGCTTTTGGAAGCTTTATGTCCTTCTTGCTTTTGATTAAGCAAGCAAAAATAAAATTTGCACGAAGGCAAATTTTTTATGCAAACTTGTTTAATTCCTTTATCATCTGGAAAAGATTTCCTGCTTTTTACACATGAAGAACGCAACACATCGCATTATTCATGTTTATTACCATTTCAGTAGTGCTATTTAAAAAATGATAACATTATTAGTAAGCAGTATTAGATTATTAGACCTATTATTCCATGTTGAATTGACGTCACAGTTGTTTCATAATTGCTATGTGTGTCAAGGTATAAGAACTACTGCGGTTTGTCTGAAAACACGGTATCATGCGTTTTTCCCGTATTTAATATATATATCGTACAGATGGACTATGGACGATATCATTCTTATGTATCAGGAAACATATTGCATTACCGTGTCCAGTCTATGGGGCGTATGAGACTTGAGCACATCTCGAATAAATATGAGACAATTTACGTAATATCGTCAATAGCGATCTTACTCTTTTTCCCTTCTGTCTTTCGTGTCTTTTTCTTTCTATTTGTACTTCTCTTTTCTTTCTCTATTTCTATCTTATCCGTCTCTCTTTCACTACGATCGCGCGCGTGCGAGTTACGCTGATCGACCTCTCCATCGCTGTTTCTAATCGTTCTCGAAGAGTTGGTTTCGAGAGAGGAGGACGGATCGTTCTCGTTGGAGCGGGCTCGCCACCGCTCTCTGATATTTTTAGTGCTACGAGAGAGAGAGAGCATTTGGCGGGGCATACCGAGTTTCGTCTCCTTCTCCTCCTCCTCATCATCTTCGTCGTCGTCGTTATCGTTATCGTTGTCGTCGCCATCGTCGTCGTCCCCATCTTCATCATCGTCGTCTCCATCATCATTTTCGTGAACAGCCGACATCGTTCGTTCGTTGTCGTACGTCTTACCATCATCGTGGTTATAGTTTAGTGCCTTTTTCAGTGATATTCTGTGATCGGCGTATTCGCGCCTTTCCGTAGTGATGCGTAGAAGAGCGTTTTGGTGTTCCCATCTTCGATTGCATCTTCGATTTCTCTTACACAGTTTAGCCGTCGAAGTTTGCGTTGATATTCGCGAGATCTCGTGAGATCTGTCAGGGTGATTTTGAGACGAATCGATTGTTGAATCCGTTATTTTCACAAGTTTTATAACTTGAAAGCAACCAGGAATCGCTCCACATGTTTATATTCGCATCACGCGACACCATGTCGACTTCACGACAGGGCTCGGCTTCGCGACGAAGTCGTTATGCACGATCATCCACTACGACGAGCGTAACGCAACTGCTGAGCGATTCCTGCACGAATCTTCTCCAGAAACTAACCACGAGAGTGCGCGGGATGTCTACACTTAACGATCATAATATCAGCACTACAACCAGACGATCGCCCAACATTAATCTGGGAAGCATGCGAAGCCGTTTGGAAAATAAATACAAGTATGGCATGGTACTGGATAAATATGCCGGCAAAAGGCATCATGCTGATAATTCGGAACAAGCCATCCGCAATTATTCCCAGCGGGAGGAACGCGATCACAGCTACTGTCATCTAGATAGTCCATTCGTGCGTGACGACAAGACCCTGGAACCCTCGATGAGTCGTACCATTATCAAGAGTCCTACCAGTGTGATTCTTAGTGAGAAAGCTTATCCTTATGTGAGCTCAGCAATAGATAGGGAATCTAGACGCGAGAAGACGCCGATTTACAGTCGTGTAGATCGGCAACTTTTGCTCAGTTCGGAAGCTTATCGCCGTTATGGCAGACACAAATCCGGACACGCGGAAACGCGTAGTCGGAAAGTGAGACCACATCGAAGTGGCAAGAGCGAGCAGTTGGAAGCTCATTCGCCCTCTCTAAGATTGTCCCGACCGGTTAAGATAGAGCCATTGATATTGGCGAATAATAAGGAAGCTGCGGTCGATCCGGATAAAACGCCAATTGCTAGTAATAATGCGGAAAATGCAAATACACGAAATGTTACAAAAAACGCGTATGATACATCATCAAAAGATGTGGATTCGGCTATCTCGGATAGAGCGGCTAAGCGAAAGGAAATCCAGGGTTTGATTCTAAAATATGCCGCCATGGAAGATACATACAGTCAATTGGCGTCTGGTGGACAAGCGAATGTTCCGAGCACTACTGATCTCATCGCCAGCAAGTACAAGAAGAGCGATCATCGAAATAATCAGAAAGACAACATGTCGCAGAGCACGATAGCCTCGGACGCGAGTGCGATTAACGAGATGGCGATTCATGGTGCGACTGTAAGTTGTCGAACCACGGTCCGAGTTCCGGGGCGCTCATGAGAGCAACGCTATCTTAAGCAGAGCATATCCGTTGTTTTCTGTGTGTATGCGTGTGCCAAAGTGCGTATGTAACTCACGTGAACTCCTAGCACTTCCAACTCGCACCCTGCAGAATCCGATGTCGTGCTGGAGTCCACGAGTCGTTGGAAAAGTCCATTAACCGTACTAGTTGTTGTCATTGCCTCTCTGATAAACTAAACGCTGCACGTCTGCCAATGTTTGTCTTGAGAGTATCTCGGACTCGGGACATTTGCGCTGTCCCTTAATCTATCTTATTGATAGCTCGTTATTTTAACTACCAGACTCTTTTGTTTTTAATTTGAGGCTAGAAAGTTATGTTTCATGGATTATATGTACGTTTGTGATGTAGATATTATTAACAGTTATATTWTATATATATATATATATATATATATATATATATATAAGATTTAATTCAATCATTTGATAAATATATTGGGAATATTTCCTTGGCAATTAATCCATGCTGACACATTCACAATGATTAAAAATCATTGAATTAAATCTTGGTTTAACGAATTATCTTCGCATTGAAGATACAACGATTTCAGTCAAATTATATTTGCTTTTTATAATATTAATGACATTTTATTGATTATGAAAATTTTACGACAGAGTACGTGGCTTTGCTTTTCTCCTTTAGATATTTTCTGTTTTGTCTCATCATATGGAAATGATTAGCGATTGACGATCCGAACGACAGATCGGTTCGCATGTTATACTCTCGATAAGGTAGGGTCGAAACACCGATCAGTAATTGCTCCGTATCGCAATGGTTGTGCCCCATGAGGATCGAGAAATCTCTATCGATTATCGTGGAGCAGCCGTTTGCGCTAACACGTAAGTACTTGACGAGACTTTCGAGCAATTGATACAGTTTAGTAAAGTTTATTTCTTCTAGAACGTGTTAGATAAAAGGTACCGTCTTACAAGTACTTGGGAAAAGTTGTTGCGAAATTATCCGTTTTCTTTTATTTTTTATTTCATATTTTGCCAAGATTGAATAAATAAAAAAATAATTGGAGATACATACAATATCGTCGTATTAGAATGGTCATATCTTGTTTGTTTATATATATATATATATATATATATATATATATATATATATAACGCACGTAATTCTGTCATTACTTTTTCTTTATCTATATATATTTAAATGTGCATTTGTAATCGTTTTTATGTTAGAAAGTACTTTATACTGTAAAACTATACGCGTATTGAGACAGCTTCTTCAAAGCACGCATGTACCAGATCTAACACGAATAAACGAACATAAG
Organism: Eciton burchellii; assembly: GCA_020341155.1. Lineage (NCBI taxonomy): Eukaryota > Metazoa > Arthropoda > Insecta > Hymenoptera > Formicidae > Eciton > Eciton burchellii. Next base: position 2,279,468 of record JAHMML010000013.1, on the reverse strand, counting down.
CGAGCGAGATAAAAAGAAATGACAATAACTAAGTAGTTAATATAAGAAAACGACTGCCGTGGAAAATAATTCCAAAAATAGAATAAAAGAGCGTAAAGAATTACGAAAAAAAGAGTACATAATATGTGCCTTGTGCCGGTGGTAAATTCGTAACCGCAAGTTTCTGATTTGGCAAATCATTTTGCCTTCTCCCCTTTCTCTCTGATTGTTGGGTTACCATCTCCGCGTTGTAATGGAATGGAATGGAATGGAATGGAAACGGATATGGCTCACATGGATTTGGTCACACTATGGTCGACTGGGCGCTCGGATCGGGTGACGTCTCTCGATGACGATGACGATGACGATGTTATCCTACCCTTCTACCCCAACCGACACACTTACGTTCGTCCCGTGCTTACACACGTCCTCTGCCGCGTGTTACACGGGTCTCTGCCGGCTCACGGTGGATGACACGGTGTTTGGCGATCGGTTGGCGCGACCTCCTGGCTACACGCACTTACTCCATGCTGCCACGTGGATGCGGATCTGACCGGCATCTTCAACTACTACGGTGCTCAACTCTGGATATACTGGTACAACATCCTCGCAATACCGAATCGGACCAACCGACCAATGTGAACCGGGATATCAAACACGGTGGTTCGCAATCTGCAATTGGATCTACTCTTGGCATGCGCCGATACTGATACGCTGGCCCAAATAGAGCCCACGACCGCCCTCCGTCGAGGACGACGAAGACGGCCACCTTGTATACCAATCCGGCGACATCCTGGCAAATAGATGTTCGTGAATACGTGAATACACTCATTGTAGTAGATTTAAGCAAGCCGCAGATCGATTGATTGATCGATCGGACGGTTATCTACCGGTTATTTCCCCATATTCTTTCTTTCATTTTTGTGTGTCTGTTTCTCTCTCTCTCTCTCTCTCTCTCTCTCTCTCTCTCTTTCTCGCGCGCTGTCTTTTCTCTTTCAAACTTTCTCATATTTTTTATTTTTCCTTCTTTCATCCCGCCTAAGAAACATTAGGCATATTATAAAACAATATCTATACAACTACAGGAATAACAATTCACGTGCTAATCACATTGTTAATGTGTTAATGTTCTCGTTGAGAATGTTACTTCGTTTAGTGTACACGTACGCGCATATGCTATATACATATATGGAAACCATTCGTTATACATTAATAGATATGTTAGTGCGGTTCTCTGTCTAGATCGAGAGTTTTCTCCCGTCGATCTTTTCGGACATTGAGACTTTTAGCACGCGTTAAGAATCCTGAAAAAGCCAAAATGAAAAGACATGAAATAATAATCTCTCTCTATCTGTCTGCCCATGTACGATTTATTTGAGAAAGATGAATAACATGAGCATATAGTTATCACGTATCTAGCAGCACATAGGAAGCTCGTCATACCGACGACAATTATCAGGAAGCCGGCGCAAAAATTCTTTTTCGTTTTCAATTGCTGAAATGCCCTTCCCAATCAATGCGAAGATGATTTAGAGGTAGAGAATCAAAGGTAGCAAATACAATAAAAACCGAAAATCCGCTTGCGCTATTTCCTTGATATGTCTTCCGAATGATGCGTTTCTCGCTCTTGATACTTGCGCGCGAGGATATCGGCATTTACCGTCATGCGAATTCTTAATTCTCTTTGTATTATTCTTTAACTTTCCGTCTACGCATATGTCGCGCTTTTGATAATGAAGAGAAGAGATAAATTTTCTTCTTGAACCGACAGTAAATGCCATATTCTATATTTATTCGAATTGTTAGAATCCATCCGGGATATTTAGGATATTTTGGAGAGCAGCAGTTCCGATCGATATCGCGTTTATTCTACGATATCGTTCTTCATTTATTCGTTATTTCGTTCACCATAAACAGCGCATAACGTACGTGGCCGTATGCCCACGCGGAAGAGTTTCTCGCCTGTGTTTCTTGTTTTCTTTTTTTTTTTCCCAAGCGCGACGGTTCTCCTTGAGCGGCTTTCTTTTTCCCTTATCTTAAAGAGCAACGAGAGCGACAGTTATGGAGCACCCACTTGAAGGTAAGCGGGAGGGTGTTTCCGGACTGTTGTCCGGTCAACGTAGGCGAGCACTTTTCATAGCGTGGGCTGCAAGGCCTGTATTTATTGGATATTTACCCCGGTTTTTGCATTGCAGATAAAGTACTGGCCACCCTAGGAGAGGGTACTTTTGGAAAAGTTGTCAAGGTTAAGGATTTGCAAATGTAAGTCCTAATTTATATACGTATATAGGTAATCTCGCGTTTCGTATTTCGTCTTCTCTCTCTCTCTCTCTCTCTCTCTCTCTCTCTCTCTCTCGGTGTGTGTGTGCGTGTGTGCGTGTGTGCGCGCGCGTGTGTCTTTATTATTATTTTTCTTTATGTATCTCTTTCACTATTGTATTGACCATCTCGAATCTTTCTTAGTTCACGCGTCATCGTTTTGCGCTGAAGAAAATCCTAAATGCGCGCATTACGACGAGTCGCGAATGCTTGGCGGCGAGCAGAAATAGCTATCCGGCACTGTCACAAAATGACGTGCGAGTGGTCGCAATAATAGGATGGCCTTGCACTTCGTTTTATAGGCCAGACATTCACGATGACCACGAATTAGATTTCTTTAGCAGAATATAAAATTATAATTTATGATCAATGTGTAACATTGAAAATATTTCTCGCGTATTTATCCTCGTGAAATGCTGGATTTGCATTAATTATGATACATCCTATATCATAAATTATAGTTGTTGTGTGATGAATATTTCAGGGATCATGTAATGGCTCTAAAAATTATTAAAAATGTGGAGAAATATAGAGAAGCGGCAAAATTAGAGATAAATGCCCTTGAAAAGATTGCTGCTAAAGATCCAGAAGGACAGCAGTAAGTATGCGATCCTTTTATTCATTTCCCAGTTTTTTTTTCAATTGTGATTAGAGCAAGTTATAAATTTATTATTCGGATTTCTTTGATTTATTTATATAATATTAATGGATTAAGAATTTTATGTAGCAACTTATTAATTACAAATTGTATCATTTTAGTTTATGTGTGAAGATGCTTGATTGGTTCAATTATCACGGACATATGTGCATCGCTTTTGAAATGCTCGGTTTGAGCGTTTTTGACTTTTTGGTAAGCACTCGATCATATATTAGATGGTTCTGATATTATCCAGATATTAACGAAACATTTTTACAGAGGGATAACAGTTATCAGCCATATCCGTTGGATCATGTTAGACATATGGGCTATCAACTTTGTTATTCTGTTAAATTTCTACATGATAACAAACTCACGCATACGGATCTCAAACCCGAGAACATCTTATTTGTTGATTCCGATTATGATAGCACTTATAATAATAAAAAGGTATGTTTTCTTTATATATATATATATATATATATATATATATATATATATATATATATATATGTATAACGATTTTTATATATCTGCTAAATTTAAATTCGGTATATAGACTAAGTTCTAATTCTAAAGTGTTTCAAAAAAAGCTATTTCTTTTTAAGCGGAGAGACATGAGACGCGTGAAACGAACCGACATCAGACTAATCGATTTTGGTAGTGCAACTTTTGATCATGAACATCACAGCACAATCGTTAGTACGAGACACTATAGAGCACCTGAGGTAATTTTAGGTGAGCATCTGTCTCTTAAAATATCATTGATTACATATACGTTATGTCACTTGATATATCGTCAATGTTGCTATTTTTGCAGAATTGGGTTGGTCTCAACCCTGCGATGTTTGGTCTATCGGCTGCATCCTATTCGAATTGTACCTGGGTATCACATTGTTCCAAACACACGATAATCGCGAACACTTAGCGATGATGGAACGTATACTTGGCACAATACCGCATCGTATGGCTCGTAAAACTAAGACCAAATACTTTTATCATGGTAAACTGGGTTGGGACGATAAGAGTTCAGCCGGTAGATACGTGCGAGATAACTGCAAACCATTACACGTTAGTATTTTAATCACATTTCAATTAAATAAAAAATTAATAATCAAATTCAAGATAATAAATTTATAAATTGGATAGAAATAGAGAATATAAATTGCGATTTATCAGATTCTCGACATAATGCAAGAATACATAATTCGATACAAATTTTACACTTGTTACATATATTTTACAATTTAATAAAATGTTACATTATTATTATTACAGCGTTACATGCTTTCCGATGACGAAGAACATCGTCAGTTGTTCGATCTCATCCAGAGAATGTTGGAATATGAACCTTCGCAACGTATTACCTTGAAAGATTCATTGGTACATCCATTTTTTGATGCTTTGCCGGCGTCCCAAAGGTTGCCCGATTTGCGAGCAGCTGGTGATTCCCAACAGTCTCATGAACGATCACACTCGCTTTCCCGATGAAGCTAGGAAAGGGACCGACTTCCCTACTGGACAGACACTCCACTTTCGACACTACTGCCCTATGTCTTCATTCTGATATCACTGGTTTTCATGAAAACATGTCTTTTTCGTAATAGTGAAGCTCGATGACATAGAATAAGGCGTCTAAAACCTAGCGCTAATGCCAAAGGACAACGCACTTATACCAATAAATACCAATCATTGCAATTTGTCATTGAATCATATTTTAGCTCAGAAATATTTGTAGGGAAGATAGTAGTGCAGTGGTGCTGTGGAACTTGGACTAATTTAAATACATTTAATAATGAGAGTAATCAGATTACTTTCTACTAATTGTACATCTGATAATCTTCTCTGATAATCGCGTCTTCTGTTCTGCTCCTAATGCAATTATCGATCACAAAACGACGATGAAGTCCCTGTTACTGGTGCATAAAAACCAGTGTGTCTGCTCAGTATAGCGTAACTGAGTCCCATAATTGTAACGATTTTTTAAATGATCTTCTGTACATTTTGTCTCTTAAATTTATTACCATGTTATATGCTATAAAAACAAGTATGAAATTGAGATCATTTAGGTCTGCAGTTTATAATATATTCATTATAAATTGATGACCATGATCGTGTTCTGAGGATAAATATCAAATTATAAGTAATAAATAAAAGGGAAATAGTTTTACGCGTACATCGATAGAGTTAGAGAAGTGAAAGAAACGAACGAGCGAAAGAGCGAAAGAAAGAGTGTGTGAAAAACGATCACCAATTCATCGTTGTGAATTACATACATCTTAAAACATAAGAATATATGATTATCTTAGAAAATATCTCGAATTTTTTTCTCCGTTTACAAGTAAAATAACTCAATTTTAAGTTCCATTTTTGACACATTACGAACATAGAAATTATATAATTTGTTCGTAATATATTTGTTGATTTATTATTATTTTTGAGTTCCTGGCCTAAAACAAATTTTATGAATTCTATCACATTTGTATCTATACTATTATTTTACGAAACTTTGTGTTAAATCGAATACGAATATCGACAAATGTTACAAAATGTATAAAAAATTATATGTCGCCACCTAAAAAATTATATGAAAGGCCACTTCATACCTTTGTTATTACAGATATCGTCTTTGATCTACATAATTTTATCATATTGTAAGATTTGGTCTTTATTACATTCACAGTTATTACATCTGCAAAATAAATATTATATTTGTTACTCATCAAAGCAGAAATGTGTCCACTTCTACAAAAAACAATATTTCAACTAACAATAAATACATTTTTTTCAAAAAATTAGCATTAATATTTGTTTATGTTCAACAAATTAATTTTTATTTCTTATGATATTATTTCGCATTCGAAGATGAGTTTCTTTCTTTGCGATTTCTTAACTTACATTTAGTTTTGTTATTACAGACTAATTATAGATATATTTGCATATACGGTATTAAACATTAATCTGATCAGGACTTCACAAAAATGGATAAAATTCATCGATACAGTAATTTCTAAGAATATATAAATTAAAAATCATGATCAAATTATATATAATATAAACATTATTTTGGCCATGAATACACGCAGGGTATAGATGATGTATAATTTGTATTATATAGTTGTGCTTTAATATAACATTCATAATCTGCAGGTTCTGGACAGACAGTTGCTAAATCTATAAAAAAAGAGGCATCTTTATTGTATTTATTAGGATAATTAGAATAACTACAATTATATGCAATTGCAAGATACAAATGCATGCAAATTCAATTATTATTTGTAATAGATAATTACAAATAATAATTGGACTTCTATTAAAAATTTATAATAGTATTTGTACATTTTGTATAATTTCTATACTCACGATTTTCATAGGCATATTTCATGATCGCACATGCTATATGAAGCGAGCATTTCTTTATGTCGGACAATGGCGGATAAAGATTTCCTTGATCTAGGTCCGCTTGCGATACTAAATCAGAGAGGGCCTTTGCAGCTATCAGGAAAGTTTCATCAGGAATTATGCGCATACCGGCACATATCGCGGCCAGCGCTACTCCAGGGAAAATATAACTATTATTACCCTGACCAGGATAGAAAGTTTTACCGCGGTATGTCACTGGTGGGAAAGGCGAGCCACTAGCAAATAGACATCTTCCCTGCATATTAGATGATAATGATATAATAGCCAGGAAAGTATATCAGTAAAATTTTATGTTAAAAGATATTTTAACTTCAGTAATTACTAACGATAAATTTATTTAATAAATATAATAAAAAAACATTTCACTGACCTCTGTAGCAATGTATGCCTCTTCAGCAGTGCATTCAGATTTAATCGTTGGATTGCTTAGAGCGAAAATAACAGGAATTTCATTATTTTGTGCCATTTGCTTCAATATCTCGATAGTGAAAGCACCACTGACAGCAGATGCACCAATGATAATTGAAGGTTTAGTCTTCTTAACGACTTCTAGGAAAGTATCGATTGGCTTATCTTTACGAGCAAATCTTAATTTCTGTTCCGTCAGTCCACCCTTTGGACGATTTTCCACTATTAATCCTTTTGTATCTACTAACCAAATTTTATTTTTAGCTTCTTCTTTGCTCAATCCTTCCTTTTGCATTGCAATTATACACAAATCCGCGATTCCTAATGATGCCTACAAACAGATAATACTTCGTAATATTGCTCTTGTAATACATCTAATGTGTCTAATATATGAGCTAAAATATTTTCACGTTATTATTAAATCGTTAAATATTAAATAAACATCATTAAATTTTGATAATAACCTCTCCGGCGCCCAAAAATGCGATTCTGTTGTCTGAAAGCTTCTTTTTCGTGACTTGAAGAGATGAGAGTAACCCAGCAACGGCGACAGCGGCAGTGCCCTGAATATCATCGTTAAAAGTACAATAATTATTACGATACTTTTTTAATAGCCTAAATGCATTAACGTTGCCAAAGTCTTCGAATTGAATCAATGTATTCTGGCCATATCGCATTACGACAGCTTGCATAAATTCATCCAATAATTCATCGTATTGTTGTCCAGTAATACGTTTATGTCTATGCCCAATATAAAGAGGGTCATCTAATAAAGACTGTAAAAAATATTCGAATCAAACAAACATAAACAAACTCTAATTCATAAAAAATTGATTGAATATAGCTTATCAGGAATATATCACATATATATTCCTTTTACATTTCATAATATCTATACAATTGATTTATATGAATTAGTGAGTATTGAATTTTCTAATACAAATCGAACATTCTAATATAATTTAATTATCGCATACCTGTGTATTGGTGCCAACATCCAAAGTAATAGGCAAACATTGATGAGGCTTGATACTGGCTAATGCAGTGTACAGTGATAGTTTTCCTACAGGTATACCCATGCCATAAGCACCTAAATCACCTAATCCTAATATTCTTTCGCCATCCGTGACGACGATAGCTCGCACATCATATTCAGGCCAATTTTTTAGAATAGTATGGATATGGCCCTTATCATGAATGCTTATAAAAAGACCGCGTGGCCTCCGGTAAATTAGACCAAATTTCTGGCATGCCAAACCCACGGTCGGTGTATACACTAATGGCATGATTTTAATTATATCTTCTGTCAATAAACGATAGAAGAGTTTCTCATTTCTATCCTAAGGAATAAGACTATGTAAACATTAAAGAAGAAGTGAAAGAAAAATAGTCTTGATCAAATAGCAACAATTGGATTATAGCGTTTTCGATTAAGCAGTGGCGATAATTTTTGTATTCATGTACCAGCAAGCCTATAAGATAAATATATTTCGAAAGATCATCCGTATATCGATCCACATTAATACGGCAAAGCTCTAATTGTTCGTCTTGAGTTTTCACAGCCACGGGTAGAAGACCATGTATGCCTAGAGTTTGTCTCTCTTCGATAGTAAATGCCATACCCTGAAACATAATAACGCAAACCATTTAATATAATGCTCATACTATAATAAAATAAAATTGAAGTTAAATACTTCATTTTTATTTTATTATAAACAGAAACAGTATTTTTCTTACTGTATTAAGATCTGCTTATAAATAAACCTTCGAGTAGAAAAAAAAATAAATGAAAATAAGATCATTTTTGAATTTAATCATTTCGAGCATTTTTATTTCCTTTCGATGATTAAAATAATTTCTAAAGATTCTTTTTGCGGTACTAGTAGAAGAATTATTAACCTAGATTAGCTTGCTGATAGGTATATTTTATAATAACGAATATGATTGATGTGATTGCATGCATAGGATTGATGTAAATGATTGTAAACTATGCATATATATATAACAGTGACTGAAAGATGATTAATTGATTGATTGACTAGCTGATCTTACTTTGATTGTTATGAATGTGTTATTTATTATACATGAAGATTAGAAGAATGTCTAATGAATGTCTAATGATTTAACTATATATATATAAGCTATAAATTATCTTTAGAACTCATATTTTTCATAATTTATTTCCACATTTATTTCCAAGGATAATAATACTATAATGCCTGCGACAAAATTTATCTAGCTTGGTCTTATAAACGATTCCTGAAAATATGAGTTGATCCATAAAATTAAAAAAAAGAATTTACCTAAATCAAAAAGACATACTTACACATATTTAAATTGAAATATAAAACTCAATACTTTAAATTCTTAAATAATATAATTCGAAACTTAAGGAAATATATAAATATAAATGATTTTAACAAAGAAGAAAATAAAGATTTGTTGACAAAATCGAACAGATAACTTTATAATTTTATATCTTACATATCTTTTTTATATCATATCTCTTATCTAAGAGATTATATATTTCTTTATTTTATTATTAAGATTATTTTTTTTCTCATTATTATCCTTTCTCATTATTATCTTTTTTTTATATTCATAAGTATTTTTAAATGAATTGATTGCAATGTTGCAACAAATATAAATATAATATATAGTAACGTGATATAATAATAACTTGATAATGCATGTTTTGATTAGTAAAATATCAACGAAGGAAAACATTGAAAGAAAACATAATTTACGATTTGATATCCAATTGATTTATCTGATGATGCTGGTGAATCGTATGCTATTTGATGCTGATTCATTATCATTATCAATAAAACTTGTATTTTTCACGTAAAATGATAATCAGTTTCGTATAATGTTAATAATCAAATTATATGCAACATTATTTTTCCATTATCTATATACTATAGATCTATATACTATAGTCTAGTATATACTATATACTACTATATACTACTATATACTATATACTAGACTTTTCTCAGAAATAAATGATGTTATCATGTGATGTATGCAAGATATTTTATATTCTCTGCATTTTTTTTTCATTAATAAATTTTGTTACAATAATCTAAAATTAATACACTTTCTTAGCAAACATGTAATTGTTAAAATGTGGTAATCGAATATTTTACGTATGTTCTATAATATCTATTTTTTTACTTATTAATATTTTACTTATCGAAAGATATGAAAAATTTAGCATGAAAAATATAAAAATAGAAAAACATTTCTATTTTTTCTGTGCGCAAAAAAGGGCGCATAAAATATAATTGACTTTGTATTTTGCATGTTATAAAATGAAATATCATATAATAATAACACAAAATAATTTTGCAGTATATCCATGTCAGCTTGTTATAGTATATCCATATCAGCTTGTGTAGTATATCCATATCAGCTAATGCTTTGCGATAACCTTATATATAGTTAAACAAATATTAAATGATAATATATTGTAATAATAGTAATATCTTATTATATCAAAATTTATAAGAAGAATAAAACTCAATTCTTCTTTTTCCTCAATTGATGTTAATTTTTTATATGTAATCATATTATTAATGTTAAAAGATAATTTTAAACAGAAATAATGTTGCGTAATGCATTGAAGCGTGATTAGATCTAATTTAAAAGGCAGAATAGTATTCGTAATCGAGGTTGTATTTTTCCGTTAGTGATATGGATTTAACCTCTCTTCCTGTATTAAAATATGTAATATTAACTATGTAGGTATGATATGTAGGTATAATATGACTATATTATATAGATATAATCATAGTTATATATAAATATCACTAAAGCTACATCAATAATATTTTTCTCATAATTTCTAAGAAAATCTGATTAATAACACTTTACCCAAAATAAAATACAAGATCCTTTAGATTAATATTTTTATTTAGCGTTCCATGATTTATGAAATAAAACAAAATTTTTGGATTGTTTAAAATATAAATTAAGAAAGTTATGCATTAATTCCATTTTCTAAATTTCATAACGAGAAAATAACATGGATCAAAGAGAATTAAATTAAATTAAATTAAATATATTCTATTCTTTATTTTATAATTTTAAAAATACATGATATATTATCGAAGATATTTTCAAGCATTTTTATATTTGCATTTTAAATAGTAAAGATATTTGAATATCTTTACTAAAAAATGCTCGTGTTAAAATGCTCAGATTTGTATATCGCTATTTTTATGCTGTTTCCTTGAATTAAATAGTCTTTGCTATATATTTATTCAACTACATAAAGTTATACTTAGTCATGAAAAAGTGAATATCATTGAAAGATATTTACGGATTCACATCTTTTTAAAAACTCACAATCTATATATAAAATAAAATGATTTATTACTTTTAAATTATGTTTCTGTTTGTATATTAACTGATTAAAGTTCAGTTTTGAACAATAGAAATTGCACAAACTCGGACAAGCAGAAACAAACCCTTCCATCCAGAGCGAGCAGAGCTTCAGGAATCCGTGGAGTTCGATTCTGATCCGGAATAAGATTCCACCAATCTGTTTCCATTATCTTGATGTACTATCACTGAACTCTGTCGTTATTTTCGCATCTCATGACAAACAACCGGCCGTAGAAACGGTTGCCGGGGTTCTTGACTCCCGTGACTGCAATACTTCGACCTATTCATGGATCGATAGATTACCCTGTTCTTCAAATGTAAAATGACTATGACTTATCCTATGTCGCAAGAATTATATTCCTTACTTTGGAAACTGAAGGTAGAATCGCTGGATGTTATAAATAATACAGATAATTATAATAATAAGACAGATGATTATGATTTATAAACATTATAAAATTTAATCTTAAAAAAGTTTTATTTTTCTTGATTCTCACATAAAAATTCCGATTGAATGAGTCCTATAGATTTCGATTAATCGAATATTAATATCAGTCATATTAATATCAGATAAATAGCATCAGCAAAATAGGACTCACATAAATTCTTCTAATTTAAAAGTTGTAAATATACTAAATGTACTACTAAATGTACTACTCTGGAAGTCTCGATTATCTCTTCTAGAGAAGAATAAAAATTAATATTAAAAGAATCAAAATCCAAGTTTTATTTAAAAATAAATAATTTCGATTGAAATCAGATGCGTAAATACGGAAAAAAATTGAAAATATGATTTTGAGGACTTCCAGGACTGTACAAAGCTGTCAATAGAATACCTGACTGCAACAAGTTTCAAGATTGCGTAAGCGTCGAATTGCAAAGACTTTGCAAAGTCATTCTGCAATTTTTATAAAACGGAAAATAATTGAACATAATTACGCATAATTGTTACATATGTGAAATTTTAACTTCTTAAGAGTTTATGAAATTTTTATTTCATATGTATGAATAGATATTATTAGTGAATTGTTTTTCACACTTTCGTATGTCTCGCTTTGCGATTGCAGTTTAATAATTTATTTGTCAAATTTTCATAAAAACTGGATAAATATCCCTTTAATTTTTTAATGTTAATATAGAATAAAATTAATTTTATTAAAAACACCTTAATTGTACATTTCTTTTTTAACAATTTTAAGAATCTAAATTGATCTGATTAATATATCCTAAATTCTGAAATTAAAAAAACTGAGTATTTTTCTTAAGATCCTTTTAAACTTCCTTCTATACGATCAGTCATCAGTAAATCAATACCTTACAAGTCTCGATAGTGATGACGCATATTTTGCTACGTATACAGCAGAAATGATTATCCGTTTTTCAATAACGATAAAAATATTGAGATTCTAATTTGTCGAAAACAAACTGTTCTTTCTAGAAATATATATTATCCGCCATCCGTTTTCAATTGTGATAAATCTTCATTACGCTAATATAAATTTATTCAATTGATAATATCTGACATCAAAAATTTCATCATTTTATATTTATCACGTTTCACATCACGGTTGCTTCGACGAATCATAATTGAAAAGATGGTATATGACATATATAGACATGTCTTCAGTTCAGAGCCATTCATCGTCGCACATATTAGTTTAAATGTCACAATTATCTAATTCTGTAAAAATTGAGAGTGATAGGCGACAGATAGTTGCTCACCTTATTTAATTGTGGATTTTTGATGTGATCGAGGCCACATAGAAGACTGCAAGAGATATCGCAGTTTCCTCGATGGCTCACCTGATCGCGTTCCAAGTTCGACATGATCTTACTCTTACGATAGTCGGCGCGACTACTGCCTTGAGTCCTGGAAACGAATATCGGATTTGAGTGTGGGCAACGCGTACACCTATGATACGTCAGTGAAATAGAGGACGCAATAATGCCGTGACCTATGCGTTGGTGAGATCCAAGTGTGGAAAGAAAAAACAACGTCGTACTTGCTAAAGGTAGCAATTTTTTAAATCATTTTGATTTTCTAATGCAATTATATAAATCATTATATATGATAAAAATATAACATAATATAACATAGTAATTGTATAAATATTAAATAAATATATTTTTCACTTATCGTAAAATTATTTTCGTATATTATTATTTTTAATAACTAAGAAATATTTAATATTATATATATATATATATATATATATATATATATATATATGAGAAATATGTTTTATTGATACAAAAAGTACAAATCAATATGTTCAGATTAATTTTGTGCTATGTATATATCTTCGTCTTTGTCAATATAATCTAATTTATGTATTGCAGTTACAAATATATATATATAGATATATATAAATTAATATACTTTAATAGTACTTATATGACTCTATTATACAATAACCATAATACATATTTTTATAGACATTAAGTTATTAAGATATTAAGATATCATTTCTAAAACATCTCTATAAAATTTGTAAATTTTTATTTAATTATAAAACATGTTAGTTTATCGATCCGTGTACTAGGCACGCGTTGTATCGACTACATACTTGGAAGGGGACACGGTCTGGCGCAGGCGCATTAATTGCGCAATTATATATACTTCTGAATAAGTTTTTTAATTATGTTTGGTAAAAATGCAAATTTTGCACATTTGCAAATGTTTCATCATAAAAATTAATGCATGTATTCGTTTATCATATGTATTAATGATGGGAACAAAGTTCGACAAATCGATTGACGTTTCCGTTCTTGACTCGATCAAAGTTTAAAGCTTGATTTGTTATAGCGATTTGTAAATTGTACCATTTATAAATTGTAATATTCATGTGTTATTTTCCAATCGGTCATGAAATTATTGTATACTATGTAGAAACATGTATGCATATTTATAGAATGTGTACATAAACGTGATTATATGATATAATAATGGAATATATTGATATATATGAATATATTGATTAAAATATATATTACAATATATATCAATTATCAATTATAGAATAGTATCAATTATAGTATCAATTATAGAAAGTAAGAAAAGAGTACAAAAGAGGAAATAAAACTAATTAAACAATGGTTCGAAAATAGAAGATACCAGGAAATGTCAATGACAATATGAGAAATTTTTGATGATGAGATATTGTGGATTGAAATTAAAGGAAAATAAACTTCTTTATACTTTTATATCTTCTTTAGACAGTTACACATTTCAATTATAATATTCAATCATATTAATAATAGAGAATTATGTTTATGTATATTTGTTCGTTTGTTCGAAATGACGTTAATTAATGTACATGCAAAGTATGCAACGAGAGCGCGCGTACGCATGATTTAATTAATAAAAAAATATATATAATAATGATAAAGAATTTATTTTTTCCCATATAAATGATATGTATAACACACATCATTTAATACCGTATAACAAATGATCTCACAACAAAGTTAACGCTATTTTCGAAAGAAATAAGATTTAAAAAAATAAGACGCAAAAGTGTTAGGAATTTCTAAGACGTATCAGACTTTGATTTACGCGATGTGTCGATTTACCTGTCGCCATTTAACTGTTGCTGATGTGAGATATGAAGTTCAAAGTCTGGATTCGTATAGCCGTTTGATCGGCGGAGAAAGTCTGTCATAGGATAGCCGAGAGGTTTCAGAAACTGTCTCGAGGACATACTTTTAATGTCTTATGCTAACACTTTATAGCTGCTTTATCTTTTCCAACGATGCATTAGCAAAGAAAACGATCATTATGCACACATGTCACGTATATATATGCGCTTCATGCAAATTAACTACTGATTCAGCTCTCAAACTAGATTAGGAAAACGAAAGTTATATACAGATTGCTTATCGCATCAGCGAGTTATCAGTAATATATAAGACGTTCGACGATACAACGCCAACTTTGCTCGTTTATATTTGCGTTGTCTTTCCATTTCTAAATAGTATTGATATATGCGGCATTGATACTAGAAATACGAACGATGTCATTGTTCAAGTTCTTATGAAACACGTCGAATACTTTAGCAAGAATGTGAAATTGAAGATGAAATTCTTCTCTACGTACATGATGTCAGTATGCTATAACCGAGACGTCAGTTCCACCCGATTATACCCTTCATTATTATATGTCATTATAGAAATACGCACCAGTTATAATTCTCTTAGTAATTTACATTTTAAAACCTATTTCTGATCGACTGCATTTCGACAAAGACAAATAAAAGCACTTACATTCCGTTACCTGAATTGAGGTTGCTGTCCATTTTGGAGCGTTTTGCCATTGCCGCGTTACCCATTTTGATTCAACGCGATTGTTAGTTGTATTATTATATACACGTTTATTCACGAGTTTTTCTAGTTTCGTAATGATATAGTAATAAATAATTCGTAATAATTCGTTTTTATATTATACATGAAAGATAACACGCGCTGTATTTGTTAATGTTGTCGAAATCGTGAGAAACAAGCGATTTTTTTAGAGGAACTGAGCTGCTCTAATTTTTTGCGTGCTGGTGAAATCGAGTGTTCCAATCGTGAGTAGACAATAAACCTAACTGATGTACCTTTCAACAGCTATCAAAAGGAAGAGGTGGTATTCGTTTGTCGAATCATAGTCGGATAATATTTCGAGTCAATTTTCTTGACTCTAAAGGAAGAAGTCGGAAGAATTATCATACTTGATATTTAAGACAGAAAAAAGAGGGGCATTAACATTCCAATTAATTAAACTGATATTACCAATAACATCGCAATGTATAAAAGGATTTTCATTAAAACATATAAAAATTATTAAATTTGTACTTACACGTATAGAGAGTGTTCCTTATGATATTCCAACGAAGAAAACAATAGTTTTGCGCTAAAAGAGGAGAACTTTTATAAAAATTCGATTACATTGTAAACCATATGCATATTCTACCTGTGGGGAGAATTTTTGGTTGAGTTTTACGAAGATATAAGAAGACAAATTCTCTTGATGAAACATTCATCGGTATTGCTCGATTCCTTTTTCTCCATATATCGTTTATTTGTTCAATCTTCAAGTCGGTGGCACGCGACAAATGAATAGCGATACATAGCTAAAAGAGAAACAAGATCGTTATGAGTGATTATTACGGATGATGCGATTTATGATTTATACACAGAGTTTTTTAAAACATTTTGAGCATTAATATTAAATTATATTCGGCATTATAGAATGGCACATGCGAAACTATTATTACGATTATTATATACATATGTGTATCTTGCGAAAGGAATACGAACAGCTACAGTCTTTCACGAGTTTTCTATCTATCGCTTCGTTAACTATTGTTTCTCAATGGCAAAATCAACGCATGGCGAAACTTACGATCCATCACGGATAATGCGGATTCTGAAAAGGGAAAGGCGATTTCTCTTTTCGCGGACGAAGTCGGAGAGGATCCCTGATTTCTTTATGATTCTCCATTCTGTACAATTGTAAAAAATTTTAGAATTTTAGGATATAATGTAATTACTTGTGTATGCAGAATTTTTATACATTTTCTTATATTTGTAATTTTCACGTATATTATGCGATATGCTAGTAGTAAAACAAAGATTTTGAACTTAATTTTTAAGATAATTATTATGATTAGATCTCGAACGCATTATTGTTCCGATATATTAAAAGAACGTTTCCGATATATTAAAAAAAGTGTATTAAGTAAATTATTGCGATTTAGTCATCGTTTCATTATATGTGCACATACTTTTAACCTAGCCATATTTTCATAAATTTTATTTTTGCGTATAGGAAATGTGAAACGTTCATATTTGAGTTTATATATATATATATATATATATATATATATATATATATATATTTCTTTTATTATATCTTTTACTTTTTTATTTTCCCTAGGCATTGCCAACTTATTAATTCTTGTTAAATTCTGGAATTGTGATTGGAACGAACAGATACGTTCTTACTTGCACTCTGTTACATTTATTGCACTTAAAACGTAAACTGTTAGATGCGTGATTGAGTGTTGAAAGGAAACAAAAGTCAAATCTGATTTCGTGTAAATCTGACAGTGTTTGCAGAATTTACTCAGAAATATATTATTTTATTATAAATATATTCGTATTTTCAATTTCCTTTATTCCTTTAAGAACTGAATAGAATGGCACAAATTGGAGATATGGTATGTAAACTCTCACGTTTATAACCTAATTGTGCTTAATTTATAAAATAAATGTTTATCATGCAGGAATTAAAATATCACATAAGTATTTAAAAAATTACGAAATAATTAATTACATCATAATGATAATCATCATAATTATGTTGTTTCCTATTTTAAATTATTTGATATTTATAAGTTATTTTAATAAGGTAAAAATATTTAAAACATTATATAATATATACAAATATACATACAAATTGTATATTTAAGACCGCAGATCAGCTGATCGTTGGTTCCAGTATTCTATCCAGACCTGCTGAAGAATTTGGCAATGATGTAAGTAGAATATCGAAGCAACATTTGTAATTATGTAATAAAAAAATATTTATTTTATAATTCTATATAAGAACTTATATTTATTTTTTAATTATCTTTTAGCCATCTATAGAGGCAATGTGGGCAATTAAAGCCATAGAACACGCAGAAGTTTATTTCAACGTAAGTTTCATATATATGGCACGTAAATTATATGGAGGATAAAGGATAACAAAAATATTTTCTTTTAGATTTTATGTTCAGTTGACCCAAAACTTTTAAGACTTACACCTCATGATGAACAGATTTGCAAAACATTTAGAGATATCTTTCCTGATATGGAGGTAGATAAAATAAATGAGGACGAATTGAAATCTCCAAAGAACAAAACAAAATGGAGAATCTTTTGCGAGCAGTTTAAGGGTATTGTTGAGGACTATAGCTTTGGTACATTACTGCGAGCAGTTTGTACTGAGGATTATTCAGAAGAAAACAGCATATTAACAAGCAGAATACAATTCTACGCTATAGAACTTGCAAGAAACAGAGAAGGCTTAAATGATAGTATACGAGAAAGATACAAACCAAGAACTATTAAAAAATAAACGAATTTAATTGAATCAATTGTAATTCTATTTGTATCAATACCATTAAAAGTAGATATATTATTATATATATATAACATTTTTTGATTAACCTTTTTTGCAATCAAATGTTTCTAATTTTATATCACATGTAATAAAAAATACATAATGAGATTAATTTTCACAAGAAATTATTTATTCTTCGATATTTGTAAACTAATTAATGGGTTTGAAGCACGAGCTTGATGTTTTGATCTGGCAGCTGTTGCTCCTGATAATGCAGCACTTCTATCAAATTTTCTTTTTCCTCTCCTTATTCCTAAAAGTCTCTTCAAAGTTGGTGGTACTATATATTCAGGTACATCTTTCAAGTGTGATTGTAACTTTACAGTGTGGAGCGCTTTATCTTGACGCAATGACTGTAGATCTCGCGGATTATCTTCAAAATAACTTTTAAGCTTTTGACAATTCAAGACTTCCTGTTTGATTTCTTTCAATCGTGCCTCTCGAACAGCAATTCTCGTGACAGCCTTCCAAACATCTTTTGCACGATACCTAAATTAATCAATATAAAATAAAAGAAATTAAATGATTTTTAAATGATATGAAATATGAAAAAATTTTTAAATGATACATAAAATAAGAAAGGAGTGATATAACAAACTATAAGATATAAGAATAAAAAAGTTATATCATAATCCATGATATTTTACAATAGTTCTGCAATTCATTGCATTATTTATAATAAGTTTTATAATAAAATTAAAAGAATTGTAAAAATAATACATACCGAAAGCCTTCTACTTCTTCTAGCTTAAATTGATAAGTTTTAAAAAGATTTTCACAATTATATGCATTTTTCAAATATGTATCTACTTCTTCTATTAACGGTCTTTCATTGATTGATATAAAACTAAGCACAGTGCCCTGATTTTTTCCACGAGCAGTGCGTCCTGCTCTGTGTATGTAACAATTCAAGTCCAGTGGGAAGTCAAAATTTATTACATTAGATACAAATTGGAAATCGATGCCACGTGCTACACCAGATTCTTTATCTTTTTTTCGTTTAGTTTTTATCATGTGTGGCTATAACAAAAGAAAATGATAGTTAGAATAAAGCAATTTCTTTACATACACAACATATATAAATACATACCTCTTCTAATGCTTTCTCATCTGATGCTATTATAATATCGTAAGTACTGCTGTTGAACTGTGTGACTGCTCTACATCTCGAAGTTGCCGGTAACTCTGAATTTAAGACACAAGTTGGAATACCAAATTGTTCCAAAAACAGTTTCAACTTGTAACATTTGTCTACCGTATTTACGAATATTATGGATTTTCCCCTAACAAAATAAAAATAACTTTTACTGTATTATTCATAAATATTGCTTCCCTTTTGTCACCTCAACTTGTCATCACAAGTTATGCAACTTTTAATACATTTCTCCAAAAAATATTACCTTATTAAATGCAATTTCAACAAGGCATACAAAATAGCAGCTTTATCATTTTCTTCTGCAGCCAAACTGTAATGAGATAACTGAGTAGGAGGCGCTAAAGGCGGCTCTTCTAATTTTAAGATTGCAGGAGTATGTAGGACCAATTTTTTTAAAGTTTTCACATCTTCAGACAATGTAGCAGATGCTAAAACTGCTTGATATGTTATTGGCAGGTAATTCAATATAGCTTTGATATCGCTTTCATATCCAAATGAAAATAACTAAAATATTTTTAATAAAAACAATCAAAATTTTACCAAATGGATCCATTTATATAAGAAAAGAATTTATGTTTTACCAGATCAGCTTCATCAATTATTAATGTCTCCAAACTGCGTTTCAATATCAAATTTCCTGCTTTTAAATGTTGCAATAATCGACCTGGTGTAGATACAACAATGTCTGGCATTTCATTCAATAATGGTTTCTGTGTATCCAAATCTGTTTGCAGACTAATATCAATTATTTTGATTTCTCTATGGCATTTTATAGTTAAGCTCATGATAACATCGTAAATTTGTTTGCATAGTTCTTTGCTAGGTGCAATAATCATAGTCTTAATCTCCTGTTTCTCTTGTGTTCTTTTATTTGTTAATATCTTTTGGATAATTGGTATGGCAAATGCAGCAGTTTTACCAGAACCTGTACGAGCCCTGATTAAGATATCCTTTCCCTCTAATAATAAAGGTATCGCTTTTTCTTGTATCAACGTAGGTTCTATCCAACCTAGTTTTGCAATGGCCTATATATAACAATAATTCATACTTTGTTAGCATATATTTTAAATTACCATATATGTATATATATATATCATCTTTTTTCATTTTATATATAAATAAATATTTTTTCCAGAAAAATATTACTATATTTACATACTTTAACTGTTAAGTCAATTTCTAAAATAAAATAAATATGTCATTAAGACTTATAACAATTAATGAATTAAATAATTTAAAGTTTTATATATATTAGAAAAAAAGTAGTTTCTTATTAATTCGATGATTTTAAATTTATCAACATATTCTTACCTTTAATATCCTGTCATCTAATTCCAGCTCGTGAAAATTTTTCACTTTCGATTCATTTTCTTCATCGATTTCCATTGCGTATCCAGACATATTTTTATATCAATTCCAGATTTGTGTATCTTCAATTATTATTGAAAAACGTAAAACCACGCGTGATAAATATCAAATCTTGGTTAAGTTAATTTGGTTAAGTACAGCTTGGTTACGTAAAGCTAAAGCGCATGCGCGAAATGACGGGTTTGCTCACTAACCTATCATATTCCGTATACTCTATCCATCATATTCTTCTTTTCTTTTTACTTTCTTTTTCTTAATATTGCGTAAATTTATTTTTAAATTGCTATCTGAGAAACCAAGAAACTAATTATGCTAAATATATAATAAGTTTTTACTCGCAATATATGATGATGGATACAATATATTTCCGAAGTATCGATTGGACAATAGCTTCTAAGTTTTCTAATAGATAGCATTACTTCAATTACTAGATATCTCAATTAAATTTGTATAACTGGAAATTGAAGTAATATGACTCAATCACATGTCAAATGCTATTTAATCTCATGCTTTATGCTTTAATTCCACGTGCTTTAAATATTATTTTTAGATAATATTTTACAGTTGATGAATAAAAACTTTTATTTTAATATGATTTAACGAGCAATTTCTTTCTCGAATTATCAATAGTTTGATAGTAACTTAAATAAATTTTTTTTATTTGTTTGTTTTTGTAATAATAGTTTAATTCAAACAAAGATAGGACTTTTATTTCCAATTAGCATAATATATTATATATTATATTTACAATATCTATTATTTTTTTGCGCTTAGGCACAAGATTAATTTAGTTTCGCATATATTTCACATGCAAATTGAAAAAATATTTAGAAGACGTTATTCGCTTAGAGACTAGAATAAACGAAAAATGTTGTACTCCCAAAGATATTAATTGAATTGTTATAATTTATACGAAAATTGTAACAAAAATTGAGAAGGAAGAGGATGTAATGGAAAAATATCAAAGGCATCCTTAGAATCTAAAAATACAGGGAAGGAATGCACAAGAACGACTATATTTCTAGAATATATTGTTATATATATGTACACACTTTAATAACCAAAAACAAACATTACAGTAATAATGTCATTATTAATACAATATTATATGTAATAATAGAATCGTTTATATCAATTGTAGTGAAAACACTAAAAACTTTACTTGTCTTCTTATTAGAAAGAACAATGCATTCGGTTTGCCCCTTCTCATTATGTTTCATACAATAATGTTCATAATGGCATCTGATCGATCGCGTGTTATTATCGTATTGTTATCGAGAAAGAGTTTTGAATAAAAAAAACGAAGAACATCACCTTTTCTGCCTCGCGATATAAACTGGTGAAAATACGCTATGTTGAGAGTACAATCAGCTAAGCCGATTATCTCTTTTACCTCTCTTACTGATAATCTAATAATAAATATGATAGTGCAGTATCTAAAAAATCTGTCTTTTTATGCAATTTGCATATATAAATATAACTGTCGAAAAATGTATATTGTTTTATTGCCCTTGCAAACATTAGGATTAATTGAAATTGCCAAATTGTTATGTATATTCTAAAATATATTTTAAAACAAGATAATGAACAATATTCATAGTTCCTTTTAATATTAAGATTCTTTAAAGTATAATCTTAATAACGAAGCTTTTTTATTATACATATATGTATAGAAAGGAGAAAGGAGTTAATAATATCTTACAATTAAGCTGACATTTGAAAAATATTTAAAATGTACTAAAAGAGTATTTAAGATGTGATAACGATCTTAAATGTAAGATTTCTCTATGAATATCGACCAATATCTTTCTTCATTTTTAAATTTTATTGACGTAAGAAGACGTAAACCATGTCACACATGAAACATGTAAAACAAAGAAATAATTATCAAAGTTGATTTTATCATTGGTTGATGTAAATATAAATGATTATGTAAAATCATAAAAATTATAATTTACAGAAATAGTTTATGAAGCGAAAAAAATGTAAATAATCAGAATTTGAGTCGTGTAATCAATCAATTCTTAAATTTAAGTACATAAACCAATTAATTTAAAGCACGTAACAATTTGACAATTACAAATTATTTCCAAATTTTTATTCAAACAATAGGACACACTCACAACTCCTCTCTCATTCTTTCTTACATTTATTCTTTCTCTCTTTCTCTCTCTCTCTCTCTCTTTCTCTCTAGATATATTTTCTTTTTTTTCTCTCCCTTTTCTTTCATACTCTTACATTTTTATTCGCGTTCGCTTTTTCTGATTATAAAAAAAATATTTGATTTGAGATCATATGACAGCAAATAAAATAAAGTTAAAAATGTTTTAAATATTAAAATTATAATTATAAATATTAAAATTAAAATTTTAAAAACATAGAAGAGCGTCTTGTGTAGATATCTATTTATAAATAAGATAATGAAATAATTAATCTTTGAATAAGCATAAATGGATTATCTTTTATGTTGTAAAATATATTTATCTTTACTGGAAATTTAACTCAAAGACATTCTTATAATACATATAGAATCTATCTAATAAGGATATGAGTGGTAACTTTTGTTCAGACTCCATTACATGAATTCTGATGAAAAGTCTCATTATTTAGAAAGATCTCTCTGTACGATGTATTCTCAATCATATCTTATTAGACAGATATATTTCAGTGCATTTTTGTATTATAATGCATTTCTCTTAAATACATAAATAAAAAATAAAGTTTGCAAAATTTAATATTTAATTTATTCCTTAACGGTCATTTGTAAATTCACATGAATAATTAATAAATCATTCGTGTCTAAATAATTAGAAGAACTGCGTATTAATTATTATTAATGTTTATGTATTAATTTTCAAGTAGTATAGTGAGATTCAAATTAAAATACAAATCTTAATAAAAAAACACATGTACTTCATATTAATTTTTTTTCCACCGCACCATTTAAGATTAATTAATTCTAGGGTGCTTGAAAAGGAAGCGTAAAATAAAAATAAAAAGATAGATTGACGATAGTTTTGAAGCATATCTATTCAAGTTAAGAAGCTTGTACATATAGTTCACATTTAACACTAAATGTTGCCATATTATTTTTACCATAACATCTTAATATCGATTTCAACTTTCATAGACAATAAATAATATTTCGAACTCAGGCGATTGAATTTAACGCCATATGTAAATATGTTGGGTAACAGATATTTTTACGTTTCTATAGAAATAGTTAAAAAATTGTATAATCATTGATTTAATGTACATGCACTATTTTTGTATATGGATAAATTGAATTTAATGGTCCCTCCGAGTCTTATTAATTTTATTTAGAGTGTTATGTTCATAAATTTCATAATTATGTTTTATGCTCTTTTTTTCAAACACCTTAGATGTGATGTGAAGTATCTCCCACATCTTGAACATAAATCATATGTAAAAAACGATATTAGAGGACAATATTGTTTATCGAGCAAAAATAGATAATGGTAAAAATAATCTTACATAAAAATCACGACAGATTTGTAAAAATGAGGATACATCAAGTTGTATCAATGAACAAGTATAATGGCGATGGATGCGTAAGACTGTGATAGAAGAAATTATAAAATTAACAATTGTAATGGCGTTAACAATAACAATCATATTAATATTTTGATATTGTTGAATGTACGTTATCATGTATCTTGTTGAATTTTCTAGGGGCATCATATTTACTTAAATCTACTGTCACTGAGAGAAAATCGCAAACCGATTACACTTTCGCGTATTGATCGATTAAGTTGTGATTAAAAAAGGGTGCATGCATATTGCATTAAGGCAAATTGCTTTGATCGAATTAAACTCTTGCTGATCCGTGACCAGTGATAACGGGTGAATTTATTAAAGAGAATTATACTTTCATTTTTCAGCAATGATCTTTATTTTCTTTTTTTACAAAAAACGCTACTTGGCACAGCTATTATTTTATGTATTAAATATTTTGCATACAAGAACAATCGATATTAATAATGAGCACGATTGTCACTCTTTTACAGTAGAATGCTTTCACATCCGAACCAATTGCAGGAAATTATCGTTATCTTAATTAATTAAGGCAACTTTAGCGTAATTAAAGTTTCTTTTCTCTCAGTGCGTATGTAACCGAGCGCCAAAAGCGACAACGATGTAACAGTGTGAAAATAATGACAAGCCGTAAATGTAAATAATAATTTCTACTTTTTACAACGATTATATGTGTGACGTGACTGTAAAAAAAGAAAAAAATAATAGAATTCAAAAACAGAAAGCGAAACACCACGCAGTCAACGGTTTCTTCTTGAAAGAATCCATTTTCGCGCTATTCACGTTACTTACGCGCGTGATCATTAATCAATTCAATAACAACAGGGCATGTTGCATTTACCTTATGGAAAAGTGATACAGTAGCAGTATTAATGACAATAAGAATAATTATAGTTATAGATTGTAGTAGTATTAGTGTTAGTAATGTGTAATAACTGGCAATATAAATATATCTTCTAAACCTAGGATGGATTAAGAGAAAGTCGGAGGCGAGGAGACGAGGGGGTAGTCCTGGATTAAGGATCACGAGAGTAAGGTCGACTGAAGGATCTGAAAAACTGTTTTCTAGAATCCTAGAGTATGCTTTTTGGGACAGAATACTCATTGACAATGCCTCCCGCTATCAAGATTTTATATATATATATATATATATATATATATATATATATATATATGTATATATATAAATAGTATTGTAAATTTCTCGATTCGAATTGGTCAGAATGAGAACTTTGTGTTCTTGGGAAGGTTCTTGGTATTAACAAAATTCTGATATGTAGATTGACGCTGGATAAAGATTTACCTACGTGTTCTCTAATCTGTTCATGTCAATCCAAATTTCCAACGCACGTGTAGCGCTAAATGTAGTTGTTAAATTCCAACTTTTACTTTTCGTTACTTTTATATTTTCCAAAATAATTTACGATATGAACAATTACACGATATACCTATTCATATAAACGTCATACGCTTAGGAATTATTGCAATAATGATAGTAATTTTTTATCACTCTTTTATATGGTCCTCTTTAGATCATAGTCCTAATTATAACACAAAGAAGAAGAAAGGTGATATCTTTCCAACTTCTAATTGGTTTATAAGAATAAACTATATTATACATTACTATTTTCTTTAGAATTAATTAATAATTTTTTAATATCATCCTTCAGATCGCCATCGGGTATGAGACCATGAAAAAAGTTTAAGAATAAATACAACCACACTTGTCACTAAACGTGCGGTATGAACACATGCTACTGGCTCCACACTATGACTAGTCTTTTGTGATTTTTGCAACATGTCGGTACTTGCTGACGTCAATATTTGCAATGTTGAACGATGTGACGCTTCGCAAACAAACGAGTCAAAGATATGTAACGCCGATTATGTAAGATATATTTTCCTTTTCTCGCATACTCTCTTCCCAATTTTCCTCTCTTCTTATTTCTCTCTTTTCCCTCCATTCTATCATCCTACCACCCATGCAATCTTTAATGCGCTAATCGAGATAGATTACCCGTTAACGCTCATAAGCCTGTATATGTAATGATGACATAGCGATGCAACCATATAAAGTATGCAAGTATCTTTCTTATACACTTACATTAATTGTATATACTGATGGCCTACAGCAGATGTTTCTTTTTTTATTTCATCTCTCATACTGATGCTCCGGTAGAATCATCGCGAAATCATCTTAGCTCATCCTTTAGCTCTCATTCATACTGTTCTCTCATTCTTTCTTACTTCGTGCTCATCATGTATTTCGCGTATGGATGTGTTTGCTTGTTCATGTGTCCTGTTTTAATGTGTATTTACTTTTTACATAAAATATTGCATATGTAACCAGACGATTTTACAAAACTTTACCCTGGAATAATATACTTTATGCTGTGCGAGGCGACCGATGGCGAAAAATGGCGAAAAATGTTTTGGATACATTTTATAGACTTTTTCCCTCCTACCACATACGTGAACATGACTCGGTCGATATAGTTCATTCAATCTTCGCGATCGATATTTCTAATGTTTCTCCGCTTCATGATATTATTTAGATGCAATTTTGTGACGACCGACTCACATCTATATTGCGATCGAGTAGAGCGTACCTCGTATTCAATTCTTTCAACGGCTACATCATATTTAATTTCCATTAAACGCTATATATTGTCAATTGAAGTCTGAAAGCAGTTTCAGGACTAGGAATACATCGGAAATGAATATCATGAAAGCAATAAATAGGATTAATGGAATTAATAAATTCAAAAAGATATTGCCAAGTGTTGAAAGAATCGATGGGTTTGCAGAACTCGATTATGAAATTATTATATCGCGTTTTCTATGCATATATCTTCAAGATGCCACGTTGCAGAACGACAATACGCATTAAAAGACGCAGTCGCAAATTGTACACGCGACATTTTACACCTCAATCTTATTTTTCGTAAAAAATTTTATTCTTTTTCTTTTTCAATTACATGATACTACTACGCATCTCGTTAATCCCTTTCTTTCTTAGTTATTCTTTCGCGTTAAAAATTTAAAATACTCGTATTATACGTAAGTATTTATGACCCTGTTTTTGTAAAGGCTTCTTAACATAAATTGATTCTGGTCGAAAAAAATTAATGAAATCCAAGGTAGAGGATCCAAGATAGAGAAGAGGACAAAGAGGAATCGAGAAGACGCGACTGCATTAGGAAGAGAACGAAGGATTTGCTTGTCCATATATTTCGTGTTTCTTTCCATTATCTTTCCTTTCATGCTTCTCGACAACGAATACGAAAATAAGAACATAAAATATTCAGATATATGCGAAACTTAAAATTCGAATCAAATTACTACAATTCACGATAATGTATCGTCATGCTTTCTCAATTAAATGCAATTGCAATAAGTTGCAATAGACAGCTTTTCTTCACTCCAAGAGAAATCGTTATCGTCAAAACTGGCGCGCCTTCTCGCTTTCTGTCCAATATTTTAGCGTACCAATCAACCATATAGCGTGAAATTCTCTATAATGAAATTGTTACATATACCTTATGAAAATACAATATTTCGTGAAGAACACTTTTCATTTTCATTAAAGAAGAGGATATTTAATTTCGTATTATTCTCATATTAATAATTTATATGATGTACATTCTCA
This sequence comes from Eciton burchellii, assembly GCA_020341155.1. NCBI lineage: Eukaryota > Metazoa > Arthropoda > Insecta > Hymenoptera > Formicidae > Eciton > Eciton burchellii. Next base: position 2,251,438 of record JAHMML010000013.1, on the reverse strand, counting down.
TAACAAAAAAATCTTCACGGCAAATTACAAGATTATTCTATTTGTAGAATTAGATTTTTGTCTCTTAATAACAATCTGTCGTGGGTTAAATAAATTTTGACAAATTCCAATATATTAGTTGTCGTAAACTAAACTGCATCAGCCAAAACTGAGAAAAAGAAAAAGATAAAGATAATAGGAAGCAATTATGCTAATAGAATGAAAATTTTCAGTATTAAATCTCCACGAGATAATGCAAATTATTCTTTTCACTACATCGCATATAGACATTGAAGACTCCCAATGTAAAACCGTAACATTACATCTATAATCTTAATAATTCTTGCTACATATGGCAACATCACGATTTTACGTACATCCAATACAAGTTGAAAATATAAGTCATTTATCCTTCCCGATGTTTCGATTGAGATTGCCATCTTTTGCAGTTTTGCAACAATCGACATACGATACGGATCATTATGTGTAGTTAGAGAATCAGAAAACTAGACATTAAACCAAAATATAATTAATAATATATTAAGATTCTTTTCATAAACCATTATATGGAAGAATAGAATGAAGAAAAGAAAAACTGAAAACGTATAAGAATAATATAAGAATAAATTGGAAGCATTTTACTTAGTGACATTTAGATGGTTATTTAGCGATATTTAAATCTCGCATTAGAAATGCAGTCATCGCAATTTCGAGAGATATCGATAATTATAAGAAGATTCAAGTTATAAAAATATTAGTGACATTAATAGTTCATGATTGTCTAAAACGTACATAATTATTTCATCGATTATCTTTTATATTAAAATCTCTACTCATAAATCGTAAATATTGCAACAGAATAAGACCATAATAAAATCAATCCTTCGTAACTCGTATGCAAACCTAGGATTGACAAGAACAGGCATATTCAGCAAAACGGCATCACGGATTGCATTTAAAAAAGTTTGGAAAAGCAAACAAGCACACTCGTCAACATTTGGAGATTCGTTAGGACGGGTTTGTTACCCGAAACAGTAGTGATTAATAATGGCGATTTGGCACACGTGTTATACTGCTCGCGTTTTATGCTAGCTTGGCACAAAATTGAGCCGCTCGGCGATGAGTTTTCACAATCGATTTTTGGCACCTAAATCGCGTCAAATGATGATCTTTTTGGCTTCATGATCAATAGCCTTCTTCCTTTTTATATTGGACTATCTATGTGCGCTCAAATTTTAATTCGTTTTAATTTATGCGGGAAAAACGCGCGATATCAGAGCCAATTAGACGACAGATTATTAATCGAAGGAATAAAGCATCGATAATTCTGTAAATGAATTTGTACATGATCATTTTCATTATATAGGATCCTAATTAGTAGAAATCAATTTGTAAAAATTTCTTTATTAACTCTTTATTAATTTTTTAAGTAAATTTTTTGAAGATCATTATGCGCTTAATTTAGAATGAAATGTTATTTAGTTGAAATATTATTCGATTAATACAACAAAGTCTTACATCACTTGTTTTGGCAGAATACAAAATTCTTTTATTTTCTTCATCGAAGTATTCTATGTCAATTAATAATAAAATTATTAATGATAAAATTTCAATATATAAATAAACTTCTTTTGCGTAATCATATATTCAAATAGTTTTCTGTTATATATTACTCATGCATATCTGTGTGTGTGTGTGTATGTATGTGTGTATAAATAATGCAATTTTTTTAAGAAATAATTTTTCTTTTAAGAATTGCATTATATTTTAATATTAATTCATTAGAGATCCATTATAGAATAATCTGTCTGTCGTCTGATTTGCCCTCGAATCACGTAACAATGTGACATTCGGAGATCGCAGGTATCGCACGGATCGCACGGATTTGTCTTCTGCGATACGAGGAAAGAAGGCTTTACTCTTTAATTTCACGCCCCGTTGGTCTAGAGGCGATTCAATATCCTATAAAAACTAAGTTTATTTCTTAGCTGATTGCCTTGCGTTACAGTAAGATTAGGTCCCTGGCGAAAATTGCCGCGGACGCCCCAATAGTCTTTCATAAAGTTATACAAATTGCTTTCTAAAGACTAGAGAAGCTCGCGATAAGTTTCATTCCATTACGTGTTGGATTCTATCCCAAGTTATTGATGACCATTGTATACCTCTCTGATTTTCACAGACGTGAGTCATTCGTTCTGATGGTCGAGACATAAGAAATACTTCGAGATTCTTGTAAAAGTAGATATCTTCCATCGATTTGTACTTGCGTCTGACTCGAACTCGGTCTTTTACAAGATCTAATTTATATCCCGGTCAAGATAAACGACTCATGTGCTGCATATGCACTTTGCGATCGCGACAATTCTCGATAGGATCCACGCAGTAAGGATAAGGCCCCTGCACTAACAGATTGCTCTACGCCACAACGATAGGATCGCACTTAAATGCCGACGCTTGCTACCATTCATCTTATTTTTAATCTTCTTATTCCTTTTTTTGCTCTTTTCTAATATACCAAGGCGAATATCGAGACAATTTCAAATTCGCTCTTTGCGATCACGTTTTGCCGTCGAACATTTCTTACTAACTCATGTGTGTATCTTAATGTAATGAGGGAAAAGGGGTATACGTTCCCGGGACCTTTCAACGATCGCATTATTTTTCTCCCTTCGTTTTACTCATGCAATTCCAATGCGTTCAATCAACGCGCGAAAATAATTTTCACGTTGATTGAAGATATCCTCGTTAAGATATTGGTCAGTGTCAGTTGCTCCAAAGTTAAGTCTAACCGCCATATAAACATAAGCTTTCTTAGATATATAACTGACTTTAGCTAGGGATAAAAGATCTTTACTAATATCTTAGATATTTCGTCCAGAACACGCCCCTACCTATAATATAAAAAGCAGATATTATTAACTGCGGTTAGTGCTAACTAATATTGGTGCAACAGATTTCGAAGGATATGATCTAATGTGTTTTATAATCCTCATTCTTAGATTATTTCTGCATAGATACTTGTTTCTTTCTCACATTTTTCAAACACGAGTTACACGTGATAGACGATTAACGGTCACTAGAAGTTACAGAGACTCGCACATCCAAGTGCCTATATAGATGTTCCGAAATATACAATTAATCGATTTCTGAATGGTACACGCCGGATAAATATAGGCTATCTTATCGGAGCAAAAGAGATACGTTAATTATTAGTAGCCTAGTCATATGTGTCACTGGATATGCTTCTGGAATATATTAGCGCGACAAAAGGGCATCCTTAGATGACGGATAGATTGGAAGCGATAGTAGTAATGAGAAAATCATCGGCTACAACAGAATTGTCTAATATGCAAACATGGCACATAGGAGCTTCACGCACATTCTTTCTTTAAAGTTCTCTATTCTTTAATTAACCCGGTCACAACGATTGAGACCCGTCGTTTTAAACTCTGTTTGTTATGAGCTTGTTATAAGGAACAGTTGAAACTTTCGTGTAATTAAAGCTTTTAACACATTCACGCCTGGACAATCATTTCTTATTGGGCGACGTGGCACGAGAAAATTATATTCTATTTTTTTTTAAATATAAATTCATTTTCAATAACGTCGACATAAAATTAGAGACTTACATAATAATACATCTCTTATTTAATACAATCATAATTTATGATTAATGGTAATTCGATCCATCGGTAGGATATGCCAGCGTGAACGTGTTAATTACTGTATATATGAGAAGAAATAGTATTAAATCATCGGAATAAAACAAATTCTTGTTGTAAAATGTCAAGATCTCAATAAGAGATTGTCAATAAACAATATATGAGATTTTAATGAAAGTAATTCTAAACTTTCCTGACACTATCACCTCTTCTTCGAGTCCCAAGTGATTTTCACTTAAGCGTCACTTCACTTTAAATTACGCCATTTCATTACGTATAATAATGCTAAATGAGCCAGTTTGTGAGGAGAGTGAATGGGATTTTCGATTAAGAAAAACTGTTCCTTTATCTATTTCAATCTTCCCAATTTTTTAATCATGTTTTCAGTTTTATCAAATCTCTGAAGTTTTGAAATTTGGAACAAAGGAATTGTTAGCTTTCATTTTACCGTTCATTTTCTAATCCCATTTACTCATTATTACTTTAAGTAACTTCATGTTTTTACAATTATTATAATTAGCATTAATCACGTCCGTATTCAAAACAACTTGTTAACTTTTATATCGTGCTTTATATTTCTTATGTTTCTTATAAAAAATATCACTAATTATTTATTGCTCTTGTTATATTCACCGTAGGAAATTATTAAAATCATTCGCTTATATTATCGAGGATTTATGATATTTAGGAACGCAAGTGCACTTTAGAAACTATCTTAAATTTATATTCTAACAAGATCTTATATTCATATATAAGAGATATTTTGTGATATTTAGAATATTATATTTGAAGGAAATAATAAGAAAGATAATAATACACGCGATGAGAGCAAATTATAATTTTCAGACTTTTTGCATATTATAAACAGTACGTGTTTTGGATACGAACGTTAAAGGATTCATGTCACACATACAGGGACTTTTTATACAAGATAACTTAATCCTCTACGAGATTATTTTCACTCCGAGGAAAGACTGCTGAGATGCCGTTGAGCGAAAGGAAAAATTTAAATTACAGCATTTTCATCTTGTCAGATCTATAGATTCTGTAGAATGGATTGCGATAAGTTATATGATACGAGGAATAAAACGATCATTAATCAGAAAAAAGTATATATTATATTATTGTTAAGTCACTTTCGACGTTCGTGAAAAATTAAACTCGTGATCGCCATTTTACTGTAATATATTTCCACGCGCAAATAAAAATGTGGTTCTTCCCTCTCGATGCACTTCGAAAAATCAAATGTATCTTTATCTCTTATACACTGCATACTTGATTCAGAACAATCTACAATATATTCCCAATTCTACAATCTCTCTTAATCCCTTCAGTACATATATAGCATATATATCACATCATTAATTTTCGATAATGATATTCCATGCTAGCAAATGAAAGCTGAAGTACATCTACATATCATATAAACAGCTAAACAGAAATTTAGACACATTTGAAAATTTAATAATCAAAATATTTAAAAAAAAAATAAAATAAAATAAATTAAGCTCTTGAATGTGATTCAGTACTGAAAAGATTCATTAAGAGCCACAGTTCGAGTAGGAAGATCATGATTTACCTTTATGTAAATGCGCGCCGCAATCCCACCCATAATTTTTCATGAAATTTTTTTTCTTTCTATTTGGATATTAAATCATATCGAATTAAAGATCTTTACGTTCCTAATAATCAAACTGACATAACATAACGTCTGCTAATGATTCAGCAGTTATATACACGCGCGCACATACATTAATCGCCTATGAAAATAGGTCCTAAATTTCCCTTACTTGTCGCGTCTTTCCTCTCTTTGTCTCTCTTTCTCGTGCTCTCGTAAACACTTATATATACATTCATGCGCTTAGAATCTTTTTTGCGTTTTCTACCTTTTTCCTATCATATTTCAATAATTATTCTTTCTCTCTTTTTGCTCTGTTCCTCTCTCTCTCTCTTTCTTTTTCTCTCCGTGATGTGCCTTAAAAACTGATCCTTAACTACTTACTAATAATCGATTCTAATCACAGCAATAATTATTGTTGATATACACAATCATACAGCATCTCTCACTAATTGTTATTTTCATCTTTTTTTTTGTTGAGTTTTTAGCGGAGACTACTTCTCGCTCAAAGGATGCCTTTGTTCTGTCTCATGTTTTATCTTTTTCTTTATATAATTACTACTGTACGCTGTCATTGTCTATTTATCGATGAAGAATGTGGGAGTAACGATATTGGTAAAGGTGAGGAGGAGCAGGAGGAGATATGAGAGAACTGCCTTGTTGCCACGATGAGAAGAGAGAAATACTTTTGTTTGTTTTTTTTCCCCGAAATGTATAATAAAGTAATTTCTCATAATCACATATAAATGATTATAAAGAACAAGATTGTGGAAATTCCTCGAACCTAATTGAAATAAATCATCGATTTATGTTGCGAACAATTATATTAATTATGTTCTAAAGCTTATATATTGATCCAAAAATAAACATATTGGATCCGTACAGAATCTTGTTTTTCTCACGGATTCTTCTCTCGCGAGACATACATTTTTATCAAACGTGGTAAAGGTATATTCTGATGTTAACTTAATGAAGACTTAATCTGGGATCGTTTTATTATATTTTTTTGTAGTTTTATTATTATTAATAACTGAAAGAATTTAGTGACTAATAAAATAAATTTGAATAAATAATTTTTTCATTAATTTTAAATAAATTTTACATAAATAAAAATTCCGGTTTAATAAATAAATTATTTCAAACAATAAATTATTATCTTTAAGTATAAATCTTTCTGAACAAAATAATGATTTTATATTCACATTACATTACTGAATTTCATTTTTCCATTCTTAACATCAAAATTGTATTTTAAGAAAATTTTTTCTATTTTACATACAGAATCCATTCGCAATTCATTCATTCAGAGAAACAATAAAACGCGTAATACGATTAAGATGGTAAGATACGTTGATGCAATAAATAAAATCGCAGATGTCGATACGAGATCACTTTCAACTAAAAATTTATCGTATCAACGAGAGATGCCTCAAACTTAATAAATATGTACAACGTGAAAATCATATTTACAATATGTATCGAAAAGAAGCGAGCACCATAAAATGTTTTCGATAAAAAGATAATGATATCAACACGAAAACGATTCTATATTCTTCAGTCAAACGAATATAAATAAGAGTTGATGTAACAATCAACGTTTCTTAATATTAAGATATATATTAAAATTAAAAGTGGTTCTATACAAATTCGAAAAAATATACAAAAGCAATATGTACGCGCGAAGACCATTGATTATTAATTGAGCTGTCATTCACAAACTAGCATTTTTTAACATGTACTTTGTTTCATCTTTAATTTATGTTTGGCACATAATGGAAGTTATCAATATAGGATATATCATAAAATATAAATCGTTCGCGTCACTGTGAATACTACTTTGACATTAATCTGAGATCTAATCATAATAAAAAAAAAACTAATTATATAGCTATCTTGTATTTTAAATTTGATTTAAAATTGATTGTGTATGGATCAAAATTATAGAGTGAAACTTAACATACGTGCGTATATGTATATATATAAACAAACAAACGCACACATACAAATACACACATGCGCACACACACGCACGCACAAACTTTCGGACAAAATATTGAACGCAATTCTGAAATATTCTTTCACAATTATGCACAAATTAATACGTAAGCAAATGCTTAATAAAACAAGATAATAAGATAATCTCAAAATAATATGCACAATGCACTTTTTTCGATAAACATAATGAAAAGTAACTTTTTTTAATATATCAATGTCATAACGACTATAAATTATATGTAAATGAAGAGGCGCAATAACGATAATAATAAAAGAATGTATATAAAAGAAAAGATATTGATATGTGTCCATTAAAGCTGATCAATATCTAAATATCGGCCAGGATTATCGAGGATTTGCTAATAAAATTGCAAATATGACGCTTTAAAAAATTGTAAAAGGATAAAATTGTAATAGGAAGATGAAGTGATAGGAAGATGAAAAAAAGGAAAGGATGCCTCTTGATCGAGTCTGGGTTTGAGCTCGCACCTTTTCGTCGTTATTTATCTCTTCTAATTGTCTTTATCGTATAATAAATATATATATTATGTATATATATATAATATATATCATTATTTATATATATTCCACGTAATAATTTCATTTGTTCCTTCAACAGAAGTACGTGCTCAGCATCGCCTCAAGTTTCAATCGGCCATGTATTCCACAATGTATCGTGATAGCGCCGAAATATGCCCGTCGGTGATGCCGAGGACGCATTAGAACGCAGACCTATTTCGTCCCTTTGCGTTTCCGAGAAACTCGAAAACGCTAAGCGATCGACGATGCAAACGTTCATAATCGCTTTTTTTTCCTTTTTTTTAAAAGAAAAATTTTACTGACACTTGGAATCCAAGATTCGCATGCAAAAGCTACGCAACTACGTAATTACTGCACGCGATTAATTACTTTCCGTCGCCGTCGCGCGCGACAGTGATTGCGATGACATCATTCATAATCTCGGTTATTTCTGGCCGTCGAATGCGAAGTTATATTCCTACCTTCGTATTCACGAAATTGGCCACGGATGTGCTGATGAGACACAAGAGACCACGTAATAAACGTCGATATTACGTGATCAAGAAAAATCTATGGGGATAAATGTGATCATATAAACGAGATCGATATATTCGGTATATAAGATTTCGATATATGAGAGCAGTCCACTGCCTAGACTCGAAGCTATTCGAAGATGCATTGTAAATTATTTTAATCCGCTTGAAAGTAAACGAGAGGTGAGGATCTTGAAATAATTGATTGAAGAATTTGATGCAAAAACAAACCTGGAAATTAAATATCAGAGATCAAACAACTTAGATTTTCTTTGATAATTTCTAATATATAATCCAAGTGTAATTTAAAATATCACCGATTTTCAAAAACGTTTACAAATAATGGAAATTTCTTTACGTAGAGTCATTGCGTTTCACGCATCGCGTACATTAGGATCGAAACGACTTTATATCTCTTCAGATTTGCCATGCGTAAAATGGAATGCATTATTATTTACAACGATCCGTCTACCTCATTTCTATACATAGAAACTACAGTTTTATCGAGAAGTAATACATAATATCTGTTTCAGACTCTTTGGTCATCAATCTGTCGACCAACGTTCAACGTGATCAGTTCCATATCAGTTGCACTTCCGTTGCACAATGTCATTTCTTCTCCGAGCGAAGTAACTAAGTTCGCGAATCGATCGCAAGACCGTCGGCACGACGGTATTATTCGCAATAGAAAAACGCTAACAATCGGCCTAATATTATTTAGCATCATCGTTCGTAGTAATAATTAATAATAATAATTCTTTCGTATCTCTTCCGTCTCTCGCATAAATTTTTTTTCGTTTAAATATAAAAATGAAAACTAACGTATCTTTGGCTTGTTCCCTTTACCAATCAACGACGGCAGCCTGAGGCTGCAGCGTGCATCATTTTTTTTTCTTTTGTTTAAATAACTTTTGTACAGTTTTGTACACTCGAGTGTCTGTGTACGCGCATGCGTATCTTCTTCGTCTTTCCATGTAAGAGTGTATGTATATACGCGCGCATACATGCGCTCACGTATGTGTATAGACGTGTTAATTGTATTTAATTTATCGATTTAAATCGACAAATCTTAATTAGCGCGCACAAATAGACTCTTTTCTGAGTACATGCGAGTGTGCTATATGWGTTTGTTTTGTTTCTTTCTCCTTCCTCTCTCTCTCTCTCTCTCTCTCTCTCTCTCTCTCTCTCTCTCTCTCTCTCTCTCTCACTCACAATAACGTATCTTGTTCCTTTTTGCAAGTATGTCGATTTGCAAGCTGGTTGAACACAGTGTGTGGTCCAGCCCCAGACGCTATTGACAGCTTCACGCGCTTCGTGATAACCCGCGTCCTTTTGGTGGTAATAACGATAACGATGACCCTCCACATTTAATGGATCGGCGACTTCACAATGTGATCCGGTGGGATGAAGTGATACGCGGGCATAGGTACACCCGACGTCTCCATCGATATCCTGAAACATAATTAGTCAGTTCATAACAAAAAAAAAAAGATATTTGTTGGTCGTGTCTGTAAAGTATGAAGGAAGATTTCTACAATCCTCGGATCTTCATCGATTATATTTTTTGTTCCGATACATATACATTTGTTTTTTAAGAATTATTAACTTATTAACTTCCTTCATACTTCAGAAAAGAACCTAGACACAATCCCAATAAATCCTCGGAGGAAAAAGTTAACAAGACGGGATTTTCGATCTTTTCATCCGAGTTGAGATGTTGCAACATGCGACGTGGAAGTATAAAGTATAATATGGATCTAGTAATCCTCCTGAATGCAGTATCTGTGTCGAGATAAAGTTCGCGTCTTAATGCATGCCCGGTCTACAAACTTTGTACGAACCATCAGTAGAGCGACATTATAGACAATTGACCTGTTTTTAAACCTGCAAAATAAAATTATTACTGTGTCTGCTAAGAGCAGAATATCACGATTTATTACGATTTTCATAAAATTATCTATAGAAAATTTTGTTATGTAATATTTTTCTCAAAACAGCGAGTTTCTCATAAACTCGAAAGGATTCGGTTGGTTGGTCGTACATTTGGTGTAAAAGACTGCGTAGCGACTAAATCGTAAAGAAAAAAAGTGAAAATGAAAAAATGAAATAAATGAAAACTTCGCAGTCAACGGTCAAATAGGATAAGTCGATTAACAGGACTACGAAGGAACGGATAGTGCTTACCAAAAACGGGCAGGAGCCTGGGTCAAGTTGGTGGATGGATACATCTTCTTTCTTTTTCTCCCTCTCTCTATATCTCTTTCTGTACGAGTTTCTCTCCAATCTTGGTTACGTTTACACTTACGTGTATATGGTGAGACATATATATGTATGGGCTTTAATGGCTTATTCTCAATACATTAAGCGTTATTAAAGTTAATTTCCTATGGAAATACGGATTCCATTCATTGTAATTAATTAAATTAAGCATAAAAATGCATAAATATACAGCGCTGAATATACTAGAATAAGAGCAATTACATACAATTAAGTGGTATATAGTCTGATATCTGTGTCAGTATAGATGTAAAGTATACTTGCACAATAAAAGTCACGAAAGATTCTGTAAAAACATTAATTTCATAGCGATAATAACATTATTATTAAAAGTGAAATTAAAGAAACAATAGGAATGAAGAAGGCATATCACATTCTTATAGTATATCCATATAGTATATCGATATTTTTTCGCATGTGTAGAGTATTTCTAAATAACTGAAAAAATATATAGGATTTTTTGAAATACCATAGACTGAATGGATTATTCTCTTCGTTCAATTGTTTCTTTAATGATAATTTAGCAAAATATGCTTTATCATAATTTTGTCAGACTAACATAAAGATATCATATTTGAAAGAAGGTAGCAATAAAAGGTTCCATGAAAGTGGTCACGCAATATATTGCAAACTTTAATTATTTGAGAAAGCATAATATTACTATTTATTATAAAATAAAGTGATGAAAGAAAAATACACTTTTTTATATCTTATTCATTATGAAATGTTCATACATATCGCATAATTTTCTAGTAAAGCAATGCATTGCAGGACCTCATTCGCAGGTACGCCAAAATCTTTTTTATTTGGTATTGTATTTTTCTTATTGTAATAAACACGCCTAGCTTTATTTAACAAGATAATACAGGGTAGCTAAAGTCAGTTAAGCATATAAGCTCTGTGACAATGTTATAGATACCAACATATAGCTGAAGTTTTTTCTGTTTATAATCTGTTTTATATATGATGTAGGAATATCAGATATAATGTTGGCATTTTTAAGATAATCAATAAGTTGAATTGTCTAATTTAGTATCATAAGTCATGAATTTTATTAGCAATCAGTTACAATAATTAAGTATCTTTCTAACAAAAAAGAAACAGAAGATTAAATCTTTTGAATTAGATTACTTTTTAGATAAATATTAATTTTGAAATTTCGCATTTAAATCTGAAATTCTCAATTTATTTATGTTGCATATTATGTCACTTGATATACCTACATTACGAGTTTGCAATTATCTCTTAATGTATTATCAGTTTCTTCTAAAGTTTACTCTTCTGTCCATTCCACCGCGAATATTTCATCATTTACCATATTCGGCAAGTTTATTATTGTCTCGATGAGAAATAAATGAAACCAGACCATATAATATACATATAATATGTATTGAATAATGAGAACATATTTTTGTTATGACGATTAATTCTCTTGAAATCGATATTTTTATAAATAAAAGTAATTGTTTATGATTTCTCTTACGAATTTTCTGAAAATATATTAAAAGTATAGTTCTACAATCCTGATAAATTGATATATTTAATAATGCGATTATGTGTATATATGTGTACACATACACATACATAAACATATATACGTACACACATATACAAAATTGATCACAGTTTGCAAATATTCATTATGAATCGAATTTCTGCAACGATGTTTATTTTAGAATTTCATTGATGAAACATTTCGAACTATTTAAAAAATCTTGCCTTTCTTCCCGTAATTACGCTTAAATCTAACCGATAGAATGTTTTTCTATTACTGGATGATCTCAGCTCCATATTTTCTAATCTTAGAATAAGAAGAAAAGACGACCAACTTATTATAGAATTAAAAATCTGATTGCGTCTTATGTGTATATATGTGTTTTTATTAATTTGATTTCACATAATCTGCACATGAAACTCATGCAGATCTCAGTCCTTTCTTATGTGCAGACGTATAGGGATTAAGTGCAATTATTATTATACAACGATACGACGATGTATGTATAGCTTGATTGATTATTCCGTAGTAATAATCGGTTATATATATATATATATATATATATATATATATATATATATAACGCTTCACAAAATTCACCTTGCTGGTGCTCTAGTGAACTCCCGATCGCTCAACTGCAATTTTTTTCTTTTTTTCTTTTCTTTTTTTTTCTGTAAGAAAGGAGACTCTAAAAGTCATTCACAAGCATGTTACATGATTATGATAATGTATTCTCTCTGAAAACAAGATTTCTTATAAAGAATAATAAACACATGATTCCGAATATTTCCATTCGCATATCTTTCTCCAGTGTACGTTTCGTCACATAACTTATTTCCGTGCGCACGAAATTTCCTTTTAATAAGTGAAATTTATACTGACTATAAAAAAAGACATAGAAACAACTACACTAATAAGAATCTGCTTCAGCGATAATCGTTTATAATATGTAATAATGTAATAATTATACATATTATATATATATATATATATATTTATAAAAAAAGACTGTGTTCTGCAATAATGCATGAGCGATCGCGTCCTCCGAGCCTATTAGAAATCGCTTATGTAAAATGAAATGCACAAATATCAAATAAAATTTTATACCAATAGTCATGTGAGAAATCTCAAAAAAATTTATTAATGATTCCCACACTGTTTTATTATTTTTATCACAATCAGTCTTTACATGATAACATTAATTATCCCGATCTCGGAGGGCGTGTCACGATAGTGTATATGTGAGTTCTAAGGCTTAGCATCGGATCATGTTGACTTGATTGACGTAAAATACAATACAAAATGTTTTAAATTCTAGAAATATTGGTTTCTAACTTAGAAAATACTAAAAAAAGAAATAAACATTATAAAATGTTTTTGTACAGTGATTCTTAAGAGGAAATGAATAAATTTGAAGAAATAAAGTAATCCAATCATTATTAATTAATTAAATCTCTATAATTAAATCATTATAATTAATTAAATCATTAAAGTTTTTAACATTTTCAAAAATTATTTTTCGTGATAACGGTTGGTGAAATCTTCGATGATGATCGATTTATTTCTTTAAACAAATATACTCGCCTTTTCCTTTTAACAATTATTTATTAACAAAAATGACAAATTGATCCTTCGCCAAGTCTTGATCCGTACTCGCTACCCTGGCGTCCGTACGCATTTTATCTCAGTGTTATACAAGTGTTTACTATTGGTGTAAATGTGTGTGTACTTAATGTCTCCCTTGTAATATCTCACCACTTGTTCATTTGCTCAGTATGGATTGTACTTGCTACGCTCGGATTTAAACTTGCCGCTGTCAGTTGGGCCTGGTGCGCCCGGGCTACGTAGCCTCGGTGTAAAGGTCTTGTGCGATCGGTGCACGCCGGTAGTCTGGACCGGTAGCGCGGATGCAGCCGCACCAGCAGCACCACCTAGCAATTCCGTGAGTCCGCCGAGGGCGGTGAGGCTAGATAGGGCGTTGAGGGCGCCTGGCTTGCTTAGCAGCTGAGCCAAGGGGATGGCGCTGGCCAAAGGAGAGGCAGTGGTAGTGGTGGTAGAGGGGGAAGCACTGGCCCCGGATGCCCCGGGAGTGGTACCGCTGCCAGGGGTTTGGGTATTTTGGGCCTCTAGGTTAGCTTTCTGCAGTTCGACACTGGGGAAAAGACACAAAATGTAAAAAGGTGAGGGCGGGAACGTTCCTCGTAAAACAGTGACAAAAAGATAAAAAAAAGAAAAAAATGTAAGAGATGATAAAAAATAAAAAAGAGAAATATAAAGTAATAACAATCGTAGTAGCAGTAGTAGTAATAGTAGTAGTAGTAGTAGTAATAGTAGCAGTAGCAGCAGCAGTAGTAGTAGTCATAGTAGTAATCGTGATGATGTAGTAACAGTAATAGTCATAGTCGTAGTAATAATAGTAGTAATTGTAGTGTTAATAATAGTATAGCAGTAATATAGTATACCAGTAGTAATATAGCATAATAATAATAATAATAGTATTAGTAGTAATAGTAGTAGTAGTAGTAGTAGTAGTAGTAGTAGTAGTAATAGTAGTAGTAGTAATAGTAACAGTGGTAGTAATAACTGCTGCGAATATAAAAAAACCATCAGAAAAGAAGATAAACTAAATCACAAGTTGTAGGCTTAGAGAATTACGCCAGATGTGCTCTGTGGAGCGTGATTATCACGTACACCGGCTACGTGGTTCGTGGGGTAATCTTGATTGCATCAGGCCGCATTTAGACTCTACTGAATATTTGTAATAAACTTAAATTGACTAACGTGCGTGCAATGAGCATTGATGAAGAATAAAATGACATGTGAAATGACACATTGAATATGAAACTGGTCGAAATGCGTCCTACCGCAAAGACGCGCAGTAAAGATGCACCATAAAGATAAATACGCGTTCGCTAGTCTACTTCCAGGATAATATAAATTCCTACAATAACAAATGTTACATCCACCGCTAATAGTAGATTTGCGAACGAGACACGGTTGTTTCTAGCTGTAATAGGCTCGTGATTCGTTTTACAGACTGTAACACTATTATATATCTTCATTTCGCAAATTCTTCATAAATCATTTATTTACATGTTTATCATTTACATTATAAATGATCAATCTTTCTGCGTCGGTAGAACGAATCATAATCTCGTGGCTTATAGAAAAAGTAGAAATCAAAGTAAACCAGGCACAAAGATATGCACTCTGCCACAAGCCATGTTAATTGTGCAAGCGAATCACGTTGCTGTTAATATAGTAAAACCGCAAAATTATGCGATGTGTATTTAATTATTGTCTACGTGTCGATAAAATCAAACATGATATATCAGAAGCATCTGAATGGGAAGTTGGAACTGGATAGATGGCAGAGTGCAGATTGTGACTGATGGGGAGTGCTGAAGTATACGTAATAAACACGATGATAAAATATAGAAATATCGAGATGATGAATATATCACGGTCGCTACTTATATGCGCTAATAAAATGTGAGTGACAATCTGGAATAAAATATAATGGATTATATACTTATAACGTGAAGATGTGTATGGAAATAGCCACGCATTTGAATTGTATTTTGATGCTGGTAAGATTTTTTAAATTATGTGTTTTGTCTGCTTTGCGCGAACTTATGCCAGTTTTATCTGTCATCCCTGAATCTTTTCGATTACGTTAGTACCGTTCACCATTCTAACATCTCTATGATAGAGATATATTAGTTTCATAGCGTAATTAAAAAAAAAAGAAAAAAAAAGAAAAAAAAAGAAAAATAATAACAGATTTTGAACATTGACCAATGAACATTAAGCGATGGTAACAACAGCGGTGAAGCACATAACTAAAATATAAAGATGCTATGGCAAAAGTTCCTGGCAAGGACGAGAAAAACCTTTCACATTTACCGCTTGAATAAATGTACTTTTTACATAATATACAATAATATAATATATCTAATAGATACTAGAAGAATATTGATTCCAAAAATCAATATACAATATACAATCAATATTTCTAGCATATTAAGTTAAATAATAAAATAGTATTATATGCGTAAATGTTAAGCTAATCGTCCATTACCGGGAGCCTAACAGACTAGAAAGAAACCGAGTCATTAAAAACCGAATTAAAAGGAGGAACTTTGTGTGATACATTTGTTTGGAACTGTTTGGGATTGATTGTCACTAACGGAGCGACATCTTCATATATCTTTCAATCGGTAATTTATTTGCTTGAAAGGACAGCCAGCGACAATGGGAACGAATGTAGAACGGAGTTGTGTCTGCAGGATACTCAGGGTACTGGACCTGGAAGACAGGACCTGGAAATAAAGGATTAAGCTCCTCTTCCATTTCGTATCGATGATGATGTCTTCCAGTATCTATGCATGAACGCTGATATCCCTTGGTCATGGTTGTCGATGCGACATCTTCTCCTCGCGTCTTTATCTTATGACTATATGACCTGTTTCGTTGTAAATTGAGGTGGCGTTATAGAACCTATTATTTTGTTTATACAAACTGCTATTTTGCTATTTCATCTGAGGATTTTCATATGATTACTATGATTACATAAATCTATAGCTTTACCATCTGTATGAGTTTTTTTCAGAATAACACCACCTCTATAATATTTCTCACGGCGATACGCAGTAGAGATGACTTTCTTGATAGCAGAAAATTATCTTCTCCAAAAACAATATTTTTAATTTAATTCTTTTTAATATTCATAAAATATTTTGTTTGAATTACAACTTAAAAAAAATATATATGTATTTATATAAAAAATATATATATATTTTGAGTTATATAACTGATACTATCTTTTCTTTATAAATAACATTTGTTTTCCATTTTCTATTTCATTCAGAATTTTAATTTGAAAATATCATTCAATGTTTTAGTTTTTTGTAATCTATGTTATATTTATGTTAATTTTCAACAGACAAACGAAAATAAACGAAAGTTATCTATATGCAAGTTGTCGTGAGAAAATAGTAATAATGATGATGAGAAATGTCGCGAAGGGTGCCGATTCGACTATCCCTTACATAGTCTCACCATTAAAACACTAAATTTAAATGGCAGTAGGTTGTGTGAAGGATGAGTAACACAAACAGGCGAATCGGCGGGTCTTGGTTGGATAGAGTAACAAGAAATCATTCTACGCTGACGACACGCATATTATCTGATGAGCGATGTCGACAGAGATATGGGAAAAATAAATAAAATATAGACCAAGGCCGCGATCCACTGCAAAACGTAGCCGGGACGAGTTTGACTGCTTCTGTTGAAAATGCAATTCGTGATACCGAAAGCCGAACCTTGGACTCTCGGAAGCTTTCTATCGGTCCAAAGATTGACCTTTGGTTTTTGATAGGCCTAAGAAAATAGTGTACAGGTCTTCTTGTACTCACCTCATGTTGATAAGATACTGTGCCAACGCTACAGCATCCGGATTTCCGGTTATGGTGATCGTGCGGTCTGTTGCTCCACCTTCCCTTTCTTCACAGTTACTAATTCTAATCATAGCACCCGAAATCTGACGAATTTCTGCAATTTTGGTACCGCCTTTGCCGATGATACAACCGATCAGTTCATTTGGCACGGTCATCTCGTGCGTTTGATTGTTCGCCGCCGGTTGTTGCCTATTTGTATTGCTCGTGCGTAACTGACTTCCAGCCAATGCAGCTAATGCTATATGATTATTTGAACGAGTATTAAAATTTTTTTTTTAATTTTTAGTTTAGTATTAAAATGATTAAGGAAATAAAAAGAAATTTTTTACGAAGTTGGATAATTTTTATAAAGGGCTAGTTCCGTAAACTTTTCCGATTTAACTTAATTGGAATTAAATCGCGTTATCTCTATTTTAGTATTCTTTTTTCCTAACTTGACTTTAAAATTCTTAAAAATTTTATTGATTTCTTTAGTATGATACATATCCGTCGCATGGTATTATTTAATGAGCAAGAGAAGCAAGTCGTAACATGCTTTTGTGTAACAAATTTTATCATGGGTTTACATATAAATATAATGTCTTTATAAGATATAAAAGAAATAATTTTTAAAACTTAATAAGAAAGCTGAAAATTATATTGTTATTTCAACCATGATGAATATCAACAGTTTTTTTTAAATATTTAATTCAAAAATAACGTTTAATATAATATATTTCGAAGCATGGAACATGAGCCAATATATTTTTCATAGTAATACCTAGTATTATATCCTATTATTTTTGGTACATACAATACATAATTATTTTAGTAAGAAATTGCACGAAAATAAATAAACTCATAGTTAATTGATTGAATTCTGAGGGAATAATGAAAGCAAATAAAAACATTCGATTATATCATTTCATTCGATAATCGGTCGTATGTATATCTTCCGTGTCTTTAATCGACAATCATTCGTATGTATACTTCTCGTGACTGTCAATTTTAATAGATGATCGTACCGAAGAAGTTAAGAAATATTTGTATGAGATAGAAAATATAGATAAATACTTGCCCAATAATGTATCAATGAATATATTTGCTTACCTGCAGGATTAAGACCACCCGTATTAGCTGGTGTAGCGAGACCTCCAAGACCTAAGGCTGCCAGTCCGG
The DNA here is from genome assembly GCA_020341155.1 of Eciton burchellii. Lineage (NCBI taxonomy): Eukaryota > Metazoa > Arthropoda > Insecta > Hymenoptera > Formicidae > Eciton > Eciton burchellii. The sequence continues at coordinate 2,232,743 of JAHMML010000013.1, read as the reverse complement.
CTAAAGGATTGCTACCCAATTTGCCCATCTGCAACAACGATGAAGGTATCCACCGTTAAAAAGAAAATTGAAGCTACAAACATCTAATAAGCACTCGGGGTGTGCTTAGGAAAGGAGAGTGTTTACGGCGACACCGAAAAATATATCTATGTTTAAATTTACTTTCTCACGCGTCAACGCTCAAGGATTTTCAGTTGAGAACAACAACTCTTTAGCTTAAGGGTAGGTTTACTGAGATAAATCAGTCTTAGTTCTACGTGGAAAGGGGGAAAAAACATTTTTCGCACGCAATTAACAATTCGTCGACCATTCTGTATATGTTTCATCATATCGATATATGAAACTATGAGCGTCATCCTCCTGTTCTTCGCAACAAACATAATCAATGGATTGTCCCGACTTCCTGGGAATGGTCCGACGATTGATTCATGACTATCTATGATAAATTATTTTTGAACGTATCCTATATCAATTTAGAATATAACGTGGCAAATGAACAAATAATAATTATTTCTATTCTTTGTAATTCTTCGTAAAACTATAAAAAAATATTTGTTTGATTGTTAAAGTATTAAGTTTGCTTTATCTTTCTTAAACCAAAATTTTTTGCCATTATATATAAAAATTGTTGTAAGATAAATTGAAATTGTAACACAATTAAAAAAAAAGAAAATTATTAAATATTAGTAGCTATTAATACATAATAAATAATTATAAAATTTTTGCTCAATTTGCTTAATAAAATATTTTATTATCCAAATTGTCCTAAGCATGAAACGATTAATTTGAGAAAACGAAGCAGCGATATAAAATGGCTATGGATAAAACGAATTATAATAAAATAATATACTGTGTTACTTCGAAAATCGTGGCGGAAATTATTTAGAAATAACTCGATAAGAGAAATTCAGAGATTATAGAAAGCGAAATAGGAAAAAAGAGAACGTGAACGATACATTTTTCATTTGATTAAACTGCATAAATATTACACTTCTATGTTATATAAGTATTTAAGATAGTATTACTTTATTAATGTCTCCCTCATATTTTCTTTATATTTTAGTAAAAAAATAATTTATTATATTAATTCCCTTATTATATATATTATTCCTATATATCATGATGATATATTATGAATTGTAATCACAATTACTATTATTATCCAATTAGAAAATAAAAATATCAAGTTAAATTAATTTTTATGAATACATTAATCAAGTATTATTTTAATTCGATGTATTAATTAATTAATTTGATTAATTAACTATGAACTTTGAAATCAATTGATTGAATAAATTGGTTTGAAAAAAGCAGAACATTTTCAAAGATTTGGATTATATCACATTCTGACCGATATAAATGACACAAATTCTTTTATATTGATGTAATTATGTATCTCAACTCGTATATAAAACTTCAATGTATGATGTATTATATAATGACACAATTCCTAATATATATTGAAATCAACGCGTGTTTAATTTATCCATTCATTCATTGAATTATTAATTCATCCATACGCATGTATATATACATAAGTGTGAATAAATTTAATTATTATCTTAATTATTCTTTACTTTAGAAAACCCATTTCATATAATTGTTCAATTTTGAAGACAAGATCTATATTTTAAAGCTGGATTGTTATAAGCATCTAAAATTTTATTAATAGCATTATCTTTATAAAACATATTAAAATATGTTTGCCTTAAGTATGTATTATATAATATATACAAACATATATATACACACACATATACAAATATATATATATACATATATATAAATATCTATTATTTATACGGCAAAAATGATAATCAAGAAATATTTTATTTGTAAATTCTATCTGAACTGTAAACGATTAAGTTATATATTTTCAATAATTTTCAAAAAGATTTTCAAAAAGATTAAGAAAGATTAAATTGTAAAAAATTAAGAAATACTTTGAAGAATGTAGTAAATTTGAGTTTGCGATTTATGAATCTGCAAACACTTCTTTCGTAAATAATCGGTATTAATGTGATCTCTAATGTGCTTAAATGGTGGAAATGTAATGTACAGGGCAGCCCACCCTAACGCGACTCGTTGCTGACTCTTAGCTAGAAGAGTGCCGGAAGCCATGCTGTTCTAAATAGGATGCCAAGGGAGGGACAATAAGCAACTCAGAATAAAAAAGAAAGGAATAGAACGTAGCGCGATAATTTGACAAGAATGACATTAAATGTGGATACTCCTATATATGCTTACATATATATGTCAAAAGTATTATATCTTTTTTTATTTCTTGCAAAATTTAAGTTAAACACAAGTTTACATATACAAATAGATATAAATAATTTTTTAAATATATTAATGTATCATAAATATATTTACTTCGTTATTGTACTTAATATTAAAAAAACATCTAAAAAATTTGGATTTGGATAAAAAATTGTGATTAGAATTTCAGAATAAAACTAAATCTAATAAATTTAAAATTTGTTATCTATTATTTTTTCTACTTTTTTCCTGGTAATAAATATTTCAATTATTGCTCGCATACTAAATCAATATGTCTCAAAATCATATATATTGCATTAGTTTCCTTTTTGTAATTTTATCTATAATTTTGCGATTATAAACATTTTTATAAAACTTCTCATTTCTCTAAAATCTATCTTCGATAAATTAATTTAAATGCATGGATCATTCATAATGCAGAAAAATCAGATATTGATACGAAACTAGATCAGAATATTTTTCTTAATTGTGTTTAACGTGAGAAAGCGAGAAATAAAGTATTTAAGATAATTACAATGGTGATAACTAAACATATTTTAAATTTAAAATATAATATTTTTCCACAGATAAGTTTTCTTCATTTAAAGGATAAGTTTGATTGTTATCATTATTATTGAGAAAAGGAAATCAGTTTTAAAATGGAAAACAGGAATCAATTTTTTACGAGACCGAGAGAGAAATAAAAACAGAAACACAAAATTGGAAATAGTGTATGGGATAAGAAGCGAAGTAATAATCGTAGTGTACTGTAAGCCGTAGAATTTATCAAGCAGATTGAGAAACTGAGAAAGTATTAAACATGGGATCGTGAAAGTAGATATAAAGCGCAATAGTAATAATATACCTAAATAGTCTACCTCTTTTCGTGCCACGCATGCATATCCTTATTCGTTGTGATATTGTATCGTAAATATTATTTATTACTTCTGCCAATCAACCCACCCTTTCAGCCACGTCTCTCGAAGTTAATGTATAGTAAGATCGAATAAGAAAAAAAAAAAAAAAGAAAAAAAAAAAAAAAAAGAAAGAAAAAAAAGAAGGAAAAAGAAACTGGTCAAGCTGCAATGTATCCGAAGATAATGGGATATATTATGGTATGGACATATTTTCTTCTATCGTATATCTCAGATAGTTTATTGCCTGATAAAAAATCGGACTCGAGGAAGTCGGGCTCCGTGTTGGTCGTCGGTCGTTGAAAAGCGCACAGAAAGAGAAAACAGGATAAATGTGACACAATGATATGTCATCCTGATAATGCTTTATTAAAATATTTGTCTAAATAGTTTTAAAAATTGCAACACACAGGAAATCCGATATTTAAAATAAGAAAATGAATTTTACGTTAAACGTACTCTTCAAAATGTAAAATAGAAAATTCATTTGAATCTAACAGAGAAAAAGAAAAATAAATAATGATTTCGATTAACTTAGTAACTTAGTATACAAATTTATGTTTAAATTCAGGTATGTAATTCGGATAATTTAATATTATGAAAAATGTCTTTATTAATCTTAAATATCGTCTTTTAATATATTAAATTCAATATTTAATAATAATTATATAGTATTGCAATATAAAAAAATAAAATTGTTAATATACAGAAAATGTCAATGCAAAATATATTTAAAAATGAATGTTTTGACATTTTCCGGTACATATCAAAAACAATTTCATTATAATCCAATTGATTATATGATGAGTAGGCATTTATCAGGATGACGTTTTAGTAGCCTCTGCTGATCGAACGGCTGGACGATTGGATTTTCAGAGCATCATCAACCATAGTAGTTCGGAATGGTGTTGGTTACTCAGTAAATCGATTTGGCCTCCGCATTGATCACAACCCATTTGTCGAGACTTATGACAGTAATATTTGGGATCTTCTACATGTCTCTTTCTCTGGCCAAATCCAACGACAAGCCATAACGAATCCATTGTGCGACCCGTGAGCAAGCATTCATGCTAAGCATACTTGATCGTTCTATATGAGATTCGAAGCAAATCTGCATTTTGCTTCCACATTGCTCTTAAGAGAAATCGGATTACCGTTCTTGGACGATGATCATATCGATAAAATTAGATTATTTATGTATTCTCAATGTATATATTTATAGACGTTAGAAAGATCAATAACTTCAGAATGCATATTTTCTTGTAATTTTGCATTTTCTCATTCAAGAATACATAACGATAAAGAGAGATTATAAAAAAATGAAACAGCTAAGATAATTCAATACGATCATCAATTGAACGGATGCAAAATGCACGACGGAAACCTTCAGATACCAAATTGCACGTTTTTCTCTAAACTTCTAGATATTCTAAATTTAGAAATCTAACAATCACATTAACAATAAAAAATATGCACAAATGTTACAATATCAAATAAACATAAAATAAATGAATAATAATTTCTTAAAAATAATCGATTGTAAAATTATAATAAAATTAAAATTAAAGAAATTCGTAAATATAAGTTATATAAATTATAACTTCAAAAATGGACGACGTAATATTGCAAGCTAATACCAATCAAATTAGATAAATTCTTATTTTGTTTTGTTTATAATAAATAAAAAGTATAAAATAAGAATATTTATTAAGAAATATTTTTATCAATTTTTATCAACATGGTATCAAAATGTATTTTATGTTATGCAATTGCACCCTTTTTACATGCATCACTGAATTTTCTGCACTGAAAATGAGCAAACAATCTTTAAAATAAATAATTTACTATCAATGGCAAGCATACGAAAGGAAACATGCAAGCTTAGAACCAATCTAACGCAAAAGCAAACGCAAATGTTTAGAACTTAGAAGAAAAAAAATAAATAAATTATAAAGAGAAAGCGTGCACATAATTTTACGTATAAATTACATAAAAAGCAATGCCGCTCAACTTCGTATGACTTCACTAATATCATAGATATCTGAAAAATGGTCGTCTTTCTATCTTACTAATAATTTCTTTAAACAGCATAAATTGAACAATATTAACAAAACACTTGGCAAAAATTATTAAAATACAACAAAAATATTATTCTATTGAATTAATTTAATTAATTTAAAAAATTGACATTTTCGTGCTTTTGATAAGATCTGAATAAAATATCAAAATAACTTCTAATAAAAACACGTTGAGAATTGTTATTATATTATGTTTCAGATATATCCATGATTGAAGTGACACAAATATAGAGAATTAAATATGTACGGTGCGAGAGCTAATCATATATGGTCGCACTTTATTCGCATCTTCTCACAGTTGAAAACTTGCAAGATGTTGCGAAATAAATATTTCTATGTAAAAAGCTCGTAACCGTACAAGGATATCAAGCAGAAAGCGAAGGAATTAATACATGTATATAGAAGGAAACAAAGAGGATAGCAAAGAGTTTTATGAAGATTAGGACCAGGTGGCCTAGACGATAGTGAGACATATTAACAAACATATTTCGAGCTCCCATAGCATTTGGTAGAAATTGGAACGATGTTAGATATATAGCTAATGTATATTGAAATCAGCAAAAGTTTTTTAATTTCACTATATTATTATTTACACTATTATTTTGTGTTTTATGTAAAATAATAAGTTTTATTAAAATTACTTTAATATACTCTAAGATACTTTATAAAACTAAATTAAATAACTAATTATTAAATTAAAAAAAGAATAATTTTTATTAAATATTATAAATTTTATAGCAAAGAAAATAAAATTTCTCAAAATATTTAATTTCTTAAACTATGATGTAATATGTACAAACGAAAATTATATATACATGTATATATTAGCCAAAAATAAATAGTTATATTTCGAATCATCTTCCGAAATAAATGTCACTAAATATTAAATAGAAAATTCATTGCCGTTGATGCAAATCGCTGATGCAAATTGAAAATCATTTACAGTTCTCATACAATTTTTCATTCGCAGTAATATCCATATTATTTAATTCAATGCGGGAACTGTTTTACCAAAATAATAATTAAAGGAAAAAATAAACTCAAACGCGAATTAAATCAACATCAGCCAACCACGAATAAAACAATCACGACTAAATAAAACTTTTACGTTAACGCGGAACTTTCCACTCTAGTACGTCATTAACCCAAAGCGTTGTTTAACCGTTATTGCAACCGACGGATATATAACTATATATATATATACTCGATCATTCGTTAAATCTATATAACTTTCTATCCCTATAAAATCGCTAATATAACCGCGTAATAGGAACTCTATTACTATTAGTATAAACAGATATTGTAGCAAAATAATGTCTTTAGTAATTTCTCTTTCTCAATTACTATATGAAACATGATAAACGTACATAGAAATAATAGAGACTAATTGGAAAACATGAATTTTTTAATTGCGATAATTTCGGTAATAATTTATTGCAATCATTCCAATCAATCTTTTTTGGTCAAATATTAAGAACAGTTAAGACTATTAAGCAGGATTATAGTTTTTTATAAATATGAATATTGTGTTTTTATATATTATCGGATTTTTCTAGCAATCATTCCAACTTCGAACCATCTGCTGAGATCATCGGATCAATGAAATTTGGCCGGATACATCAAGAGTCGTGTACAACGAGGGGACACTGAAAGGGGATCGATTTTTTATCGGAAAAATATGAATGGAATGGAAATCCATCATATTTATACATATATGTCATTGGGAAGGTACGTGATAGTCGGAGATTGTCGAGAACGGTACGGGAAAGAGTGGATCACGAAAAACAAAAGACTTACGGCGTCTGCCACGAGGTGTGCGGGCGGGAGGGCTGCCTGCAAGTGTCCACTCTTCAGCAGGGGGTCGGCGAGGCCTGCCACGCTGGCGTGTAAGGGGCTCGGGTGGAGAGGATGATGTGGGGTTGTAAGGTGGGCCGTGGATAGGAGCGGGTGCCCATGAGAAGCGGCGAAGGCCGAGGACGACGGGTGGGCCGCGAAGGGCGAGGTTGTCAAAGTTTGGGTATTCAGCGAGGGCGGGGTGGGCCCGGCAGCGGGCGCGGGTAATGGTAATACTGTACTTACGTCCGAGTGGGCGGGCACCGCGTAATTACCCTGGATGGTGTAGGCTTGCCCACCAGCCAGGATCACTGGCCCACCAACTTGGGGTTTGGGGCGATAAGGGATCGTGGCACCTTTAGGAGGGGACTGAAACAGAAAAAAACATACGCACGAGTGCGAATACACCGATTGAGCCATTGCATATCTGTTATACAACGTCTATATATATGTATATTATAGACGTCATCAGAGGATGGCCCCCTTTTTATCCCATTAAAGTCTATAATTGGATGTACTAATCTGGGTGAAAAAATTCTATAAAAGAAATTTAGTGCGACAAAAAAATATACATTATATATTTCTTTGATAATGTTTGCATATGAAAATTTCAGTAATGTAAGATTGATGTTTAGATATTAATTTATTTCGGACTTTAATAGGTTAGTCTAGCTCATCATAATTTGTATCGATATAAATATAAGATTTGGAATCATTCATATATTTTATGTTTAAGCAATCATTTTTTCATTGAGATAAAATTGATAGTACACTAAACATCGCATTTAATTGCTATAACTAATATTTGTTGTGAATCCCATTAATAATGTTACATATATGTTTTTGATTGAAGGCAATGGTATACTTGCGAATAATCACGATCACGAAAATGCATGTTTTGGTTATTAATGATTTCAGAAAGCATCATTTTTGATCTAGGATTTTAAAATACAAACTATGACGAGACTAGAATGATTGACCATCAACAGGTCATAGGCTCATATTAACATACCTCTAGCATCACGCAGCAAATGTGATATATGCACTGCGTGATTGCCTCACTAGTACCGGAAATGGTTACTGCGCGTTCTGTCGAATTAGGTAACATCTCGGAAGCAACTTGGATGGAGGCTCCAGTAACCTCTCGAATTTCCTTGATTTTTGAACCTCCTTTACCGATTAGAGACCCACACTGTGAAGCAGGTACGATCAATCTGAGCGTGATAGGTGGCCTTGAAACACCACCGCCGCCTCCAGCACCGCCGCCTTGGATATCGTGGAATTGAGAGCACCATTCCTCAAATTTCTTGCATATCAGAGTGAATGCCTTGAAGATCGAGTTCGTTGGTCCAGTAACAGTTACTATCCGTTCCGGACAGGAGCCATCGGATATATTGATTTTCGCACCAGACTGCATTATGCAAACAAAGATATTTTTTCATCATAAGTTTTTGCACGTATTTTGTTTACATAAAGCTATTCTCGATTTCTGCATGTATAACACTTGCTTTTTTTAAAGAAATGTTTTTTAAAGAAATCATGTTTTTTAATAATTAAAATTTAAAAAAAATTTATATCTGAATATATATATTCTTCATATATATAATTGAAACTGTGAAATAATAATAGTAATAATCACAATGACACATATTTTCATACACGCGATTTCTTATATGATACATAATTATCTCGTATGATTATTATTTATTGTTGTCAGAAAACACGCGAGAAATAATGAATCTCACAATAAGAACATAATTGATATTTACCTCTTCACGGAATCTTTTAACAATTTCGCCTTTCTTCCCGATAATACTACCAACTTCCTGTAATAAAATAAGGATATTATGTTAATTTCAGTTAATTAATCAAAGTATCTCCACAATACTTTTATTTGAATTTAGTTTGAATAATGCACGCTTAATTATTTCGCATAATGTAAGATATTGACAAATTCATTAAAACTATATTGCCATAAAGATATTGTTTTTAAATGTCACAATAAAAATACGATTGGTACATATATATTACTAATTAATGCAGAAAATGTTCCTGATGAATTAGCAGATTTAATGCTTATATACTTATCTAAGTATATTGACATCATCATATTATCTATTTTCATCAGATGATCGATACAACGTACAAAAAAATAAGAGAAATATGAAATAAGTGTTATAAGTTATTTCATAAATATGAAATAACAGAATTGGCACATCAGCCTATAATTAATATCGGACGTGAAAGACTGATGTCCACTTAAACTTCGATTCTGACACTATATGATCAAGATAATTTATCAAGCTTCCGCAAGCAACTACATAACTTCGCGTTCTTCCTAAACTTATAAAATGCTAATGTCTTCTAGACTGAAATGCTGATTTCATATATTTTTATGCTAGATTTCTAATTCCCCAATTTTCGAAATTTTGAAATAATCAAAACGTTGGTAAGATTGTCTTATTCCAATATTCCAAAGTATTTTATTTTTAAAATCGAATTAACTTTACACGTTTCACAACACTACTGTGTTTCATGGAAATCAATAAAATAATAATGACACAAAATTTTTATTGACATATACAGGTAACATAATTTAACAAATGCCATCGTCTATGAAGATTAGATGCTGAAGCTAATATAGCTAAAGTATGGATGCTAACCAGCTAACCAGTAGATGAAGAAAGAAGAGTCTGGCAGACAGGAGGGTCACTAAAGATCGACGAGATTGCGAATTCTCGAGATCAAACCATATCGCGTTATCAACCTAGGGAGAATATTATGACGGCTTCTCGAAAACTATAAGAGTTCTATGTAATTGCTTTATTGATCAATAATTTGAGTAGAACTCTTTTATAAAATTTTTATAAATCTTTTATAAAATAGGATTGTAAAAATAAAGACAATATATTAAATAAAAACTTTAAAAGCTATAAGTTTTTCTTTTCTTTTTATTTATTTATTTTGTTTTTGATGAAAGTAATACAAAGTAGATTATTACGATTTTTGAGGATTTGCAAGTTGGCTTAATTTTTGTTAGAATCGAGGAATTTCAAAAACAGGAGAAAAATACATACAACGAAGAAATACAGACTGAAAGCATTTCCCGGATTTAATAATATTAAACAAAGTGCATCTGAAGAAATGTACTACATTAATACAAAATGGCTGAAACTAAGAGAAAATATCGAAAGACAGCTAAAGGATTAAGTCTATGTAAGATAAATTCAAGTTTGGACTTGATCCAAATATTTACGCCACAGCAATATCATAATATTAGTGATGTCCATGACATTGTTCAACATAATTTTGCATAATAATGAAAATTAATCGAGACAATGTGATTTTTATACGAAATGTTCTCCCTGCTCTATCGGAAAATTAATGCAAGAAAAAATAATTAATTGTTTTAAATCATGAAGTTTCTGCAATGTGTTGTCTTAATGCGATTATTAACAAACATACCCTAATTTCCCATAAAAATTAGCAGATTTATCAATAAAGTTTCATGACTTAATCACGTTGATTCGTGAAATTTACGAAAAAGAGAATAAAAGACGGATACAATTCTATGAGAAGGATGGAATCACGATAAGTCGCGGTGCGTCACCTGATTGGCTTATAGCCCTGGCTGATGTCCATCAATCTGTCCCAAAAGACTACAGTGCATACTCTACTAACAGACATAATGCTTCTTCGGCCAAAAATGCAACCAGACATATTTATTTTTCGCGATAGTTTGCCCAACTATGTGTTTACCCGTCTGCAAAGCTTCCAAAACGAGTTTTGCAATATGCGCGCTAACATTGCACTACACCGAGTAAAAACGTGCGTAATTAATAAACGTAACTCATAAAACTAATGTATTTGCAATAACTGAATGTTGACAACGCAATAATCCGATAAATGGTATCGTTACGCAATCATGAAATTTACAGTTGACATTATAAAGAATATTAATGATATCATTATCAATTATTATTATAACATTATTATATTTAAATATATCCATGCATTTTATTGAAACATAGTAAAATAATGTCGTGCAAAAAATAAAGAAAATAAAAAATTTATGTACATTTATGTAAATAAATTAGTCTCTTACATTTAGCTCTTTGATTCCGCAAGTTCTCTGTATAATTCTATCTATTTTAACTTGAGACTTAGAATGGGATTCATAAATCAGAAAGAAATCATGGTATTTTATCGCAATTTCTCTGTATCATTTAATAAAATAAAGCTAAAATTAATTCGAAATATTGCTGAATATACGTAATTCGTAGTATCAGGAAAATAATTTGGCTAGAGAACAGATTCAGCGAAAAGATCTGCATATCTAAGGAGATATCAGTTAGTTTAGCTAGCGCGATTAATTACCAAGATGGCGGACATTAATTACTCGCGCTGCGATGAGCGTATATGCACCTCGTGATAATGATATAACAATTAATTATTAGCAGAAATGGTGGTAAGCGATGACAATCTTAGAACAAGAATTGAACCGAATAACGACAATTATGTCAAAAAAGATCAACTTCGTGACTATTTTTCTGCAGAAATTGCAGCATGATTCTATAAATAACATAATTATTGATATACGTATGAAATTGCATGTTGTCAAAGAACTTTCACTCTCAGCTCACAGAATCGATTTTACATATTTCCGAGAAAAAGAGCCTCTGGAAACTTGAAGATAAGTTTAGTTTAGTTTTCTTGATATTTATTTATCTATTTTTAATTAATCGTAATATATATTTATTAATATAATTAATTGATTGATTTTATCCCGAATTGTACGAATTTATTTATCTCGCAGAACGAATATAGTGGTTTTCGAGGCCAATTTCGCAGAAAATTAACAGCTCATAATAGAACAAATCCGGAAGCTAGTTTCAATAAAGAGAATGCTTCTCTTTTGCCAAAACCGAGCGATTCTTGCCAATGTCATTTAATAAAATTTATATTTGCCATCCTAGCACAATGAAGATTATATTTAAAATAATAATCAAAAATTGCCTATTCTTTTCTTAATTACATTTTCAATGTAAGTATGTAAGTATGTTTAACGAGTTTTAATATAATACAAGATAAGTTAATCTCCACATACAGAAATTGATATCGATTTATTTAAAAGGCATAGTGATTGATAGAAAATTTGATCTTTTGCATTAATGATACAAGGATCAAAAAACAATAATTTATAATTCTTGGCAGCATATCAAAATATTCGATTCGTCTTATGTGCAGTTAATGATATTTTCGATGAAAATTTTAAATCTTATATTCAGAAGACCGATACTGAGCAACAAAGATTGCGCAATTTAATGATAAATAAATTATCTTGATAGCAATATTCTCTCAAATGATGCAGTTAAAATTTATGCCTATAATATCTTTAACGTAACAAAATTAATAATATGTTAATATCAGAATTTTTTGTTTTTATTTACCGTATTGATTAATATCGATACGGAATAAGAAATTAAATTAAGGTATACTTAAGCATGTATATGTTTCACTGTCGCGTATTATTGTGTTTACGATTATGGATTCCGATTAAAGTTGAAGATGTATAAGGTAGTATATTTAGAACTGAAATACAAATAATAATCAAACATATACATTGATTCAAAGTATAAACATATGCTTTGAATCAATGTGCTCTCTTGAAATTGATATCAGACAATATTCTGTGGGAGGTCACTTGATATGACCAAATCAAACATACATTTTCCGTCCTGAAATATTTACTTATTTAGCGTCATATTTATTTAACCTTTCAATAAATTACACGAATTATTTCAAAAATTTTAATTTATTTTTAAATTATCAAACAATCAGATAGTAAATATGAAAATTGTTAAAGAATATCAGAGCACTATATCTTTCATAGCACACATTATATCCTTCTTACATATTTTTTAAATTGTTAAGTAATTTTTTGAATAAAATCAGAATGTTTTTTTTATTTACATAATATATAATTGAGTGAAAAAATCATACATGTCTAACATATTTAAGTAGTAGTATTATTAATTAGTATTATAAATTATATTTAATATATGATAAATTTGATAAACGCTACAATACATTAAAATTATGAAATTAATGTAACATATAACTTACTTTGCCCTGCATAATCAATCGAATGGTAAGAGTAACTGAAGGATCATCATTCAACACCGGTTTATTATCCATGCCGTCCATTGCGTGATCACGTAGCCTGTGATTACGATAAGATGAGTTTTTTTCGATATGGAGGAAAAGGATGCGGAGGAGGGCAATTAGGAAAGGGAAGAAATTGTTTTCGATTGAAGAGTTTTTGGGAGTATTTCTCAAGCGTTCCCAACTCAATTCTTGTTCAATTCTTGCACTGAAATCAGAGAAACATTTGAATTATGAAATAAATATTTATTGTTGCGTACATATATTTTTTTTTTACTCATGTTTTATTGCATCTTCACATTTTAGCATAAAGAGATTGTGCGATGTAATGAAAGATCCATTTGCGTCTTAAAGTTAAAAATATAAATGATATTTATACTATGATACTTTTGAATGTATGTGTATATATGCTACACCTTTAACCTTATAATTCCAATTAATTCGCAAATTTGATGCTCCAAACGTAATGAGAAAATTATCGGCAGAACTTGTTCCGAGAATAAGTTAAATTCACAGAAAGGAATGGTTTGCAGAAATAATAGAAATTAAAATAGTAACAGCGTACAAATTAGAAATATTTAGCAAGGATCTTAAATTATTAACTTATGATTCAGATTTACTTGATTTTGGTTCAATATCTAGGAATAGCAGGAAATGAAAGAGAGAAGAAGGGAACGATGCTAATAATAGATAAAAATATTAATGGATGATCAAATTTTATACATTTTACGGTATCATCTCTCGGCTGAATAACATTAATTACAACTGCCGTTAGTTATTGGATCGATCGTTAGATTATTGGAAACGTGATCGAAGAGAAGTTCTCCCGAGATATTCCGTTCCCTCTCTAAAAGAAAGAGGCCTAACTGCACTCCTCTACATCCCTTCTCTTCAATGAGAGCCCCTACGAGACAGGTTTGCTTGGTCGGTCCGTTATGAACTCCAGAACGCATTTCTGATTGTATACAATTACTCTTTAAACGCATGCGCGCTTGCAAGAACCGGAAATTTGTCGTAAGAAAATTATCAAAATTGCCCAGGTTCAACAGAGACTAATGAAGAAATCAAACATTCGCTTAAAGTCTCAGATTCCTAATTTGTTCCAAAATCCTTAATTTGTTTTGGACAAAAACAAAGAGAACATCGAAATATGTTTGGAGTCTCAAATGTATAAATCAAATGTCTATTTCAGAACACTAAAAAGACGCCTGCATCAAAAGACAATAAATTGAAGATGTAACTTGAAGATGTACTAAGAAAATATACTTCGCATCGTAACACATTATGCGTGATATAAATTTTGCGGATTGTGGATTTAGTCACTGGTTCCAGATGTTTCAGGCATGTGTACAATGAGTCACAACAAACTTGTACAATATACAATACAAAGCAAAGAAACAAGAAGGGATTTAGCGGCACAGAGCGTCGCGACATATCTTCTACCTTGTGTGTGTTTATCGCATTTCATGGACAGCTTTGTATAAAAGTTTACGGTATCAAGCGCAACTTTCCAAGCGAATCGTCGCGCAAAGCTATGAATATTGTTAATATTAACTTTATGAATATGAGGTGAATATGGACACGCAGTTTCTAACATTCTTCAACCTAATTATTACAACGCTGCTTGTTGTAATCCTGCGTGTTTATCTTGAAGAGATATTCGTCGACAGAAGAAATCCTCTAACTCCCTATTTACTTTTTGCAATATCTCGCAGAATGCCGACATTTTTCCAAACGTCACCGAATTATTTACGATTAATGATACCCAATGCAATTTAAATGATTCATGTCGGAGATACCATTTTATTCAATTTTCACGTGTATCCACGAGCGAGTACAATATAGCAAGAACGTTGCATCGAGCGAGAGCATTTATCGGAAACGGAGTATATTATCCTTTGCTATCTCTCTCTAATCGGCCACGCAGGCAACTCCACTGTCGTTGCGCTCTGTTGCAATTCGCGATGCAATTCAACTATGGAATTTAATGCAATCTGCGTTTCGTTACGTTCTACATAGATTTACCAATATTTCAGCGAAAAATCAACTATTTAAATGCGATTTGTTGTTACTCATGTGGCATCAGCTGTTTATTAAACTTTTCTGTGTTTTATTAAGCTTTTGGGGATCTACGTGGATCATTGCGCAATCGCAAAAGTCTGCAAGCGAATGCATATCGACGCCCATTTGTGATTCGTTTAATCTTGCAATCATGTCAGTTATTACTTTCAAAATTCTTGTGTCGAGCAAATTCTATCTACTATTCCTGATTACGAGAATATTTTACGAATCAAATAATCACATAAGAATCAAGTAAAACCTGTAAGTTACTTTTTTATTCTTTGCAAATTGTTCACACGACGCAACGAAAACGGCAAATTCAAAATAAACATTGTGGGACAAAACAAGAAAAATCAATCAATAAATTTCTAAACGCAAAATTTCAACGTAAAATATTTCCCGGAATAAAATATAAAATCGAATGGAATCGGATAATCGATTGGAATAATAACCTAAATTATACGAGAAAAACCGCTTTCAATCGAGCGATAAATATAAAATAGAAGGAATAAAATTGAACTTTTGAGTACGGTTCACCGCCGGCCACTGGTGATCGTATTATCGACTGACGTGCATTCTAACGCGATAGAAAATTTAAATTTATAAAACTTCCATATTCCGAGTTTTAATGAAAGTAGATTGCTTTATTAACAGCAGAAGCTTTTCTTTTCTTCCATTTAAACTCATGAACTGAATGAACATTAAATAAAAAAAATCAAATTCAATCTCGGTCTATTCAGTTCTATTATTCTGTTCTATCTATTATTCAGTAAATATGTGATCGATCATAATTTCTTCTCATATGCAGAACTTCCAGAATATTAAACAGAGTTCAAAATGACCACATGTAGAAAGAGGGAAAAATCCATGCCGTCGCACTCTATGAGAAAAAAATGTCGGTTTATAATTAGGATAATTGGATTAATAATATTTTCGTAATATTTTCGTAATTCACAGTGAATTTTATTTTTCAAGGATTCTCTATTCGCGCGTTTCATATGTAAAACACCATATAAGTTTCAATTCTCATGTGGAATATGTGCTATTGTGTGCGATACGATTGCAATCACTCAGAAAACACTCGGGTTTTCACCGAGGATTACGACATTCTCGTTCATGATAGAAAAAAATTTCCGAAGATAGGATTAAAAACAATTAAAACTTTCTCCAAGATTTATCCAAAGTGCTTCCTTTCATTGCATTAAAACTATTGTTTCATTTATCTCTAATAAGTATCTAGTCTTATACTTTAACTCAACGTTCATCAGATAGTAAACACAAAGGAAAAACACAGATCTGCCATGCCGGTGCGACGGCAGTCAATCAATGCAAAGTGATTTTCCTGCAAGGGTGAACCGATCGAGAACATGCAAGGAAGTTGAACATTGCGATCCGAAAAGCAGGCGACATGTATGAAACGCACGGAAAAAGGCCACGCAGTGTATGCGAGAGAGTCGCCGACTAGAAGCCAGTACAGTCGTGATAAAAAGACTCAACCATGCAGGCGAGTGCTTGGTGCGTCTCCTTTCTTCTCTGTCTGTTCTTCAGAACCCCCCCATTGGAGACCGGTTGCACCAATGACGTCCGTCGTTAATTCTGCTCGAGTCCTCTACTCGGTTCACAAATTGAGGAATTGCGACTTCTGCGATCTCGTCTTCATGATTCACTTTAATGAGGATATAATCTCGAATAGCGTTAAGATCGAAGCGATATAAGTTGTTTCCATTTTCGGCCATACGATTTCAAGCAAAGTATTGATATTCCCCAGTCTGGATAACAGTTACGTCGACATCGTTGAATCCAATTTTCATTCCTTGTTCGGTTCATAGATGGAAGTGAGGTCGCGAGAGCGATAATCTTCAAGTAAAATTAGTTGAAATCGTCCTCGACGTAATTTGATTTGTATCGATTATGATATCAGCATCAAAGTTAAGCAATATTAATAATATATGAAAGTTAAGCAGCTTCACTTATTTCAATGTGATAACACTGTGCTATAAAAAAAAATATATGTCGCAATACGCATGCATGCATATATATATATATATATATATATACACACACACGCGCGCACGCGATACACGCACAATAATCAATCCGAACTATCGATACTATTAAGTTTGGAAACTAATGGTTTGACCTAGCGATCCTCTGCCATTCCCGCCGCCGTATTGACTCGCTCAAGCAAGAACCTTAAGCATGAACCGTTATCGACGTACGAGGGATGTGAGACGAGTCTATCTGGTATCAATATTCACTGGCACGATTTTGAGAATATATCATGAAATATTATCACTATTCAACTCGCATGGCATATACCGGTAAAGCATCGTCATCGTTGCAATCCGACGCCATGCAAGACGAACGAGCTAACGAACAAGAAGCGAAGAGAAAGAAGAGAGAGATGGCAAGAGAGCCGACGGCGTTCAATGAAGTCGCTTTAAGGATGACGAATGCTGCTTTTGTTAATTGTAACAGAAATGGCCGTTCTGTTATGCAGTATGCATTCCATAAATTCAACTCGCAAAAATGCGAATATATCCGTTGCGTGGCTAATAACGATGTCGGGAACACGCCGGCGTGTCCGGTATGATGGCGCACGGAACGATGTTCCATCTCGCTCAAAGTGGCTTCATGGTCGCAATCCATCACGTTGCCCCTCGATCGCCGCGCGGGGCGCGGTCATGCACATAAATGAGAATATTTTTAACAATTTACCTAAATGCACTACTTATTCATCAGAGGGGGAGGTACGGGCGGCCGCATCGACGCACACTGCACTCGAAGCGCGGAAACGAGGAGGGGTGAAGAGAGAAGAAAAACACTACACTCTACACACCGCAAAACTGCACTACTTCAGTGGAACGTGGACGAGTCTGCCTCGTTCTCTGTCGAGACCAACCCCGCTTCCGACGATGCGCAGCGCTGCATGCGTCGTCTTACCGAAGTTGCCTGAAAGTGGCGCCACGTACGTTGTGGATTGCGCGTATCAACTGCGCGCGGTAAACTCGCTAGTAGCGGGATATATGAATGCACAATGTGCAAAATCAATCGATCTCATATTAATCAATGTTCTGTTTCATCGAAAAGCGTATTTCGTAAATGTAGTATAATAGTATGAGATAAAATATAAATTATTATGAACATTTTCTTCTACATCGGGATTAATTCGTTTAAACATCTAGTTCAGTAAAAAATTTCGAAAAAATGTGCATATATTTACAAATTTATCTTAAAAAAATAGAATTGGGGAAAGAATGACTTTTTTTTATAATTTCATGGAATATTAGAAAAGCGTAGTTTTATCATTTTTCAATTCTCTTTATTCAATTTAATTATTGCACTTATGGAAGCTAAGATCTTACTTTATATATTTAGTAATGATTATCCGCTCCGAACAATTTGGCCAAATGCATTGTTCATTACTAATTACTCCGTATACTCGCGTTACCCGCGCGAATGAATTTAACTGATGTCCAACATAAACTCGATTACCACGTTTCCTAACATTCTCTCGTTCTCTCTGGTAATTCAACTTTCTTCCGGACTTGAAGGACGGTCAGTCAAATAGAACGTTCGCCAAAGACATAAAAGTGAATGTTATCGAATTAAATTTAATAACGAAAATAGAAAAAGATAGAAAGACAAGACGACATATGTAATTATTTTAATGAATAGATAATATCTTTTATCAATATACGTACATTTTGTTTTTAGAATATAAGTACAAGAATCTTTTAAGATTTTAAATGAAACTTTTCATAGATCAATTACGCGGAAAAACAAACTATTTAAATAAAAAATTATTGTTATCTAAACAAATGTCTATAGCACAGATAATAACACAAAAGATTTTTTATTTTATTGTAGAAATGATTTCCTTTTTGATTTTTGAAAGAAATCGCAATGTATTACAAATATGCTTTATTATCTTCAAATATCTTAATTTCGAATGGGATTGATTTTGATTTTGCTCCAGATAAAAGAATTTTTTAATTATTAAAGACTGCAATCTAATTTACATTTCTTTCTGTATAAAAATCTTTTCTATATCTCGCATAAACTTAAAGGAATATGCAACATGCAAACTTAAAGGAGATAATATTTGTTTCTCTTACAATCCTAACTTTGATAAACAGATTAATTTCTTGCTTTTTTTAGAATAAAATATGACTTTCTTTTATGCGATATTGAATGCAAGATTTTTCTTACTCATCATTCATGTGAAAGGTCATTGCAATAACAATGAGTTATACCGTAAATCTGCAACCAACAATTTAATTATCGTTTTAGTCAGCGAGGAAAGTCATTATCGATAATTTAGTTTATGATGAACGTAGAACTTTGATGGTAATAGAACGTGCTAGAGAAATTACGTGACAGTAATCATTAGTTTGACATCGTTAAAAGAGAACAGCTTAGGAAAATTAAGAATTCCTTTTTCGCGATTACACATACACACATATTATGATAATATGTATATGTTTCCGCTTTTTCGTCATTTGACAGAAAAAAGCAAGATTAATTGATATTACATTTAAACGTGAAAATGTTAATATGAATATAATATGTAATAATAAATATATACAATAGCAAATAGAATAATATGCAGCATTAAATACTTAAACGCATTTGAAAGTGCTATTATTGACGATTTGAGCCAATTATGTAAACTTATGTTTTTTCACAATGCCATATTTTGCACAAGAAAGACACATAAATTGAAACAACCTGTTCATTTGCATTCCTCAGGGAAGAAATTAACTACAAAGGCAACGGTTCTAGTTTTATTGGTGGTATCTTCCTGTTAATTGATTAAAGCTCAAAGTATGAGCACCGCTCTAATGAAAGCTCCGTAAGAAAGCTTCTGCGCCAGCAAAGCTCTTTTTGCAAATGTTTACATTATCGATAGAATGATGCCAGGTAAGCGACATGAATAATTTATTTTATAACCGACGGACGATTCAAAGCAATGCTTTGAATGCAATGTAAATACAAATGCCTCATAAAAGTGAAAAAGAAACTCAAATGACATTGATGCAAACGAAATTAATCGTGAAGACTGAGTCGTTAGATTGTTCTATGTTGGATTATCCCATCCCAATCTATCTTGGATTATTCCATTGGTCTCTTCTCGCATCGATTCGAAACAACGGACCAAATGGAATATTGCCCATGCAGAAAATAATAAAACAATTATTATTTAATTCGAAGTTTTTTTCGAAGTTTGAATATTAACTAATATACTTCATACTTCAAGAATTATGTATTTGTTTTATTTCGATTCGTTTTTCATGAAATCTTTTTTTACTCAAAGCTGTAGATCAATTGTATTTATTATTATATATGATTGCTACGTCATAAAATTTGAGATCTCTTTTTTAAATATATTTCGAATTACACAGTTTAAATAAAATGATATATATCCTCAAACTTATATCTTATGAATTGAGAAGTTAAGAGATTTTCTTCTCATATTTTTATGTTTCTTTTCCTCTTTATTTCTCTTTTCTTCTTCTTCTTGATCATGTATTGTTTGAACATGATACAATTAAATTCTTTAACAAATAAATAGTAACAAAATATATATTTAAAAGAATTTGCTAATAATATATACTTCTATCTGACAAGAATCATTATGCGTTAACTGTCTAAATTCTCAATTATTAAAAACAAAGATGAAAATATGTTGTTATTAGATTCCGGATTTTATTCAAGGAACTCACCATTAGATGCTTGAAGTGCCTATTTCGCTTAATTTAAGATATCTACTTGTAAAACGTAAATTATGTTTGAATCCAAACGTACAGAATGTTCATGTTGAAAGAAAATTAATTCCGTCAGTTTAAATTTGGTTCGATCGTATCGGCATTCAGAGTGAAATCATCTTTATTATTTATTCTTTCGTATATCAACACAATCTATGTCACAAATATGTACCATTATTTCCGCTCCATATTAATATATCTTGTAATAATTGTAATTCATTTGAGTTTTTTAATTCTCAATATATAAGAGAAACGATAACTATTGTTTTGCTGTTATTACAATAAATCGCAGATGCAATAATGTAACTGAAAATGTATAGAAGACGGCAGTGGAAGATAATAGCTCTGAAATCTTTTTTATGTAAAGACCCATTGTTCTTGATAGCTTCCATTCTTCCGTCTTTCTTCATTTTCTTATACTTGCAGTACATTTTAGTATACAGTTTATTAATACTGATATCCATTTATTAGATTTATTTCTATTAGATTTATTATTTCCGGTAGCTTAATTAAATAGAATTGATACATCAAATTTAAAAATACACATTTCAAAATACTTTTTTCATTGTTACTTTATTGTTACCTTATTTTCTAATCAAAAAATTCCGAACCTAATACAATTGTATGCAGCATGATCTAATTTCTGATTAGAATTAATGATTGGCCGCGATGCTATTTATATTGATATAAAATAAAAGGATTTCTTAAAAGCCTTTAGTTTCCGACAATGTAATTTCATCGAATCCTTTCGTTTTGTTCGGGATCTAACATTTCGCTTTTAAAGACTCGTCATTCTAGCGCATGAACGAGCAGACCGTAATTGGTTGAAATCCATTGCCTGAATATGATGGATCCTGCGGGTTCTGGTTCGCGGTTATTAATATCGTGGTCGTCAAAATTGATTCGTTACTGAAAGCCAATGACGTTGTCAGAAAATAACCACATGCGTTTCAATATGAATCTGCTAAACATCAGATAGATTCTTTTTCTTTTCACATACAATTATTACCCACATGTGACAGTTCTTTTTATAATATCTTGTTGAGAATTGTACTAACGTTTCAACATTTCATTAAATTGAAACCGTTATGTCAAGATACAATGCATATATATCTCTTTTAGAAATACATTCTGTTATTTAAATTAATTAATCAATTTCCATGAATCATCATTTTAAATGTTACAGTGAATGTAAATACTATCCATTCGAAAGAAATTGTCTGTTAGAAAGTGTAAGAAATTGTACTGTTACTCATCAACGATTCGGAAATCATAAAATTTCGCTACAGTCGATATCGTTGTATAACTGACATCAATATTGTTGGAATGTAATCGATTAAAAATATATCCTCGAAAATATAAGATACAAAATAAAAGAAGTAATAAGATAAGTAAATAAATAAAATATTTCTAAACAATTCATATTCTTTATCCAATGCGTATTTCTGATGTCACCATATCTGCTCTTCTGACATGATCATTTAAACGATCTTTTATTTCCATTATATCGTTCTAATTTGAGATTCTAGTTTTGGCAATATTAATAGCAATTAATATTGATTGTTATCGCCGTCGATTTATATCATCGAAAGTTCATCTTGAAGATGAAAATTCGCGAAATAATTTGCTGCAACGTGCTGCATTTAATCTCCTAACTTATACGCTCAATCTTATGATCGAAAACATAATTGATTACGCAATAATAGAAATTCATTAGTCAAAGTAAGTTCTGATTTCTCCGTGGAACTATTGAGACATTTGATGAATAAGCTTTCGACGAATGGACTTGGTTAACAAATAAAACCATTCTGTTATGTTCTTGACGCCGCATCATGGCATTGGGACACGAAAAACTCGAAAATAAACATTAACGGAGGAGCCGCGCGAACCTGCAGACACAATACGATGATGGCGGCGAATGTTTCGGTAAAATGAAGAGATTCCGCGCGTCCGCATTCAATCGAGACTTGGCGCTCAATAGCGGATTAACTGACAGCCGGAATGGCATTAGCGGATACGTCGTTATTCAACTGCGGCGATATTTACGTCTCGTTATTACCGCTACGAAATTCTCAAAATCGGAAGCTAAACCAGTGCGATTGAATACTCCGTTGACAATCGAGTCTATCACGTTGCCTGGAAAATTATGTGTATTATGTGTTTGTGTGCGTGACAATGTAATAAGATTAATAAACAACAAATCGTCATCGGGTTCATCGCTAAGCCGGTCATTAAGGAATTTCCATGATGCAATGATCTCGCATTCGCAATAAGACCAAAGTGTGATAAAATTTGATTCATCAAGTTCTTGCGACATGAAAATAATTATGCAATATCAGTTTCTGTGATGTGCTAGCAGGAGTAGTGATTAAAATGATATAATTATTTAGGACATGAACGGTCGTGTTTAATTGTTCAATCGTTGCAGCGATCAGACGAACATATTCACTGCGTCGCAATATGGAATAGAGGATATCGGTGTTATTTGCCCTTACTGTTTCGATGTTGAGATCATACCTCATTCCCGCCGCAAACTGCACTTTTCGATGAATTCCAATCCAATGGACTCGCGATACGTATACATAGCAAAATACTCGCTCTTGCATAAACCATCATGCCATATCTTTACATGTGCTCTCGGAAAATCTATATCCACGGAATCGTATTCAACTATAACTCTCGTCGTGAAGAGTCTGGTTGAGTTATTAAATTCTCGTATGGTTTCATATTTTAGCGAATCCGTAATACACTCTTCGTTGATGAAGAGAAATTCAATTTACTGCGACAAAACTATTTTCATTGGATGAAATAATCGCAACAGTAGGATGATCAATTCAGTAGGATGATCAATCAGGACTATGAAATTTATCGGTAACAACGTGAAATAAGATTATTAGTTACCAATTTAAACTTTTTAGAAGATCATTAGAAAAAAGATCGCAGTTGTTAAATTTGAAAAATATTAATGTCTTTGTTTATAAAGTGTTAATTTTAAATTAATTACAGTATCTGTCGATGATACTTTCTAATTAATAATTAACATAATTCTTTTATTGGAATTGTTTTTCATGAGAATAGACAATTCGCTTTTTCGAATATTATTTTCCATATCTCCGAGTTCATGGCTGATGATAATCCATAATGTTCACATTGCAGTTCGCAAGGAACAAATTTACGGGAGTTTCATTAAAAGTAGCAGCAAAACTCGAAAACGACATGTACGAAGAAGGATAGAAACTTCATAGATAGAAGTTTCGATAGAAGTTTCAGCATTTTCTCTCGAATGGTCTTCCTTTAGATATGAGAATGAAAATTTCAGCTTATCTTTCACTCTTGGCGAAGTGAAAGCGAGTAAAAGTAAGAGTTGGAAAATCGAATGATGAAAAATAAAAGTAACTCTGGTTTAACTATAATGCTTTGCTAAAATAGCAAAGTGTGGATTTGAAAAGTTAAAAGATCGAAGACGACCGCGTATAGACTCAGAATAAAAATTTTGAGGATTGTAAAAATATATTGTATCGAATATTTCAGAAATGTAATATACAAAATGTATTTCTCAATAGAAATTCAATTAACTAATCAGAAATGCAGGTAGAAACTAGATATAAATATTGAAAAAGCATTTCTTCTACATGGCTTCAATTAAAAATAATGAATTATATTTAATTACAGAATACTAATTACGATAAAATTTATCGCTATCAGCTTTATTACAACGCGTAAATTATTATCTTATAAGAAAATAAATGAGTTTATATAAAAAATTCAAGTATATTATATAAAATATTTCATTCCATTCTTTATGGATAATACTATAGATCATACTTCTTGTATTATATTTAGCTGATTTTATTTTTATCTGTTCCTATTTTTAATATGTTTAAATAACGACTATAATTTTTGATATTATATAAATGGTTTTCATTTTATAACGCCAGGTAGAACTTATTTATATTTTCCCTTTCTTTTTTATTTTTCATAGATTTAAACCCATAAATATATTGAATAGAGCATGATTGTTTTAATTACAATTAGCATATCTGATATTTTTCATGTTATTGCGCTTTGTATGATTATCTGTAATTACATTAAATATTATCGGTGCCATTTACGCAGAATTTTAGTTCTCAACGCTTGTTAGCGCGATTCAGTTTAGCGCAAGTAACACGCAATAACCTTGTGACCCTCAACTATCGTCCGTAAGTTTCAAACACATGCTTGTTACAGGTGAGCACGGAAAGCTACATATCGCTGAATATCTCATGCGAATTATGCTGTTATCGTGTGACATTTCTTGTAAATATAAATTAATCAATGTAATGTCTAATATTAATATTTGTACCGCAGTGTTGCATGTAAAAAATTAATTATTCAGAAGTCGATATAGATTGATAAGAAAATTTTAGGAAAATAATTATTTTCGTTTTTATTTTAATATCATCAATATGTATAACCCTATCTATAATTTCGAGCTATTTTTAAATTTGAAATTATTGCGCAATCTTCTATAAGATTAATACAATGTTTTTTCATGAACAGTATGATATTATTCATTGCTTTTGCTTGATGTGATAACGTTGCTCAAAAAGATTCGATTTCGGCATACCGTACATTCCTCTAATCCCTGTCTTTCGTACTTCTTTTTTTTCATTCATAGAGAGAAAATCTACACTCAAAGAACGGAATACAGGGATTGAAATTGATTCTTCAAGTTCTCGTCGATTTCTAAAAAAACGATATATATAAAAAATATATAACAACAAACTTCATTCTTATTCCACTTAATCTGCTTTATTCCGAATTTATGGAACTTTATAGGAATTTATGAAGTTATGGAATTAAAAATTTATTGAAAAGAAAAAAATAGGAGTATTTATTTAGTCTTTAGGAGCCTTTAATTAGATTTCGAGAATGAATTTCGGCTGAAAAGTGAAAGATTTCACAAGCTATTTTGAAGGCAGATCCAACCCCAGATTGCGTTTGTTGATATCTCATAAAAAAGTCGCGGATTGATTAATTTTATTAAATATTGAAATACAAAAGGAAGGGAACACGAGCAACAACGAGAAGGAAAAATTGAAACATATCGGTCAAAAACGTATTAAAAATATCTGTTTGAATTTTGTCACACATTCGTGTCGTTCGATAGATTCCAAATATTCAAACGAACCAGCAAAAATTCAGCTTATTGCGAATTCCGCGTATCGGTAGATCAGACATAGGAAAGCAAATTTATATTAAAAAAAAAGGAGAAAACTCTTCTTTCTTGCGAAATGAAAAACATATACAACATTTTGTGAAATTCTACAAGACATTACACATTAACAAAGAGACTTCTAATTTTATGTTCTCTACGGAATAATAGATCGCATACTATATTAATGTTAACAGATATTTTTAATTAAATAATTTTATGAAAGTTTCGAACTTGCGAATTATGCTTTATCGAAGAGTACAGAAATTCCTCGCAAAACAAAATGCCTTATAAATCAATCTTACGCGTTTCTCTTGTTGTCGATTCACGTTCAATTACAAAGCATGCCAGCGCATCAAAATCCGGTTTTTATTCCTCTATAATGACAGCTCGTCAGGAAGGGTCCAGAGTTCTGGTGACGAACCATGCATGACGTCCTTCAACTTTTCAGCAAACATACATAAAACGTGCACGAGATAACTGACTATTCGAGTCCACTTGACGTTTTTATCTTGAAACTGGTACTTCTATAAAAGGCGAGAGTCCGGAAATGTTTACGTGAATGCGCTTTTGTCAAAAAGAGTCCCTTGTCAAAAAGAGATTCCTTCCCATTACTCAACTTTCACGACGTATACCATACGTAATAAACATTTCTTTATAAAATTATAATTCTTTTATATTAAACTTATAATTCTTTATAATTCCTTTTTCAAATCAGTAAATTCTACGAGGACTCGTATTGATTGGATTTTCAGTTCCAGTAAGAAACGAAAGGCAATATAGCATTGGCAGACGATGTGTAACAAATACAATGACGTACTTTTGGATGTAAATTGGATTGAACATTGTTCTCTTATGTTTCGTACGGTCTCACTCGATGCTCTGCTTTTATTTTGGAATGATGGGCATCGATACATAGCGATACATTCGTGTACAAATTTGTTGCTGTTAAAAAACAAATACGATGGATAAACCGATAAAACGGAAGTTTACACGTTACGTTACGCGTTAAATTAAACGATTTGAGGGTAGAAAATTACGTCTCTCGTATGTAATAACTTCTTCCCAAATAAATATCAGCCGAAGCGAGCTCTTTCCGCAGCATAAGAATGATACAAAATAAATCAGTTTTCTTCTTTTTTCATTGGCGTTAAGAACTTGCCCGAATCCAGGCAAAATGGGTTGCTCCCTATCGCAACAGCGAGAAAGTCGCGTGAAACTTTGAATTTGCAATTTACCTCGAGGAGAGATTTTCCTCCCCCTAGGTCTATTCCCTGCGAAGCGACTTCGAATTTGTACAAGAAAAATTCGCCGAGCAAATAGAATTACCAACTCGGCGCGCAACTATGATGATATGCGCGACAGGTTTTTCTTACTTCGCTTATTTCGCTGTGCTGCAAATTCCTTAGGTAAACATAAAAGCAGATATCAAAAAAGAAAAAAAGAAAATATTAAAAGCTGTTTGCTCGAAGGGAAATCATGAATTTCAAATCAACGAAAATCTTGATAATGCGTGTCTACCGCGATAGCGTGACGTTAATTGTTAATTTTTCATATTTCCAGCGTAACACTCATATAACAGAGTTTGCAGTTTCAATTCGGGATACCGCGTGGCGTTACTCAGAGAAAGGGAGGAAAAGCAACAGAGAATCGCATCTTTAAAATCTCATTTGGCGCTCTTTGTAATACGAATACATTTGTTGTTATTACATCGAGCATTTTGTTGGAGATGGTGGATCTGTTTAATACTAATTATGTTCATAATTCAATTTGGAGATATGACAGAAGTGGTTCTATGGGCTATGCACTGAAATGTCAGATGGAGGATCATCGGTGGGGAGATCGGATGCCACAGCATCCGAGTTCCCCGAGAATTCCATTGCCTGATTGATATGTGTCAAGCTTGCCGCATGCACCATTGCCTCGCAGCCAATACCCGACGGATTGCACACACCACGTTATACTCATATCCCCGTATCACGAATCGCATTAAAGCTCCGGCAATCAGATTTAAGCGACATGCATAGCTGCGAAACGCGAACCGAACTAATCGCGATGAATCCGGAAAATCCTGAAAATCCGATAATCCCGCGAAATCGGTATTGGTTACCAACTCATTTTCATACAGGCGCGAGAGAGCCATTCAACTAGAAATATTTACAAATACTATTAAAAAAATAAGGAAACACGAAAATAGATTACATCAGCGAAGACGTTCTATTAATATGACATAATCACAAGTATTGAGATAATAACTTTATTATGCATACATTATGTTTTTATATCATGTCACTATATGTGTAATATTCTATATCGCTTCTTTCATATTTTATATCAACAAAAAGAGAAATTTATTTTGTAATTGATTATTAACTTTAACATCGTATATAATTCTTGTATCCAAATATGATTCCAATATTATTTTCAAAGACTTCATTAAAATATTTCCTTAGAGCGTTCCGATTTTCACACATGATTGCGTAAAGTGTTTTAAATACGGCTGAATAACTATGACTTTAAACTTTGCAGCGAAACGGTTTCACTTTAAAGCGTATCGCGGAATTTTCGCAGAAGTTTGTGGAAGCTCGTGAAAAAGAGAAAGATTAATGTTCGTAAACCTTCGCTCGTTGACCGTTTCGTTGTCCTCTACGACGATTTAAGGCACAGAGTAAAAGAACTGGTCGTCTAACTGGATCTCGATAAACCCTATTACACCCATCAACAGTGCAGAGATCGGGAAGGAGGACAATAAAAGAGCCATTCCTCGAAAATCCTCTAATGGTGAGAAAAGTTTACGGTCGATAGAAATGAAAATCTCGAACAATATCACTTCCCCGTGGCACTTCCGTTGTCATTTGGTTCTGGTTACGATAGTTTATTTCACCTCTCTCTTAAATCTTCGCTTCAGTAAAATATAAATCATCATAATCGAGTTTTGCCAATCGTTCTGCAAAGTTATTTAACTATAAGCTTTACTCTTCAAAATATAAAAGAATGTACCTAAGAGAGATATATTCTGAGATATATTCATTTCTTCCGATCAGCTCATCGTTCTTCGTCATTATAAGTCTCGCTGCTTTGTGCTTCTTATTTCCGCAGTTCGTGCAACATGCAACCTAATAAATGATCTAACAGATTATAAGGAAAGGTGCAATCTGTAAACGTTTTTCTCGTTCTGAATCGCCGTCTGATTTGACACATGAAACGCATACGGTTATCCGCGCGTAAGCGCAGTTCAATTCTATTAGCGAGCACATGAAGGTAGACAAAAGTATTGATCATCGACGAGTTCGGCGAGCCCTCGAGATGCTTCCCCTTCCTCCCAATCCCTTCTCTCGCGCTTTCCATTCCCTTTTAGTCCTCTCTTCCGACTTTCTGTCCCTCTCGCTCGTATGATTGCCCATTGAAATTCCCGACGCTGCATATTAATGCCTCCGTATAAATCTAGCTGCTAACCGCCCTCTCGGCCCTATGGACGAGAGGAAGGGATATTCTACCGCCGGAAAGGGTCGACTCTTCTCAAGCGTCGTCCCACCGGATAATCTTGGCCTGAAATTCGTGAGTCTCCGAAATTGCAGCGATCCGCACAAATCGCGCTGACTGAAGCGCCCGCGTATACGCATCGGTCTAGTAAGTATCGACGCTCTCGCGATCGTACACGCGCTTCGTATAAACGACTCGCGATATCGATCCCACCTTTCTGAACACAACATCCAGGAGAGATTGAGATTTTCAAAAACGTCGAAGCGACAAGTAAAGAAGTTCTGCTTAAGGTGCTTTTCGAATGTTCTCTGAAATTGTCTCTTTGATACTATCAAGCATCGCTTCAGGCGTTACAGTTCGGGGAAATGCTTTGAGAAGATTTCCCCCGGATTAAATCGTTATTATTTAAAAATCTCTATAAGTGAATGATAGCCGGGTCCGTTAAATTTATCAAATACCATTCCATTTTTTATAATATAAAATTTATAAAGGAACACTGTTTATAAAGGGATAATCTGCATTTGTGAATTAACGGAGTTTCGTGCACGCTGAAACGCGAATGCAATTTCCAATATAATTTGTTAATTACTGACACGGCATATTATAATAACCTACTTATGAACATAGAAAGCTATGAATAATGGGTTTGAAATGTGTGAGCAAAATTAGGGATGTTAATTAATGAATGTTAATTAACGTGATTAGAAACTGATTAAAGACCTAATTCTCAATTCTAATACATTTTTGTTTGAACATTTGTTAAAATAAAATGTTTAAATCGAGATAATATGATAATGTGATAACATGATTCGCAGACACTCTCTCCCCAAATTCAATAATAGTCCGGATCCTACATAGCCAATCTTTCACATCAAAATATGCTTTTCGCGCGTATTAAATTAATGATC
Source organism: Eciton burchellii (assembly GCA_020341155.1). Taxonomy (NCBI): domain Eukaryota; kingdom Metazoa; phylum Arthropoda; class Insecta; order Hymenoptera; family Formicidae; genus Eciton; species Eciton burchellii. The sequence goes on along the minus strand of JAHMML010000013.1, from coordinate 2,202,080 downwards.
TTATTGGCTTAATAATCATAACTAATCAGACAACAAGATATAGCGGTATATTTGAATGATCACAATAAATTAAATATACAGTTATTCGAAAACAAAATATCGCTATTGGAATCCGATTGTCGTTCGCGAGTTTAGTTCCACGTTCAACAGCTAACTCGATTCCGAATCCATCTTGTTGCCAGCAAGTAAGTAATATTAGCGAATTATTTTCAAACTCGGTACATTCCCATTGTTAATTACCAATTGAAATCAATCCTGCAATTCATTTCAATATAATTTAAGTCGCGAATGCATTTTATCGTCTTAAACTAGGCCGCATTACATCTATACATAATGAAATAAATTCCTAGAATATTCTTTTTCATGTCCTTTTTCAATAGCCGCTCGAAAATAAACTTTTGATTAAAATCCTTTGTTTAATTAAAAATTGATTAATTAATTAGCGAAGTTTAAAAGTTCAGATTAAGTTCATGCCTCAATGATCAATCTGGTTTCTAATTTAATCTATTATAATCGATAGCAACGCTTTCTCGTAACGTACGAGTAACGGTATGGTGCATGCGGTATTAATTAAAGCGGTTAGTAAAGCTCGTTACCGAATGAGTCGTTAGCAACTCTACCGGTTGCCGAAGTTGTTCGTTTCGGCGATATCGCACGACAGCTTGGAACGTTATAAACGTAATGGCGTGTTTGTTCATGCTCTTGTCGATTTAGTTCGCCTAAAATTTGAAATTACGAAAACATTGCTCATCCTTGCAGAGACCGAAATCCTTTTTGAAAAGTAATTATGTCGTGCAGTAATATCTGTAATCAAAATGCGATCTTCTAGATCGCTTTATTGAAAGAAGTCATTCTAATGTAAATTGATTAATAAAGAAGAAATTAATAAAAAAGCTTATTAACTGTCTGTTGTTTAGCTTCTTTAACTGCAATTTTTTATTACAATTATATTGATCAAATTCTTCACGTATACGTAGAGAATTCAATGAATCTATCGTTAAGAATTATGCGATTAATATCGTTTAAAAATAAATATGCGTTAGAATTGCATAAACCAGTTCACAGTTTTATTAATATATATCTATGATAAAGCGTATTTAATTCAATTCAAGTATGTGTAAGTTTCAATGCGGGAAAATGCATCAATCTCATCGTACGCACACGGTGAAGCTAAATATCCTTGTAAATATTTGAACTTGAAAATTGAAAATTTTAATCAAAGACCGGCTATAGAATGACGAATGAATGCATTGGCAATTAGTAATTAGCAAAATCCTGTCCTGTAGCACTTGTGTATATTGGCTCGCACAATGTGCAAAAATCATTATCCATATGGTGTGTAGATGCGCAAGTTCGATGAATGAAGGGAATTTTAGCGGTACTCGTCGGTCGGCGATTAAATTTCACAGGCGATTCGCGCGCGAAATTATTATTTGATTTATCACAGAACGAGATGCTTTCATCGTGCCACCGTTTCATCGTTATAATGTATTGCTCGTTTATGATGCCGCAGAGGTCAGTCGAGTATCTGATCTATGTTAATAAACCGCTTCGTTTTGTTTCCATGACTTATCAAAATGAAAGGGAAGAGTCTTTTCCTTTTCTTTCCTTCTCTTTCGTCGTCTCTTTTGGAACATGATGGTACAATTAAACAATTTCGATTGCTGTTCAAAAGAACTGTTTCGGGATATCTTTTATGCATTTCCTAAGGAAAGATTTCGTTATTTTCAAAATCAAAATTATTAGAGTATTTATTTTCTTTTTTCTTTTTCGCATAAATATCAGCGATACAATTGATAGTCTTTCCGGCGCAGATCATGTCGAAGAATCCTCATTTTGTCTATCTTACCGAGCAGTATCAGATTATATGGGAGCTCAAGAGCAAGTAGTATCAGATTATATGAAATTACATTTACGCCTTATGCGGGATTAATTTACACATTCGTTTGCAAGACTTTATGTAATGCGTTTACACGCTGTTATGTGCGAAGCTCTTAACTTATTTATATCTCACGCGAATAATTTATAAAAAAAAGTTTATTTATGTTCCTTATTCAACTTATCTTTATCATATCATTCAAAACTTGTTTACAAATTCTGATCTAAAGTTTAAAATACTTCGTAATTATATATATACTTACGTAACATAATTACTTACGTAATATAATTAAAACCGTTTTGATTGAAACTCCTCTAAACTATGTCGCTTTTGTAAACAGTTGCAAAATTAGAATAAAAATCTTATTAATGCAATTTTTGGAATTACATAACAGACCATGCAGAAGCATGCAATAGATCAGAGAGATAGAGATGGAGATAGAAATAGATAGATAGATAGATAGATAGATAGACAGATAGATAGATAGACAGAAAGAGAGAGAGAGAGAGAGAGAGAGAGAGAGAGAGAGAGAGAGAGAGAGAGAGAGGAAGAGAGAAATGGAATAATTAAAATTTATGATATAACTGAGATATCATTAAATGGAATATGAAAAAATGGAATGTTTATAAGGGTACGAAAGTTCAGATATGCAATTTACTTCGTGTCTTGTTAATCACCGACTGCCGAAGTATGAAGATGAACTCTTTTGATCATACCTTATTAAATTAATGCCTGCGTACTTCGAAGACAATAAAAGTGAAGTTTGTGACAATTATTGATTATTATTACGTCTGCGAAGTTATTTCTGCGAAAAGCTGATTATATAGCATGATATAACATAATATATTACAAAATAACAGCAAAGCAAAATATTTATCCAAGTAATAGAAACTGTAAAATTCGAGTTATAAGTGAGTGTAAATACGGCTATGGCATATATCACAAGATTGTAAAATATCGCTTTAAATTTTTATTAAAGAAACACTTGTCATGTATGACAAGTAAAAGGAATTAATGTTTTTTAGTGACATTTCAAGAAATTATATATATTATTTATCAAAACATTCTTTGATCGATACGTTATTTAGCTATTTACATTACATTGTTGGTATTAGCCGATATAAACATATAGAAGTGAGCGGAAGTTAACTCCATGATTGTGTCATTATCGATTATATTGTTTCTCTTTCATATCTCATCATTCATCGGAGACTTCGTCGTCGAAACTATCGGAATTTAAGAAGAATTGTCCAGAAATCAGAATCGAATCTAACATAGTGTGGCAAGATCGATCCACCGCGCTATGTGAGAAGAAAACTTTTCTATCTTATCTTTCTCGATTTTGCTCAATCAACTTTGTCTTCGGGGATCTGTCAAGTTTCGCCGCCGCATGAGAATTACCTTTGCTTTTGAGCCCGTTCAATTCCGTTACATCGGAATTATCGGAATTTAATGGAAAGTTGAGAGAGATTTAAACTCGTCATCGAACTCTATGCGTATCATCTACAGGTAGTCGTATAATTACATAGTCACAAGATCGTCATGCTAAAATGAAATGCATCAATCTGAAAATATTCAATTTTTCTCCTAAAAAGTTGAAATTAATGGTTTTACCCAAAATAGAATTTAATAACGGGAATATGATATACCTTCCGTATCAATCAAACGCACGAATTTGATAATAAAAATAAAAATGATGATAAAGAGAAAAAAAGAAAAAAGAGAAAGAGATCGTTAGAATATCGCGCGTAAGCGCGCCCGTTATGAAATAGCGAGCTTTAAAAGGATTTGACAATTATATATAGCAGCAGCGTTACGACTTCATCCAATAAGAGTGAAGCCTGTGTGGTACAATCCGTAAACATGGCTATCAAAGACAGATAGATAGATACATCTATAGTCAGAAGACTCTGATCTGATTTATTAAATCTTTAACAAAAAGATTTATTAAGAAATTAATAAAAGAAATTATTAAAATAGCTTTTCGCGGTTTAATCAGTGTAACGTGCAAAATAAAATAATAAAAGTGCAATTTTCGTGCCGTATTCCCATAATCTCTGTGCATTACGAGTAAGATTAATAAGAGATCTCGCAGAGGGAAATTTCACTTAATTTATGGAAACATTTACGCGCGATAATTCATCCAATTAGCAGGAAAGAATATTTCAGAATATGCCAGTTATGTAGATACATAGAATATTATATTGTTCATAAAATATTTATTGTTATGCTTCAGCAAATATAGCTAGCTAATAAATTTCCTCCGGCCAGATAGCGCGCGTTTCGGAAAAGCTGATCATTTGCCGGATAGGCCGCGCAATCAGTGACATGTATATACGACAAACCAATTGCATTATAGCGCATCGCTGGTCGAACTTTCCGCTAGTTCGCAAGCTAACTCCCGTGCTCGACCGACAAGTTAATTGCGAAACAATAATTGAGTTTGAAGACACGAGGCCGGAGGTGGTCTACATCGCCACCCCGTTAATTTTCCTTAAGCAACTCACCTTTCGTGCCATCATCTTCACAGATTCCATCATTTGATGTCCTACGAAATGTATGCACTTTTGATAAGGCTCTGAATTGAATGCTTTCTAATATTTAACTTTTAAAATCAATATAAAAAAGAGAGGGAATGTAACGTGTTACTTTTGATATTTTATCTAATGTAAAGTTGTAAACGCATGAGCGTGAGTTCAAGTTAGATTTAATTGCATGAGGATAATCGCAATTCAAAGAAACTGCAATATACATGAAAAATTCAATGATAACTTCAATTTTAATTTTCAGTTCAATTTTAACTTTCGCAAAAGTGCAGGAAATTTATCGAGAACACATGATTGATTGGTATTGGCTATCGCGATTAATTTATAATCATTTCTGTTTTCTTAATTTTCTTTTATAATCCTAGCTATTGCGATAACTATTTATAACTTTTAACTAATTTAAAATTTCTCAAATTGTATAAGAAATAGTTGATAAGAAATGTCTCGAGAATATAAATTATATTCTCAGGATTGAATGTTATTGTTGCTCTATCGCGTTTCTGTGAATTTTGTCGTAATCTTTATTATTAATACAACTTGCATCTGTATATTTCGCACCTGTGTATTTCGCACATTTGTTTTCAGGCCAATGAAATAATGTTCTGTCGCAGAATCCATCACTCCGGTAAGCTGCTCGTTTCATCGAGTAAATTGAGTACGTGCACGAAATATCCTATACGGCGGTTACCGAATGGTTGTGGGCAGAACATAGACGAAAGACGGTAAGATTAACATCCATAGGAACAAAACGAGTTCGCTGAGAAGGCAACCGCCATCGTTCTTGAACGAGTACACCCGAAGATCCCAAAGGTAACCATGCAACAATGAGAATAAATGTGGTATTCTTTTGGCAAGAACGCACGAAAATAAATTGAATATCATCCGAGCGACAATGATTCGTATTTTTTTCGAGAAAATTTGAAAATAACAAAGGTGTAGAAAGGAATAAATTTTAATTTAATTTTGAATTAGCGGAATTTCTATAGAATCAGAAATCTTACTTTCGTAAAATGATGATTCATCTTGTAACAAAAACAAAATTTTAATAAATCGTAAATTCTTATATCAAATTCCTGAGATAATTTAGGAATAAAAATTCAAATATCAAAATCTCATATGATATTTTGGAGAAATAAATTAGATCATATAAAGTTTACAAAGACGATATCTAGCATAATTATCTAAAATAATATAAAATGAAATTTTATCTTAAAACCTTTTAAAAGAAATGGGACGTTGTCGAGAATATTAAATAAAACACTGCAATGTTTAATTAGAATTTCGCAAGAAATAAAATTAAATAAATAAGAGAAAATACTTGTGAATCAATTAAAAGAGATCGAAGAAATAGGACAATTAATATTAACGTTTAGCGCGAGTCATGACGTGATCTTGGCTAGGAGCTTAATCATCTCATCGAACCACGGAACACGAATCGTCCCGATGTACCATGAAGTAAGAATTGTTTTTGCAGTGTATAATTATAGACCAAGCGACCCGTTGAACTGGCGAGGCATAGCGAGAGATTCTTAATCGAACCTGCAATCCTCTTTCTCGTCGAAGAACGTTCGTTATCCTACGGCCAAAGACAATCCCTAAATAGCATCGCGCTCGTTTCTGCAATCGAGCTGTTTTTATCTCTTTATTGAGAGGCTACGTCTATCGCGAGGTCACCGGTTTCAAAAACCTCGGCAAACTCGGTCACGTAACAAACTATCTTGAGAAATTCGATAATGTTCGCTAGAGATAAATCTTATATTTAATAAAAACCGTTTCAGATACTCTATTTCTTTATTTATCGATGCTTTCACAGACTGATTAGAAGTGGCACATATCCAGGATGCAGTGCATTCGCAATTAGGGAGATATATGGCGACATTATAATTTGATGTATATTTGATGATCGCGTATTATATATTCAGAGAGAGCGAGAGAAAGAGAGAGAGAAGAAAAGAGATCATCTTTCAACTTAAGTATTGTATTTTTACGATTGAACTAATAAGCATGGTAAGTAATTAATTGATACATTTTAAACGCCTTAACGTCGACACAAAATACAATCAATAAAATCAAATCATTGAAATTATAAAATTCATTTTTTGTGATAAATGAATAAGCAAGAGATAGACGATCATCTATTTAATTTTGAAATAAATTACATAAAATTTTAATTGTATTAATGCAACAAATAACATGTTGATATATTTAAATGTTTATTATGTTTATATGTGTAAATGTTTATTTCGTGGGCTGACGTTTATTTGTGACGTTATTTGATTGTCTCTTTATTACCTTTTCGTAACACGTTATTTATTTGACAAATAAATATGCGTTGTTAAAAAAAGATAAGTGGCATCGTATATATGTATTGTCTTAAAAATATGATATAAATTATTAATAATGAATCTAATATGAATCTCGAATAATGTATAACATTGAATATTTAATTACTGGGTTAAAAGCAGGTCGCTCGCAAAATATATATAAATCTACATGTTCGCTTAACAGAAAGCTAATTTTTGCAGTGATTTATTGGAAAACAAGAGCTATGGTAAGCAATCATATATCATCGAGCTATAATTTATTGCTTATTATTTTCTTATCTATTTTCTTATTATATAAATAAGCTCGAAATGGATTAAGTAATTCTGCATAGACAAAACTTATGAAAAATTAATTTAATTATATTTAAAAATTATATTATAAAAAATTAATTACATTTAAAGTACTACAGAAGAAATTTTAAGTTAAGGAAAAGTATACGTAGCGATATTCAGATTATTAAATTTATCTTAGTTTATATATTTTATTCATTGCAACAAATCATTTCCTCTAGATTATCGCCAAAGAATATTTCATCTTATGTGTGGCACATGAAAAATATGAAAAAAAGCGAGGAAAGACATGTTGGGTAAAGGTTCGAAATTCAAAGCACAGATCATTAGAACAGCGCACTTGCGAGCTAAAGCGGCTAAAAATAAAGAAATGAAGTTACGCGTTCCTCTTCGTTGTGCCCCTTTGATCTCTAACACGCTAGAATTCGATTTTTCTGCCAGCCCGTTCCAGACCGATCCGACAAAGTGGAGCGTAAATTTCGCGCTTCCTCGCCAAGTTGGTTCCCTCACCGACACCGCGAATAATTTCAAGCTTTTAAATTTTTTCCTTGTCCGGCTGGAAATCGTAGCAAACCATTGAATTGAAATATTATCGATTGTGTAAAAAAAAGCCAATGCCAATGGGAATGTTTAGATAATGTTTTATTCCTCTCGTACATCGCATATTGAGGACGAATAAGAGCATGCGAGATGCTTTGTGAATATTCAGAGAATTCTTCCCACTCGCAGAAACGTTTGACACGAAACGAGATCTACAAGTTCGATAATCCGCTTCCAATTTGATTGGTATTGTGCTCTGTGAAGTCGATATGGATCACTCTCACTAAGAGCTCTCGTCATTCATGCCGTTCACACTTCGCGCATTTCCGCATTTATCAAATGCGGAATAAAATTTAAACGCCAGAGACAAAAGCAATGCATGATTGTGAGTGATAAACAGATTTTGACATCACTATTTCGTTTTAGATATATATTCGGTTAAGCCGCACGATTTCTAGATTGATTGTAAAAATTCTGTAAACTTCCATTTATTTTCGAAATTATAAGCTTTGCTATGTATAACGTTTTTGTTTCACATATGATCAGTCGCAAGTCGCGATTTGTAAATCGATTGATAAGTCTGTATTATATGATTAATTCTATCAACGAAATTAATTATGTTATATTAATAAATATTATCATAAAAATATAAATCAAAGTGTTATAATAATCGTCTGTCAATATTCATATCCCGAATATCCATGTGAAGAGCTTGATACATTTTAATAACAATGAGATAGAAAAAAAGAAAAAAGATAATAGAACAATGAATAAGGCAGCGGAATATTTTTCTCATTATAGAAATAAATTTTTAACTTCCGATACACCGACTTAGCCTTTCTCTTTTGTAAAGAGGAAGTTATTAGTCTGCATTCATCATTCTTGTATTCATCTTTAGCAAGCGCGATATAGAGCTTTTGATGTTTATCGGTTTATTCTGTGCATAATGTTGAAATTTTAGATGCGCGAAAGATTTGAGCGCGTATTATTATTTTCTTTCACCTACATTAGCGAACAAATGAATAAAGATGGTGGGAAACTATCTTCTATCCCTGTCTCTATCCGGCGTTTCTGTATCTCTCTTTCCGCAGACTAGTGTAACTAGAACAAAAGTTTCGACGCATACTGTCTGTTGCCAATGCGGCAAAGATAATGTGAAAGCTTTCTCTCTCTCTCTCTGCAGCTCACGGCTTTGAATCTCCCTTTAAAGACAAAACAAGAGCACGGCAGGATGACAGGAGACGCAAAGATGGGAACTATTGAATACTATTTGAAGGAACCTTAATCGCAACTCAATGTGAGCACCAGAGAAGGAGATTGGGAAGGTATGTAGTCTATAGACTGAAGAACATCATAGTGATAGCACTCTCTGAATAAGGCAACTGAATAAGAAGTGATAAACGATGGTTGACGAAGTTATCCTAGCTCTTCAAATTCAAATTATCGTTTATCTCTCTTAATCAATAATGACAACTCTATCAAGATATCGAGACACGTAGATCTTCAGAGTCACTTCAGAGACTTTTTTCTGTTTCTCAGCCCTCCCTTTTCTTCTTCCTCAATTATCTCTCCTAAAGAATAACTAGAGAATATTTTTCTTACATGAGTACAACACTTCACCGTGTTTTTCTTGCGACATGCGTAACTTACTTCCATAATTCACATTCTCTCATCGCAGGAGGAAAACATCTCGATAAGCGTAATTGTAAAGGAGAAGAGACGGACCCGGGAAAATTTCTTTTTAATACAAATCGACGATAGCGCCCGGTACGTTAACTCCAAGATATCCGGGGTATTTCAGTTACGAGAAAGTCCGGCGGGAGCAGTCGGTGACCTGATCTCTAACTGGCCAAGTACACCGCACTCCGGCGCATATTTACCCTCCTGTAACGCGCGTCTATTTTGGCTAACTCTGAGTTATTAACGGATCCGCGTTTCTCGAGCCGCGACGATACTCCTTCGCACTTGTTGTCTGGATGTAATAATAGTTTGCCGACAATACTATTCGTTAGAACAAACTTGTTAGAACTAAGCGCATCCTCTTTTAATGCTGGAATCTTATAATGATGAAGGACTATAAGAGTGGAGAAATGAATTTTAAAACGAGCACAACTCATAACGCTATATACAGTCGCAGTGTTCTGTTTTTCTTTTCTTTTCTCTTTTTTAACATAGAAATGACAAATAAATCTATGAAATGTCTGTGTTCTCTTCTCTTCTTCTCCTCCCTTCCTCCCTCCCTTTCTCTTTCTCTCTTTCTTCCTCCGCGAGTTATATTTGAAAGAGTATCTCCTTCTCGTTAATTTCGTCAAATTCATTGCGCGATTTGCATCATATCATTTTGTAATGATCTTGGAATGTGAATCATAACTTAGATTGTTCTAATGCATAACTTACTTAGTCATTTGTAACGCATAAATCATCGTGACCTGGCAGTTTATGCGGTTTGTAAATACTTTGAATTTAACCGCTGGTTGTTACTGTTCGGTTGTATAGACCATTAAGGCTGTGATTTATATACAATAAACTTCAAAACTGTTAGGAACGGCCGTATCGTTCGCTATGAATGCAAGAATTATTAGAATTCCAATAAAGAAAATAAATCATTATACGAAAAATTCAAGCTTTACGTTAGCTTAATGGTCTTTGAATATTTTAAATATAACAGTTAACAGCTCTATTTGCAATTCAATCAATACATAATCAATTATAAATACCGACATTAGAGGAACAGATATGTATGTATTTATATATTTTATATAAAATATTAATCTTTTCCTGAAAGGAAATCTTTTATTGAAAGGATTGCAAAAACAATATCAAATACACCAAGAGATATTTTTCTATTATTCTGTAATATATATTAATTTTGTTTTAATATCGTTTTAATATCTTATTTTAATATTTTTACTAAGCTATATATCTGTTACATGGATCATAGCAATCATAGCAATGAACAGTTTATAGTGAAAACAGAGATGCAGACTCCAGACTATGTATATAGTCTGGAGTCTGCGCGCGTGAATCTCGTATGTACTTAGCGCATACGCGCGCGCGCATTCACCATATAAATCACGTGTGTATGCTTGTCACGCACGTGGACGTGTATTCTGATTCAATGAAAAAAATATTTCCCTGTTCAATTCTTGTTAAAGAAATATTCACACAATTTCAATTTTTCATCTCAGTCGTTCCATCATGTTACGTGATTAATACTTCCCATTTCCAGAACCCCCGTAATCTCTGTGAGACATTGTAATCTAGCAATTTCCTGTTTCTAGCTATCTTCCACATTTTGTCTTTGTTTTTCTTTTTATGGGAAATTTATTTTACATTGCAAATCGATCAACTTGCTCAGATAATCAACATCACCATAGTTCATGTACGATTTGAATCGATACTTCCCTGCTTCTTTCAGGAAGGCACTTCCTCGTGCAGCTTTCCACTAAAGGTACATGTGTAAATACACTATATGCAAATGTATACATATATAGTACATCTGCACCTATACGTTATATCTTTTGCGGACCAACCGAAGTTTGACAAAACTTTAATATCTAATGAACGGACTAACGTATTCTGGAGAACACTGGATGGCACAAGCAATTGGTATCGATCGACCGTGCAATTCTACCTTCTATCTCGAGAATAATGAGTAAATAACTTGCCGATGACGATTAACCCTGTGTACAGAACGGCTGAACAATGACGTTAAACACGACGATGTCGGCGACGGGAACAATGACGATTGCGAAGCACTATTTTATTGACTTTAGGATGTTCAACAATGTGGCGATCGCTTGGCCGCGGTGTGATGTCGGCGGATAGGTCGATTGGATTAGATCGATTGGTCAGTTGATCGGTTGGTCGGTCGGTTAGTAAGAGAGAATAACGGAGAGAAAGAAACAGAAAGAAAGAGAGAGAGAGAGAGAGAGAGAGAGAGAGAGAGAGAGAGAGAAAGAGAGCGAAAGAGAGGGAAGAGAGAAAAGAATAGAAAGAGAGAGAGAGAAAAAGAGAGAGAAAGAGAAGAGAACAGGTATAGGTTCTGGACCTGGATGGTGATACGTGGTGCAGCAGGGCCGGGGGCTGACGCGATACTGCTCGCGGGCGCGTATATGCGCGCACGCCGCGCGCATCCGCTGGCGCGCATATCCGGCCCTCGTCATGTGCGCTGCTACCGATATAGCCAATCCCGGAAACGAGATAAAGGACAAGAGGCGCGTTCTCCAAGATCGCGCCGCGCCACGGGGTAGGTCAGAGAATCGTGGAATTTCAAATTGAATCGACATGCAGGAGCACCGATAAATTACTCCTTGTTGCTTCAGGGGAGCGTTACGTATGTTTGAAAGTGATTTCTGAACTGGGGCTAAACGCAAGACCTCCCGCGGGACCATTATCCGATCCTTATTCCAGGCCGTCTTGTGTGATTGCACTTGCTGCACTATATCAGATTTGGTTGACATTTAGCTCTGTAGCTCTCGTGAGCTCCCGCGTAATTCCCATCCAATCATCTTTTCTATGATCTCGTATGATTGAAAGATTAGCATTGGCATGATAACTCATTAGGGTTGGTGCAAGATTTGAGCAATATATTTAAAAAATATGATATATCATGAAAACTTTTTACTATGTTTTTCGTATTTTCTTTTTTACATGCGATATTGAAACTAATTTGAAGAAACGGAAAGAGCGGAAAACACACATATTACGTAAACATGCTCAAAGAGAAACTGTACGTCTCGATGAAATTTCCAATGCCGATACCAACGTATCATTCATAGTCGAGTGACTTTTTCTTATTGATAACAAAAAACAGCTGTTAACTGAAGTGAAAAAAAAGGACTGCCGCATTCGTGAACTCCATCAGTCCAGTCAGGAGTGCTCGATTGAAATCAACAAGGAAATTTGCAACAGGTGAGAACATTTGCCTTGCATTCGCAATGATCCTTCCGATATGAAACATTCATAGATATTCAAACGTAGATATTCAAAAGTAATGTAAGGAATCATATGTAATAATTTCGATTGACTTCAAGTGAGCCTTCTGATTTTTACAATGTAACAAGCGTTCTTATAATTACTTGTAGACTTGCAGGAAATAAACATTATACTCGTATATATTATATAGAATTATATAGAACTTATAATGATAGATATTATATCTTATTATATTACTTATACTGTGTAAAATTTGCACAATAAATATTTCTTCTACGAGTTATAACAGCTTCTTGTTGTATTAACTATTCTTCGCTTTCCCTAATACTAAAGTATTTATTACATATAAGTTTCGTGTTTTACCAAATCCTGTCATACGAAATCCTGTATATTTTACGATGGAGATGTTTTATGCAATCGCGAGAATAATTTCGCGCTATGTTTGTCAGCATTATCGATTCGACAAACTCATTCTGACATACTTGGATAATGATGAAGAAAGTGCGTCAGAGAGCGAATCGACGCGTTGGCGAATATCATGTTGCGATATAGACAACGCGTACACATACAGGGACACATTTACTGCCTATAGTCGCAGTGTGACGAAGCTCGACACTAAAGAGCCTCTTGCAATATCGGGCGCAGCAGACTGGAGAGCGACTTGGCAGGACCTGGAGGATACGGAGAGTATAATGTAAACTAATTAGCAACGAGTCTACGTCAATTAAGCCCGCTAAAGTGCCTTTCGCACTGACATTCCACCGGTGGGATGTACCAGATATCGACAGTCTGCCATGATAACAATAATGTATCAAAACTATAAAAATCGATGTATGGGATATATATACATATATATACATATATGTGTGTGTGTGCGCGCGCGCGCGCACGTGTGTGTGTGTGTGTGAAAAAGAAGATGCTTCCATATGTATGACGGATTTTCATTCAAAGCTTTTGGCTCTTTAAGATTATTTAATGGCTTTACAATGGCTTTACCATAAAATCCTTTGCTATGTTTTAATGAACCGATAATGAATTTTCATAGGCTTTTTCATTCTGCAACTATTCTTTCCTTTGCTGTACTACTATACTGCAATAATCGATCCTTTCAACTTCTATAATTTGGCCTAATTATATTGCATACGCCATTTTATCGGGATGTGAAATGGCTGAGAAGAAGGTAAACGTAAATAAATGTGCGTAAACAAACATTATTGAATTCACGTGAGTCTAATGTTGTTACAGTATCACACAATAAACGTTAAATGGAAGACGGTAAAATAATGTCCCGTAAAAAAAATCCATAAAAGAAATAATCAAACATGATTCGCAATTATCTCAATAGACGATTTCGAATCATGCTTTCGAATTCATGAAACGTTACAGAATACTCGGCGATCTGATCGTACGCAAATTTGCGGTGACACGTGATTCCGGAAGAACATGCGTAAATTTCATTACACGACTATGTTTCCAATATTTATTTTCATGCTACAAAAACGATCAAAGGAATTGCCAGTTGACGAAAATCTAATTGACTAAGCAAATTGATAGCTTTAAATGATTCGCCAAAGTAAGAAAGAAGACAAATCGTGAAATAATTATTAAAATTCCATATCCAGAGAATAGATATTCTAGTAGTACATTTTTCTCCAGCCATTTCTCCAAGTTAATCCTACCGGATAAACGGTACATTGACTCCTAATTAAGTTAGTTCTGTTAGTTCTTAATGTAAATTTTACATTCGGATCCGCACCACGGACGAGTGAAGTTTGATTTGCTACGGGTACACGCGTACACACGCGCACATCGTTCGCAACATTCCCGCGCATTTCAATTCATCGAAATCCGGCATGCCGTACGAACTTGGGCAACTCCGATCATCCAAGCTGAGATGCAATTGCGGGATTAATCAACGTTGCATACACATGTCCGATCGTGTACACACACAACATACATCGCGCGGCTCTCACGTACGCCATGCGGCGGCATTCGACGCGGTCGATATTCGCCTCGTCCATACATCGAGATGGCCGCTATTTTATTCATAATTCGAGATATGATCCCTACAATGCATCGTTGCCGTCACTTATGCATTATCCAGCCGGGAGCGAGTGACGTCTCTCCTCTTTTCCTTCGTAGCAGCTGCGAAGCGCTGCTGCGACACACGGCTACACCGAAGTGGATTTATGTGACGGAAACCTGTCGATATCTACCTCTTGCGACAAACATTTTCTTGAGTGCGGCATGGGTATCTCTCTATATCTGATTTCAGCTACTGCTATCTAACTAAAAGCACTAGCGGTTGCTCCATCAGAAAAATATCGATAAATCAATTTCTAGAGTCAGGTTTTTGGAAAAGGAGCGAGAAAATCCATTCGGAAACCTACACGCGAGGAAACTTTGAAAAGAGAAGTTAATTTTTATTCTTGACGATCGTGAAGTACACAAATCGCATGTTTCGATCATAAGCGACGTAAATGATTCCTTTTTAATTAGCAAAAGCGGATCATTGCAATTCGTGCACTGCGATTTACTTGATCATTTCAGAGATGTTCTATTTGATAATCATGAAATAATATAACAAATCTAATAATCATAAGATGATACACGATGCGATATAATGATGCGACACAATTAAAAATATTTTGTCATTCTAATTGTAAAGAAATCTCTAAGTAATCTAAATCTGCCAATAAGCTAAATAATAATTGAAATTTCTAAACTTATTATTATTATAAAACATAAACATAAATGTTAAATATGTGCGAGCCCGATGATCGTACTAGATATAAAATTGTTCTTAACAATCTGTTCATATAAATCACTGCACAAGATGGTTTTCTCATGAAACATTTGCTCTGACTTTAAAACTTTGTGAAAGAATCTTGAATATCGTAGATATTGATCGATTCCTGCCATTCCAGACATCCTAACGTTCCTCGTCTGGTGGCTTTAAGTTCGCGGTTAATAAGGACTTCATCAAATTACCGTGATCTACGAGAAGAGAACTCGATATAGCAAGTGAGATTGCGCAGATTTCGCAGATTATATCGCGAAATTGGCTAACCTACGCTGGCCCCATAATCGCGGTAAATTTCGCGAAAATTCGACATTACAAAGTTAATATTGCGAAAATGAATCTATATGGATATCACGATGAATTATCCGAACGGCAAACATTGCGCTCCTTCAATACAGTCCAATGCTTTCTAAAGTCATAATTATCTATCGCTAAGTAATAGTTTGACATTCTTGAAATTTTTAACGTATCGCAAATCGCAATGTTTTTCAGAGATTCAACACAGATTGCGCTGATGGATTTTTTGTAGATATCCATTCTAAAATATCCTAAAAACGATATTTAATATCTTGGCATCGGAGTAACTATTCCACTGCGTTTAAAATAACAATGCCAGATTGCTCTCTATTTCAAAAGGATGTCACAGTAATGTGGACGTAACAGCGGGATGATTGAAAAATAGAGATGGGAAAGCGCGCTTTAAGCGAATCAAGCAAAATGAAATGATTCATCTCATTAAATAATTGCAAGGTTTTATTTATTACTATAGTGATATTCTATATATATGATTTAATATTATACAAAAGCATAAAATATGATGGACAAGTTTTTAATAATATATATTAGATTTAATTATATTAAATTATATACATATATATCATATGTATATAAGATATTATTTTTCAACATCATGAACAGCAGAATCGAATAAACGTTCTTCGATCTTAAATTTAATTCTTTCTTTAATTTAATTCTCTCTTTAATTTAATTCTCTCTTTATTCTAGGAAGAAATAGTTTCTTTGCATGTATTTTAATTTAATTTTATTTGATTCGTGCCATACAACTATACAATTAGAGTTTAGTTCTAACGATCAATAAGTTTGTTATGATACAGCTCTGATAAGTGGTATTTCGCTCTACTCAATGTTCTGTTGCTATTCATTATAGTTCTTGGCGTCTGCGAGTAAATGATTTTCACGTTGACATCGCACGTGACGGCGTGAGGAAGCGAAGAACAAGCACCGTCTGGTCCCGAAGGATAGTCCCTCGCGCCATAAAGATGACGGGAGAGATGGCGAAGGAAGAGTTTACTCAGAAGTGGCGAAGAAACGCTTAGAGCAAGAGGAAGAGGCAAAAGAGGCAGGAAGAAGACTGGGTGGTAGACGGCGGCGGCAACGATGGTGGAAAGGGGTCCGATGAAAAGGGGCAAGAGCGAGAAAGGCAGACAAGCGGAGGAGTGTCACAATAGCTTGCAGATTGGAAAAGCAGACGTACAGTCCCTGACCTAGCCGCGTACAGTCTGTCCAGAAGGCTATGGCAAGAAATGTAACATGAAATAATATGCCACGTTGCCTTGTCCGTCATAGTTGCTCTCCCGCCTGATCAAACCACCATATTACTACTTGTACAAATACGAATATATTCCTCCTACGCAAGCAAGCGAAGAGCTGTCGTTGCTGTGGTTCTCAACCTGAATTGAAGCTAAAGTCGGTTGGTTGCCAACTACCCTTTGCGAATGACGATTATCCATTATCGACTTTGTAAGAAGAGAAATCTTCCCTTTGGAAAGGATCAAATTGATGTCTTTGATATGGAATCTATTGTGATGCAGATTTATATAAATGATCTTATATTTATATTATTTATATGAAGATTACGCGAAGCGATTGTTAACGGCTATGTTAATTTATGGACAATGATAAATTGGGTAGATTTTTTATGTATTGGATTTGAAATGTCTGATAAAAGCAATACAGTTAGAATTAAATAAGATTTAATTTCGATTTATCTATAAAGTTTTCATCTTGCCACTTTATTATCATTTTTATCTATCACTTTTCGTTCTTAGCAATTCTTTACTTCGTCAATTCTCAAAAATATCGCGATTTTATGGAAAACAATTAAAATTACGGAATAATTTTAAAAAGACGCAATTACTGCTAGAAAAGAATCATCCGTTTGGTTGCAGTTAGCCTAAACTTGAATCTTTTCAAATCTAAAGATCTTCCATTTATCAGGATACTTAACCCACGAAATCAATCTCGTTGATTTCGTATAACAGCAAATGTCCAAGCGAGCAACGCAATTACCGGTACTATTATCGACTCCATTCCGACCTCTTCCGGCAGGAAGAGAGATAGAGAAAGAGAAATTTCGCAGTGAGAGTTCCTAGCATGATCCAGACGGTTGACACTCCTTTAATCTTTAATTTCTCGTTCTAGTTTCCGGTTTTGCATACTGAAAAAGTTTTGAATGGAAGTTGTACCATTGCTTCGAAGATGCTTCGAGCAAGAAGAAGTCCGTCTCGGGATCGGTTTGGATGCCGTAGCTCTGGGGCGTAATATTGATCATGGCGTTGGCGGGCGGGTGGACGAGCGGCGAAAAGGGGAGAGCGAGATGAGGGGGGCACAGATGGGGTGTCTACGCGCCCTCTCTTCCTCTTCTGCCTCGCTCTGCAGGGAGGCACAGGGGGCGAGAAAGGGGCGCGAGAGGGCAGAGGGACCAGCTGAAGCGTTACAACGGGCCCACTCGCTGCATGCACACGTTGAGTATAACGGGTGCTCGTTAAACAGAGATACATCTTTAAATTCAATTCTTTGAAACTGAGCCAGAACATTAGAGCATTACAAGTAGAGATTAAGCTTGATATAATATATAATTATTCATACTACATATTTATGCATGAGCTAAAGGCAGACCTCGTGTCTTAACCAAATACGATTCTTAAAAATAAGATCCAGTCATTTATGTATCGTTGTACATAAAAGAGAATTATCTTGTGATAATTATCTTGTACAAACTTTAAGAAATAAATCACGCTGCATTGTTCGCATCAGCCGCGTGCACTATCAATCACTGAATTTCTGTCAAGATCATCCAAGCTTTACTTCACAAATGAGTTTTTTCGACTGAGAATCCCTGGGACTGTTTCAGTCAGGATCGAAATGACAGTCTGGGCGAGAAGGGCGAGAGCTTTGAAAGCTTCTCTCTCTTTCTTTCTCTGTCCCTCTCCTATCTATCCCTCTGAGTCTCTCTTTCTCCCTCTCTTTGGTGCTCTTGCTTTCGCTCTCTTTCTCTCTCTCTCTCTCTCTCTCTCTCTCTCTCTCTCTCTCTCTCTCTCTCTYTCTCTCTCTCTCTCTCTTTTCCTCTTCGTCGGTCGGAAGTTTCTGTGCAGTACAATATGGGATATCGTGCTCATGTATGCACATGGTATTGAGCGAGCAAGCTCACCCAAGTGTACGCGTAATCGTTCGAGCGTGTAGGTGCGTACAAAAAACTTTTGCGAGAAAGAGAGAGAGAGAGAGAGAGAGAGAGAGAGAGAAAGAGAGAAAGAGAGAAAGAAAGAGAGAGAGAGGAGAGGGAAAGAGAGAAAGGCGATATGGAGGACTTACAATACAGTCATGTGCAGGTAGAAGCCATAGAAAAGCCTGTCTAGCTTAAAGAGTCAGATTTCGAATCGTATGCGAAGGAATCTGCGAACGTCATTATTCGGAATAAATCTTTCGCGAATGCCGATATCTTGTGCATATAGCTGTGCGTATTACGAGCAAGTAATTCTTAACATAAATATAAATACGAAAAATATTTCTACCAAATTGAAATAAAAGAAAAAGGAGAGAGCTTTGGGAAGGTAATATATAAAAAGAAACACTTGAACGAGGGTTACAAGGAGCTGAAAAGGGTTGGTAGGCCGCACAAAGAGTCAGCTGTCATAGCTGAGATCCCTCCAATTAAGTCTCGTCTTCTCCTCACGTGTGTAATGTTAGCAACATTTCATTAATTTTAATGAGATATTTTCAATATTTGTAGTAAATCTGAACTTATATTTTTGTAACAGTCTGCTCTGTACCTAAGAAATCTATTTTCATATAATATATTTCTAGTTTTATATAATAATTAATTCTAAGAGCAGAAGTAGAAATGTCATTGTCTATAAGAAATATTTATAAAAATAAAACAAAGAGAATACGCGTACGCTCTTAAAAAAAGAAAGAAAACGAAGCGAGGAATTAAATGAGGAAAAAAAACTTATATATAGTTAATATGTTAATTTATTAAACAATATATTCACATTCTTATTACATTCTTATGCAGAATCACAATCGGATTAATTTAAATCGATATCGTAAGATCAATTTTCAACAATCAAGCAGCTACACTTCCATATAATTGAAAAGCTAATCGTAAAATTTATATGCATTTACAATTAATCTGATTTACTTTTTCTAGATATTTCTCTATCTTTGAATTTCGTTTTAATGTTTATACTGCATTTTATTGTTTTAACATTTATACTGCAGATTGATGCAATAAATGATATGTACATATAGAATTTCATGTCTCTTGAGAGGTTGCATGTAAATGAGAATATTTAAGCTATTTATGCAATGCATTGCAAACGAAAGAAGAAATTTTTATTTTACACTTTCTGGTTAATCCTTTTCTCAAATAGAATTATTTTTTCCAGAAAGTTTTAAGAAACTTCCTCTTGTTACATTACATTGTAATGCTGCAACTAATACTGAACTCTCGTAAAAAGAATGCTTAAAGAAATTTCAAATTGTGATACTATCTTCGAATATATATTACATAGTATCATGGTTTTATGTTTTTGAATAGGAAGCTAAAGATGAGATAATAAACAATGCAAGTGGTAAAAGATAAATTAAGATAAAATAAAAAGTATATTTTACTTCCATTAATAACATTAACAATTTCAGTCTTTTCTTCTTCTTCTCACATATCCATATAAACATAAAAAAGAAGAAAAAAGGATAGAGAATTTATTTGTGGCATTAGTATAATTAAGTTACAAAGAAAAAATTATATCTTATCCGCGTGAAATCTGCGGATGAGAAATCGCCATGCGAATTATTAACACCGTTTCCTTCCAAGAATAAATCCTTCGAATAGTCGTTATATTTTTATACCATTGAAAAAATTCTTATTTTCCTGATTAGATACTTCACCCGTTAAATCTCATCTGAAAATCTGCATATATTATTAAAAAAAAAAAAAGCACATATACACATGCGGCATTTTATTCTTCTTCTTATTCCTAAAACTCTAACGCGTATCTAGGAAAGATATACTGCGGACGAAACACGCTACTATTATGTCAAAAATACATCGTGGTCTATCTTGACTACCACATTTTAGAGAACCAGGGTTAAGCGATGTCACGGGGCACTATCGGCATGAATATTTCATGAGGCCGTTCACTCCCGTCCGTGAGAGATCGCACACGCACTTGCGTGATCGTGTTTGTTGGGCGACAATCCAGAAACGCGCATCTAAATCATTGTCACCTCACTGACTGGCCGATGTCCACTATACTCATGGGAAAAGCTCCCAGTTTTTGACAACATACGCTTCCACTATGTCTCGGTCTCTCGAATAAATGTTTGTTTATTTAGTATGAAATAGTAAATTTTAGAAGAGCAATGAGAAAATGTCATCTTCCATGGAAGGAAGGTTTTCTTATTTCCCAAACGATATTGTCACTAGTAATGTGTGTTTGTTATTACTATTTTCTAAAAATATTAGAAATATTATTTTAGTGCGATCAATTAATTATTTCGTATAAAAGAAAATAAAACTCGATTAATCAACACCTTTATATTTATATTCTTAGAAAATCTGGAAAAACGAATTGCAAAGATATACTCTTTTTCTGTCATATTGATCAACGATATGATAAGCATTGTCAATGAGATAAATTGCAGATAGCAATTCAAAAGTACTCCAATTTAGGACAAATAGGAAATATTTATATTCTCGACACCAGATATCATGTTCGATACAACTGCAGGGCAAATTCAGGAAGCTGAATTCTATCGCATTTTTCAATCTAGAATACCTTATATTTCATTGCATTTTATGTTATTATTTAACATTGTCGCTGAAAATATCCTGCTTCTATATCATGTCTTTCTTCAATCATACGTTAACAAACTTTTATTATATTTTTTACGTCTGTTATATTACATCTTGATTTACTCATACAAACTGCGTATTCCATAAACTGCTTTGCAAATCGTTTCAGATACAGCATCAGCAGTATGTAAATAGATTATACATACGAATATGTGATTTTCAAAAACGTAATAATATTTATATATAATAGTTTCCATTTTTATAAAAAGCCATTCATAGATTAAAAATATGATTAAACAGTATGATGATACAATTCGTTCAATCGAGAAATATTTTCTGGAATAAAATAAATACGCCAACATTCTCACATTCTCCAATCGTCTGGACGGACATTACGTCACAAAGTCAAGGAAAAAGCGATAGGCTGACGCTATGCTAGAAAGAGTATGAGGAAGATATGGATCGGGTAAGCAAGAGAGGAAGAGAAGAGAGAAAGTGAGTGAAGGGAAACGAGAACGGGCGCGAGAGAGATGTGACGTGTGGCATCACGTGGTGTATTGATCGTTGCGCAGCATCCACGAGAGCCATTTCGGCTGCCAACCTTCCTACCTACCCCAAGTACTATCCTTTCTCTCACACTCCGTCTGCAGTCACCCGCTTCCCCGTTTACCCTTCATCTTTCCCATTCATTCGCCCTCAAACCTCTATTCTTCTTTAGCTTCTACTTCTACACAGACCTCTCCTACGCGCTCCATTCCCTTTCCCTCTTTCTCTTTCTCTTCTCTCTCTCTCTCTCTCTCTCTCTCTCTCTCTCTCTATATATATATATATATATATATATATATATATATATATATATATATATATATATGTTTGTTYCTCTGTTTCTTTCTCTTTCTTTTTCCACCCTCCTAGATTCTCTCGACGAAACTCTGTCAGACATCCATCGTTGTGTATCCAACAAGTTAATTATTAAATGCATCGTCGTATCTCTCGGACTCCTACTCTACTGCACACCCTCTTTTCCCTCTCGTCAGCCTATGTGAAATCTCTTTCTATCCTCACTTCCATTTCTTTGGCCGCAAGGTACGATTTATTTTGAATTTTTGGATGCCGCTTTTGCAGTTGTCAAATTTAATGTCAAAGCAAGCATAAAAATGTTTTATTATTTTTAGAGATCCCAATCGAGAATTTGACCAAATGTATTAATGTATAAATTTTCTGCTTTTTAATTTCCTCATAAAAAAAATTCTTCGCATCGTATATTACAAGATTATTTATTAACTTAGTAGATGTTAATATTTATTGCTATACTATTCGTTATACATTACTTTATTTTTTATCATTTATTAAAATTAGATTAATAAATCTATGTATCCTATCTCGAAATGCTTTTTGCTTTTTGAATAAAAATATAAAGTGAGGTTTAAGTGGCATAAGTAACATACTCACGCGCAAGAGATTATCAGGCATGAAACGTTAAAATGACATGTCATTTTAATTATTTATTATATTATACGCAAATATATCTGATTTGTCATTAGATATAATCAAAAGAAGGAAGCAAGATTTATTTCTAATATATAAAATTACACTTTTTGAAAAATTTCTATAATTAAATAATAAAAACAATCATAAATAAAAGAATGTAACTATTCTTTGATAAAAATAAAAATTCAAAAGCTCATGTTAAAAATTTAATTATTAATATACTCTTTAATATAAGAATAAGTTAATGTAAACATTTTTCTTGAATCACAATGCAATACCATCGCAATTATTTAAATAGAGAACATTGGCTTAGCCTCATTTTACAAAAATTAGGAGACAAACATATTTAACGAACATGATGTTGTACTCACGCTATATAAAATGGTCTAAACATGGGAAGCGTGATCATGAACGAATTTTCATGCGAACGCGCTACGAGAATACATACACACATAACGTAAATTAACGTTAATTTTAATCTGCGACAGAAACATACATTCATGCCGTATATTTGGCACACCATATGGAAGAATCTTCAAACCTGATTCGCGATTAATCATTCAGTAATTCCAGCGAATGTAATGTCGTCTAATTTCCATATTTAGCATAGCATATCCTCAATGCGAAATACGAGTAAACGATTGCGAAAGTGAAAATCGCAACAATCATGAAATATATTAATGGCTTAACGTGGTATTTACTGCGAAGAATTCTGACGCTCGTTTGCCTTACGATGCTCTCCGCTTGCGTTACAATATTTTTGCGAGAACCGTTCCACGATACCTGCGCGTTACCTCCGCGATACTTCAAATGCTCAAATTCACGATTAGATGCGAAACTTAATTAAAGTTAAATCAGTAAATTAATCAGGTATTCTCTCGCGATACACCAACGTATTTATGTATATCGTGCGAGTCTAATAACGTGCAATACATCGTAATAATTGATTACATGTTGTATGAGAAATCATTTACGCATATCCGCCCGGAATATTAGGATAAATCAAGATGCGTCGCATGCAGTCTCCATTTATGTCCCTTATAGTTACGCAAAACTGTTTCCACGCTACAAATAAATAAGATAAATAAATAAGATAAAAATAAAACACATCATATGTTAACGTGTAACATATCATTTTCCATAGTCATTGTTATCACAAATGACCGAGACGAAAACATAAAAATGCATCCGGATCTCAGCGGGCAATGTTAATATATAAAGTAATATCAAGAATAATTCACCCATTTTACTTACTCTATAACAATAAATTCATTTTGATAATACTTTCGCACAGAATATTTTTGAAAACTAAGAATATAAAAAGAAAAAAAGTAGCAGAATACAGCGCTAATGATGGAGTAATGATAAAAGATAAAAGGAAAATGCACACACACACACACATGCACACTTAAATCTTTAAGATTTGTATAAAAGAGACCAATTAGTATCGAATATACTCGTGCTATTTCAAGTTTAATTTGTTCGCTGCGTTTAATGGTTGCAAATTACGTTTTAGGCCAAACGGATGTCAATAGTGCAATAGGGAACATACGTCAAGTACAAGTCATCAGTACACATATGCACACTTACTGATGCATGTTAGAGCTACCAATCAAAGTGCCACAACATTGTAACATACTACGTTACCAAGAACATTACGCTTCTGGTGCGGCAAATGGCCGAAATGTTGCTCATCATAGAGATAACAACACGATACCTTCACTGCTGCGTACGTATAAACGCAACGCTCATCTAACGTCTGTTGCAATTCGCTGTCTGCCTGCAAATCCATCTGTTTGACGTTCCACAATGTCAAGTGCATCTTAGCATCGTATTAAAGGCACTTGACGCTTTCGCCAATTACACGACAGCGATCATTAATCATAAGACGAATGTTCTGGTATACGAATCGCCGTACAATGTATTGAGACTGGATATGATTTTAGGGATATTTATAGATTATGGAGAAGAACATTATGCGAGAATTTTAGGAATATTGCCGAATAATTAAAAATTGAGAGTTATTAACAAATAAGAAAGAAGATTTAAAAAAGTGTTCAATATGTTCAAACAAACGTATGTGTGGAGATAAAATTTTAATCTCTTATTAATATTAAATCGGATTTATTTTTTCATTTCAAAAGCAAAAATTTGAAGAAATAGTCAAAAGCAAAAATTTGAAGAAATACTCAAGCACACATGCCTTAATTAAGCTTTAATAAAATATGAATTAAAAGAACTGACTTTAAACTGAGGATTCTTTGTACTCACGTCTATTCCATTAAAGTCACCATGAAGGAAATAGAAAAGCCGCTTGAGTGATGATAACTCACCGGAGGAATTTACCTACATTTTGCGTATGGCAGACATAAATTGCTCCGCCTTCACTATGCTATTCTCCGGTCTTACTGTCGAATCTTCGTCTCTGAATGAATGGCGTTCACTAGCTCCTCTGTTAACATAGTCCTTAATTACATACTAAAAAATTTAGCAATCAAGATTAATAAAAGCGAAAGAGAGAGAGAAAGAGAGTTGGAAAGTCAAGTTTATATGAAAGAGATTATACAATAATTTAATATTATCTATAATTTGGATTGATATATTTTAATAAAGTTTTAATTTAATGACAAACTTAAATTACTAAAATAAAAATTACGTCATTTTGAAAAAAGGAAAATTAATTGCCTAATATGAAAGAAGGAAACAGAATTGTGATTAAAAATTAAAATGAGATAAAAACTGTGTAATATTTAACAAATGCGATTCTATATCTATTAAAAATGCTATTATATCTGTATATACGTATATTTGTTTGCGAAAATTCTAATTTTAGATGTAAAATGCGCGCGCATATGTAAGTGTGTGAGTAAACACATAGATGTGTCGCAAATATCCCGAGAGGATGCGTTTGTCACACGGCAGGATGGATAATCGATTAAGTCTGAGTACATCCACTTACCTGCTTGCTCTCACACCCCGCAGAGCGCAAATTCCAGAATCTCAAAGAAACGGTACACAGTATCTTAAGACGAGATGGATATGACGCTCAATTTGCACGGATCTTTGATTAGGCCTCCTAAATGATAACCAATCTACTAAAGACAGTCATGGATGGTAACAAAGTTTCATAATGCATCCCGTTACTCGCCATATCTCTTATAAATCTATATCTCTTATACATATCGTCATATCTCTTATAAAAGAAATGATCACTGAAGTTATAATAAATATATAAATCATGCTTGTGCTCATACTAAACACTTTCTACTAAAAATACGCTAATAAAATGCAAAGATGGGTTTCATAAACTTGATATCGAGTGAAACGTATATTGCATAAAAATGCTTGTGCGCTATCCCGAGAAGGATGCGCATGCATGAAGCAGGATGCCTCTGTAATCTCAATCCAATTTATGAGCTTGGCGTTGTAGCAAGGAGTCCCTTTCGTGATAATCTCCGCCGGAAATACTAGACGGCCGAAACTTCGCGACTAACGCGATTTTCAGGTAAATTTCACTCGTCGACACTGCCATTAGGGTGACACGCCATGGCTCTTAGTCGGAGTATCAACCGATTCGCTGCACATATATCTTCCGTTAAATTCGAACGCGAAGTTGATATCTTCACAACATTATAACAACATAAAACGACATAATATTAATATTTTATTGGTTTAATATTGGAATCCGAGTTATGATCAATTATGATAAATTTTAAAAGATTATGAAAATCGATAAATGAAACATATTGAATCAAAAAGTAAAATAAGCGCGGATAGCGCGATTATGTAGCATTATAATTAATAAAATAATTAAATAAATATTATTATAAAAACATTAATATCACATAAAATCTGAGTTTATCGTATATCGTATACGAGTAGAATCGAAAGACGTAAATTAACCAAAGATAATTAACGTTAGAAATGAACAATATTTAACAAAATTTAATTTACAAACTAGTACCACATATAAAAATCATTACGTTGTTCGATGATTTGTCTTTCATATAAAAGGAGACAATAAAAGGACATTGTTACGGCGTTCAGGAAGTTTGATAACAAACCTCGTTGGAAAATGCGCCTTTAATTGAAGATATAAGAAACGAAACAACTTAAAAATCCTACGTAGCGAAACTCTTTTTAAGAAATTACAAAGTTATCGGACAATTCATCCGAACAAAGAAAGAACAAGCCACATGACATATTTAATAACATCCAATAAACGTCATTTTCTACAATCATTTTTCTTTTCCCTTTTTTACTTCTCTCTTTTTCCTTGCTATTCACTTTGTTTCTCTTTCGATTCTTTGTTATGTCTCCGTTTCTTCTTGCTGCACTTTTTCTTTACTTCAATATCCACGCTACTAATGTTCTTAGTTGTATCATATTAAAACGATCGATTCTCTTCGCTTCGCTCGCGATGTTCTGTCTCTCAGGGATGTTCCTCTCTCACCATGTACCGAAAACCAATATCGACCACTTTCAGTCTGGGCGCGAGTCGAGTAAACGGCTGCCATTAGCTTGAGAGTCCTGCGGCGTAACATAGGAATTTGTCGTCTCTCGAAAGCGGCCGCGAAGTTCGCAGCTCTCATTGATTATATTAAAACATGACCTTATATATAAATTTTTGCACAATCATAATTACATATATCATTTATAATTATACATAATGCATATTGTACATGCATGTCTTCATAAATCTTTCGATTCTTATATACCAATAGATACCAATAGTGCATTTTTTTTATTATATCATCTTTCTATTATATTTTACAATCTTGCATAAATTACATGGAGATATCTACGAGCCTTGCGAGCCTATTTTTATCACTATTTTTTCTATTTTTTTTTACAATATCTTGAAAGCAGATTTGGCAAGTTGCTATATAGTCTGTTTATCAAGCGATACTTGTTAATCTTCTATTTATCTGATACAAATTTATTTTTATGAAAGGACCTATTGAAGAATTCTTGTCCTCCAAATAAAGTAAAAGACCGTGCAAACTTTTTTCTCTTCGGCATATAAATGCACTAATGAGTTACGTGAACAATGATTATAAATTATTCAAGATATTTTATCTATGTTAAAGAAAGGCGTAACGATCTCGCCAGCAAAAAATTGCAAGGCAGGGATAGTCGCGCGGAACGAAACGATCCCGTACGGTACGCCAATGATGTGTAGTAGTATTTATAGTATAGATTGTGTCTACTCTTGGCAGCTTGCCATCAGATGAACATCTCCCGAGAATCTTATGAGAAGCACGTATCAAATAGGGATACATACAAGTGATATTGATAACCATCGTCTCTGCATTTATCTACTCGTTCTAATTATTAGACCGCTTCAAGAAAGAAATGTTGAGTTATTGAATAATAAGTAAGCATATATACGTTGTTTAGCTAAAAGCAAAGGAGCAAATTGTTTATTTTAAACCATCGCACAAAATACGCTATAGTAACTGCGTTATATTATCGCACAGCTATTATAGTCATTCTACGACGTAATCACGCAATTATCAAAGAAGATAGTTTATCCGAGCCAGTAACGGGAATAAATCACGATTGAGCGCGATCAGTAGTCGCAAGCTCGACCCTGCTTTTATTAGACTGGCTGACACCAAGGATCTCACTGCCAAACTAGAATCGCGCGAACAATGGCTTCCACGTATCGAGCCGACTGAGCGAAAATAACCACGATTGCTCGCACTTCTCATCATGCCCTTTTTCTTGTCAAGTTAAAATAAGAATGCAGATAGAGTACTAGATAAAGATAGAAAGATGCACATCAAGAAAGAGAAAAATAAAGGGCGGAAAGGTAAAAAGCGGAATATTCTAGATCGCCTTTATTGTATTAATACATTATTGGTTATAGTTCAAAAGCCCAAAAAGAAGACTCTAAAAAGTAAATGCTTCATGGTAATTTCCTCGAGATTATCATAGCTCCTCTCTCTCTCTCTCTCTCTCTCTCTCTCTCTCTCTCTCTCTCTCTCTTTCTGCTCTTTTATTTCCTTTTATTTTGTGAAAGAAAAACAGGATCTAAACAATTTTAGAAAACTCTAAAAGATTCTAGATGCATCATTCCGAGTTTTACCTGCCAAGTATAACGCAGTGAGAAGCAACGTCATTGTTACTATTTTAGCTTTTTTCATCGATTACCGTTACCCCAACGAGAAAGCCTCTGTGAAGCTTAACACACTGATTTGAGGACCGTCCTTGTCCCGTATATTCCCGTATCCCTAGGATTAGATCTAGCTTTAATGCCCGACGACAAGAGATTTCGACTGTAATTGAATCGCAACATGGTATGCCGCATTAAAAGTTAATAATATTTGTCATTGTATATATTTTTGTACTTGTATTTAGATTGGTGAGGGGATTAATTAAATTAAAAGAAAATAAATTTCCAAATTGAAAATCCAAGGTAGCTTTTTAATTAAATATTAATTAATCTTTTAACTACGTAAAGTTGTTATAAAAATCATTACCATCCAATTCTTATACTCCCGAAATTTTATGAGCGATAAGAGACAACTATCTCATCGATAAATTATACTCATAATCACACTATAATTTATCAATTTGAAACGCTCTTCATGCATGCAAATAATATTACACGTTAATCTTCCTAATTGTTAAATCGAAGTACTGCTCTCTCTTTTCGTGCTAGTTGGTCTGTATTTAGGTATGTCGATTCAACAGGATTTGTTTTTGATCTATCGTGTGGAAGAAACCAATCATCCTCAAGCGGGTATCCACGTACTCATTGTCAAACTCATAATCGAATAGATAAAAATCATTTCCTTACGTGATTCTATTTTGAGGCAATATTACATCGCAATATGCATAAGAATATTTATGAATACACGTTCATGATAGATTATCATTATTAGTTTCAATATTATTAAAATGCAATATAAGTTGCATCATTATCATGTTCATAATTGCATAAATATATATTTGTTAAATAAAGTGTTTCCTTTTTAAATATTATAACAAAGTACAACAATGTTTGTATTTAGATGTTTGCCTATCCTAGCCAGCCCTAGATAACATCTACATTGTATCAATAGCTTCAATTACGAGGCGCACATTCATTAGAGCGATTCCAAGATGAGCCGAGCATGCTGCAATACAACAGACAGTATTTAACATAGGCGAAAGGTAGGTCATGCTGTAAAAAGCTGCACGCGGTGTACATGCACACGGTATACATGTATATAATTCGCAAGGCGATTTCCCAGCTTCGGCTTCAAAGGAGCAGCTAGGTGAAGTGTATATTCCGTACTCGGCACGAGGCCACCTTCGCGCACGCACGAGTAGTCAGGTGGTATCGGCATCGTGCGCAAAGCGGTTATTTTTAGTTCAATTTGTCGCTCGAATGGTACCATAAAGCGAGAGCCACGTATGTATAACCTGTGCGCGGGTTCTATAGGGGTTTTCACGTGAGCATGCTCGCGAATAAACGTCGCTAGGATCGTTAAAAGCATCAACTAGTTACCACAACGATACTTTCGCTTTGCGCGATGGTTCTCAAAACGCAAAGGATGCCAAGGATTACTTTATAATTCCATGAAACACGAATTTTCCCATCGGGCATAAAAATGGCCGTTCGTCACTCCTTCAGCGGTCTCCAAGGGCCAACAGCTGCAGAGATTAACTTCAGACCGTTGACACTGATAAACTTCGTACCACAACTATGTATACGTCAAAGCTAGAGAAGATTTTCTGAAAAAGAAAAGAAAAAGAATAGAATATTTAAAAAAAAAGATTCTATATCTTATGAGATATATCAATAAATATAAAGTATGCACATTTTAGGGACAACAATTTGTTTTTTATTTAAGATAGCTGTTATTGCCGAACGAAGGATATATTTAAATAACGTCAAATAACTTTATGGATTTTATAATAAAAATGTTTTCAAAATTCGCAAATATTACATTAATAACGAAATTCTGAGATTAAAGGGCTCTCTAAAATTTATGTTCGTATCATGTACATTATGTACGTATATATATATATATATATATATATATATATATATATATATATATATATATGTATAT
This sequence comes from Eciton burchellii, assembly GCA_020341155.1. Lineage (NCBI taxonomy): Eukaryota > Metazoa > Arthropoda > Insecta > Hymenoptera > Formicidae > Eciton > Eciton burchellii. The sequence continues at coordinate 2,171,105 of JAHMML010000013.1, read as the reverse complement.
ATGTATGCATGTATGCATAACAGAAAATAAAATATCTCAAGTATAGGATGACAATAAGATGCAAAAGTAAATTTGTTTATCAAACAATATATCGTTAATATTTGTCGAAAAATTAATAAATAAATGTTGAGAAAAATTCAACTCTTTGAATCCTACGGCAAATTATATTCATGATAACTTATAACATGTTTATAATATTTAAATTTTAAACAGAGGAAAGTTTAATTCTCTGTTAAAATATAATTGAAATTAGTATTTTTGTTAATAATTTTGCAGAATCAGTACTTTCTACATATGATTCAATCAGTGTAATCGAAATACATCTGCGCTGTTATGCACAGGCCTTTACACTGGCACAAATCAAAATCAATAAGCCGATTATTGGCTGTGCTGAGCGGAGATTACGTCGCTTCGAATTGACACCCCGACGCGAGTCTCGTACCAATTCAATCCCGCAGGCTTTCCCGACAGGCGGACATCCGTCCCAGTTCCTTTTTCCACACGAGCCCGACGCAAAGCAAAATGGCGCTCAATGCAAGCTTCGACCTCGCTCTTGCCTTTCGATCATATTCTTTACTATCTTAGCTGACGAAAGCGAAAACGATTCATGTGTTTAGATGATTACTGCAACTGATTTCTTTTTCTTTGTTTCATTGAGCTACGATATTTATCATATCAGAAGAATTATCAATAACATTTTATATATATATGTACACCTCATTCGCACCGCGATTATTGCCGCGACATGGCGCCACCGTACAAAGTGTTATAATCAGCGATAACATAGCGAAAGCCAATACAATTTTCAAAAGAAATTAAAAATCATTTAATGCATACAAAATATAATAATGCGCATATATATCATTATGAAAAAGTTAAATATGAAGACAAATGCCTTTTATCCTACATTCAGCTTTGCAGGATAACTGAGATTTAAATTTAAAAATCGTTGCCATATATGTTTTATCATGATCAAATAGATATATATATATATATATATATATATATATATATATATATAGTTTATTGTGAGGACATAAAGAACAAAAGAACGCTAGCATTTGACGTAACGAAGCAAACATCAAACAGCTTTTCTAATTAAATTATAATTGCTAACATTTCTGTTGAAATTTTTTTAATTTAATATATAAATTTCTGCAAGAGAGAGTGCCTCGCTACTGCAAACTAAATGCTGTATTCACCACAAAGACCTGCACAGAATATTTCATAAGTTCAGTAAAGGATTTATACAAAACTTTCCAAAAAGTATTACGTAGGAGAAAGAAAGAGAGAGAGAGAGAGAGAGAGAGAGAGAGAAGAGAGAGAAAGAGAGGGAGACTATAATAAAAAAAGATATAAAGAACATAAAAATTTTAATCCCGTTTTCTAATTACAACTTGATAGAATGGGGCAAACTATGGGTAGAATGCCCGAAACATGGGAAGGTATCCTAGAAGAAAGAGATCGAGTCTTACACTGGAGTTCTGAAGTACTGGCCAGAGTACAGGACAATGTCACGAATGAGGATACGTTTCTAATGGACTATGATGATGCCAAAATTGATGGCAAAATCGATACATGGATACAAAATAACCAGATAAAAATTGATGAAACATTCGAAAAATTTCCAACCGCGTCAAGTTATCATAAGGATACAGTCAAAACTGGAGTTGAAAAGGTGATTATAATTACATCCTTTTGTATTTATATTAGATATATTATATATTTCTATACATTATCCCATATATGTTAACAGAAATAAAATTTTTACGAACATGAAAACTAATATTCTAAATGCACTATGCTAAATCATAATATTTAGATTACGCAAGACTTACGAACGAAAGTACGAAAAGATTACCAAAATGCATACCACGATATAAAAAAGTTTAACAAGAAAGTAGACCAGTTAGGTGCGGAAGAAAGGAAGATACACGCTGACATACAAAAATTAGAGGACGAATGTCCTCCAGGAGATATACAGAAATTCCAAAAAAAATTTGGACCATTACGAATAAAAGTTTTTGATAATCTAAGAACCGGCGAGAAGATGATATTTCAAGATAAAAGACTAAAAACTGATTTTGTCAAAAAGGTACAAAATTTTTCACGACGAAGTCTATAGTCTTTAAATTTCTGAATTATTCGTTCAATTTAATTGCGCTTTTCTAACAGGTCTATGATATTGATCATAAAAATTCTGCCGAATGTTCAAAACGAATCGAAAAATTACTCAAAGATTTTGAAAAGAATGTGTTGAAAGGATAAGAAATACTCTCTTTATATGAAAAAACGACAAGCTATCATTAAATATGCTTTTTATTTACTCTATAACTCACATATTATAATATAGAATTTATGGCTAATGAAATTTTATAACGCAATAATTTTAAAATACTCATATCGATAAAAGATATTTTTAATAAGAGTTCCGAAATTTAATACTTTTGTTATAATTTAACGGTAAGAAAATTTGCAGCACTTAAAGCATATTATTTATATGGTTTGATGGCATATGATCTGATGTGCTATTTAATTTTAAAATTTTAATTATGTATGTGCGTAAGCTGTACATAATATAATCGACATTCATAACTAAATAAATTGTAGATTATAGAAAAATATAATAAAGAAAATAATCAAGAAGACATATAATCAAGATCATACACAAACGAATCTTAATATTTGGAACGACATGCCTAATAAAAATAATCATTGGCTAAACTCATATCATAAAAAAATAATATCTTCGCAAAACAACAAACTGTCAACGTGGGATCTCTAATACGAGAACTCGTACAAACTCGCATTTAAGTTACTGAGAGATTTCTTTCGAAGAAACCAGTCGTCAAAATGAATCGATAGATGAATCGTAGTTGAAATCGCAATATACTTACAAGCGCGGCTGTAACCAAACGTACCGCCGTGTTTGGAACGACTTTCATGCCAACTTCGCCAACGACCATAGGCAGCTTTCTCGCGTTCACGAATGGTCATTAAAAGTATTCATACATCCCACATTTGCGGCGACTGTTTTTTCCATGGGCAAAGAAGACATTATTAAAACTCTGACGCCGCGACAGCAACGGCGGTCGCTGCAAGCCCCTGATGATCCGGCAAGCAGGAGCATAGCGGAGTCTACTTCCGCGAACCGCGAATTCATCTGATTCGCGCAAGCGCAATCTCGAATTTCTAGAATGACTTAACGCGCAACATCTGTAATGAGAAAAATTTTAAGAGTTCATATTTATGAAATCTATAAAATGAAAAATAAAGTTATAACGAAGATACGATTATTAATCAAATGATTTAATCAGATGAACAAAAAATTTGAAACTACGATGAAATTGCCTTTTCCATTTATTCTATAGATTCTATTCTATTTATTCATTAAGCGCAAATGTTATGTGAAATTATCGTTGTATTAAGGAAATTCTATCATTAATTATAATTGTAAATTTCTATATTATTTAATTCATGATTATCAATCTACATGAAATCTAGCACGTAAATTTTATATTATGTCATTTCATTTTGTGTAATAAATTCGATGAAACTTGCGAGATCGCGAAATTGACAGAAAGACAATTAATGCAGCGAAATCAAAGGTATTATAATAATTCTCCGAAATCTTTATTCGAATACTGATAAATTGTGACATTTCTTTCATACATTGATGATGCAAGTGATTGCATCCAATGACTCAAAACATAAAGTTGCAGCAATCAGACCAGAAAATCAGTTTGAAAAATAATCAGCAAATTGTGCAATATGAACTAATATAAATCAACACATTACATGCTGTTACGGTAGTATCGTGTGAGATCGCGTGCGAATTGTACTTAACTTTAAATCTTTTATTCTTTTTATTATAAGCTTTTATTATAAGTTTTTATTATATTATCGGATAATATGGTTATTCAACGTAGACATCGACTTCTATTATTAATTTATACGTTGTCCTATGCTGGTTCGTATATTAATATAAATTTTCTGATTGAATTCATTTAATGATGATTTAATAATTCAATAATAATTTTATCATAATTATATTAATATTAATGGTCCATTCTTTTATTATTTCTAATATATTATCTCTAATTTCTCTCAAATATTGTCTCTAAGTTTTTGAATATTTATTATTTTAAAGATAACAACAGAAAAATTGTTTAAATTATAATATCAAAGTTTTTTATATGATTAATTAAAAATCACGCTTTCAACTTTACTTTTAGTCCTATTTAAATTATACATAAATGAATCTATTATTAATAATTTGAATATTATTAGTAATTTAATTAATTTAATTAACAATGAATAAAATATATGTACGTAGCGGTAATTCATAGCATTTTATTGGACACAAATGATATTGAGATTTGCAATCTATTATGTGAACAATGTAATAGTTCCGCAATTGTTTCGAATGACCACTACTGTGAATGCAATTTTACTGATGATAGTGATAGAGGTATTAATTTATATATATATATATATATATATATATATATATATAATTATTTTAACGAAATGAATACTTAAACAATTTTAAAAAAAGAAAGAAAAAGAATTTCATTTTTAATTTATATTTATATTAATGATTTTAGACAGTACAGAATGTATACAGCGTTTACAAAGGGAAATACGGACTATCGACCTGAACGTACTTTCCGATGATCTCACAGATGAGGAACGAAGTGTGCGTTCTATTTTAAAATCTAGACGTCGTCTCAGAATGGGTAAGATTAGAATAATTATGTAAAAGGATTTTATTATATTCTATTCTAATTTAATTAAATGTAACTGCAAAAATACATATCAAAGAATATGCTCATCATAATTATTTTAAAAAATATCATAAAACTATAGAAAACTTTGTATCTTTAGGAAATTATAAAACATATTATTGTGCTAATTATTTATATTATTAATTAATTTTAACAGTAAGAAAATAGAATCTATTTCTTTATAAGCAATAATGTATATCAAATTTTTAGATTAATAAACACACACGATCAAAACTTTTAACTAATTATTAACGTATAAAGATAATTTTATTCATAGAAAATGAAATAATATTTTGTTCTAACAAATCTAAAAAATTATATCTTCTACAAGAAAATCAAGGCATTTTTTATGGAGAAATGTCAGTCTAGTATCTAGTATAAAATCTAGCAAATTATCTTATAGAAGATGCCGACAAAGTGGCACAGTATTTTATCAATGGAGGACCATCAGCTGGTTACTCTCATTTTATCAGGCCGTACAATGTGGCTTACGATAGTGCCGATTCTACATCAAGTAGTTCATTTTCGGGTACGTCTAGCAAAAGAAATCCCGAAAATGAATTCTATGATGTATCATCACATATATTATTAAGGAATTCCATTTCATGGATACATATAATTCTCCATTCTATATCAGAAGCCGCAAGACAAGAGGATCCAGTTATGTCCGATACAAGAGAGAGATCTTTGATTCTTGGAACAGTGAATTCAATCCTCAACCAACCAAATGAATATGATTTAATAAGCTCATTGTTGGGAACAGTTGCTCATCCATATAGAGAATATGATAATAAATCGCCTCTCCATAATACTTTATTAAGAACGGCCACTCTTCCAACACAATTTTTACATAATTTATTTGCATATCGTTCATCAAATCCTGCATATCAAGGCATTGTTACAAGCGCTAATGTAAATAACATATAATTGATAATATAATGAAATTTAATGAAATAATTTCACGATTCCATTTTGAGAAAGTTTTAGATAAAAAATCTATATTTAATCCTTCGACAAAAAAAATTAGAAATTTTTATCTATATATTATATCAAACTACAAAAGGCAATATAATAATAATATAATCAAATATTTGTCTGCACATTAGCCCCTACAAGATGATTTACTAAATATACCGTTCGCCGATAAATGGAAAAATGCTGGTGAAACTATTACTTCATATGATTCTTCTAATACCAGAAATAATATAGTAAGTTTTATTACAATATAGATTTAATAAAATAACACAAATTGATATAAGCCTGCAAAATAATGAGCTCATTTTTGTCTCATTTAATTTTGAAACCTGCACTATTGCATGATTTAAATATTTATTACAAATTTTTTAATGATCTTCCATAAAATTTTTTACTAGAAATAGCTTAAGAATCTATTACTAAAACTTTTGATACTTTTGTATATGAATATGAAAAATAATTATATTTTATATTTTAAAATTATGTTGAAATTATTAAATACAAATGCACGTAATTTATTTTTTTCTTAATGAACTTCTTAATAAAATAATATAAATAGCAAAAATTTGATTCTTCCAGAATAAACCTATCGCATACAATGTTGCTACAAGCATTCCTGGATCGGACTGGCCAATTCAATCCATACAATTCATAAAAAGGCCATATATTCTCAGCACATTACCAATGCAATATCGATATTTTGGTTTGCATCCTCAATATAACTCTTATTATAACCCTTTAATAAATACACCCTTTAACATACTTCATCCTTTGGACGGATATATTCTCCAACCTGTTTCATATTTACAAAGTACATCAAATCAATTAATTTCGGCATCTGGTCCAACTTTAAATAATGCAAATTCTGAACAGCGAAACGATGTTACTTCAGATAAAACTGTAAATGCAGACGATAAAACAAAAGAACTTAATGTAATTACAAACATTATTTCTAAAGAAAAAATAAAAACAGGAAATAATGAAGGTAATAAATCATAACAAAATATAAATTAAATATTTCTAACTTGCAGAATGTAGAATGTAATTTTAAATATTTTCTAGTATTACAATATTATAATTTTATAATGCATATAATTATATACGTATAATACGTATTTATAATTCTTATGTATATTTTCTATCATATCTCCTTTTTTACATATATAACTTATATATTTTCTTTTTTAATATCAAAAATTTTTTTTATATAAGAGATACATTATTTATTTTTCTTTAACTTAACTTAATTAACCTTTTATATATATATATATATACATATATATATGTATTGATATTGTATATATATTGCATTATTTTATTATTATTGATTTGGATTTCAAATAAAGTATCCAAAAATTTAAGATGCACTAAAAAATAAAATTATAAGTAATTATCTTTAATTTAATCTTAAATTAAGAATATAGAAAAAATTCTAATAAATATTGTATTTACTTTAATTTATATGTGTTATATGAAATAGTATTCAATATAATTCTATAATTCAGTATAATTCTAAGAGTATATGTGTGTATATATATATATATATATATATATATATATATATATATGTATGTATGTATTTTATATAATAAAAAAATGTATAGAAACAAATTATAACCTACTATAATTAATAATTCTTTTTAATCCTTTTCTCTCTTTATCTTCTTCCCTTGCCCTTTCCTTTTTTTGATGTTGATGTGGATGATTGTGATATTTGCTCACTAGAACTCTGTTTCCCTTGACGAGTTTTTAATTTTGGTATTGTAGTCCCAACATATTCTAGAATAGAATTTCTGGTAGGAAATTCAGGTCGTACTGGCATATCATTATCATTCTTTAGTTGCACGCGAATACGACCACGATATAAAGGTTCCTTGCTACGTTCCTTTGGATGTAGTTTATTTTCGACACCGACATTAAAACCTGCAGCTATCAACACATCTCGTATTTCTTGATGGGTTGGATTTTCCACACATTTCTCCTTAGGCAACTTTCGTCCACCTGCTAAACTTTTTTTACTATTTAAATATATCGGATAAATACATATCCATCTGTAAAAAAAATGTCAAGTAATGATAGACCTAAATTTGTATGTATGATATAAATAATACATTAAATATTAATAAATATTAAAGATCGGTATTAAAAACGGTGCTTTTTATTTATAGGAATAAGCTTCAATTCTTTGTTAAAAAAAATAAAAGTTACAATTTTATTAACTTGCACAGAAGTGCAACAGTTAACAATCTGTGATTCAAATTAACATTATAGGTTAAGTTATGAGATATATCTTATCAAGTCGAAGTAAATTGTGAAGTAGATCTTACATTAAGAAATTACATTTATTGATTCATAAAAATATTTTGCTAGTGCTGTGGCTTACCTTTCACGTTCGCTATGCTTCTTTGCTGGATTCCACGCAAACGACATGTTGTACGCTAAATATTCACGAATAAATATCGCGCGTACATGTATACAGAGAGAAAGAGAGAGAAAGAGAGAGAGAGAGAGAGAGAGAGAGAGAGAGAGAGAGAGAGAGAGAGAAAGAGATCTCAAAATAAAAAAGCATATATTTCTTTTCTAGATAATAATCTCTCTCTCTTTCTTCCTCTTTCTTTCTTTACGGATAATAATTTATTAAAACTTATAAAAACTAGAAATTCTGTAAAAATGTAAAAAATAAAAAGAAATATATTATGAAAAAAAACACGTGATTTAATTGAGGGCTCGTCCGGGATTTGAACCCGGGACCTCTCGCACCCGAAGCGAGAATCATACCCCTAGACCAACGAGCCATATGATAAAATTTCTTTAATTTTTATATAAGTTCCTTTTAATAATAATTTATAATAAAAGTATAAACATTTCATGAAGCGTGGTTTTACTGAAAGAGATTAAAGTCCGGACTCTAACTGTTCCATGTTATTCATCTAATTGGCGGATCATACTTCGCGTAAATAACATAGTGCGTGACATATGGCACAGTTCAAAAGATTAATCTCTTAAAGTTATTGCAAAATACTACAAACTATGTCAAAAAAGTATCAGAATTTTTGAAGAAAATTCTTTGAAAAATACTGATAAATATGTGTTTTTCATAATTTGTCATAAATATTACAGCAAAATTTATCAATATGTTATTTGGCAAATGAGAAGCAATATCAGAGATTAATGATGGGAAGTGATTAGATATAGCAGACATCATAATATCATATTACAGGGAAAGCATGTAGAGACATGCAAGATAAAAATATAATAGAATTAGAATTATAAAAAATAAATATAAATATAACTGTAGATATATGTAACATTTTTATTTATATTTATTTGCAATCTTAAGAAACTATTATATGATACATTATTATACGACACACACAGTTTATTAAACATCATAATCCCATAGTAAATGGCCTAACGCGTGTTGCTAATTCTATGTAAAAAATTGATATACAGGCAGCATATATATGTACATATATATATATATATATATATATATATATATATATATATATATATATATATATGCATATATATATAAATAATCATGATAACAGTAACAATAAATTTATTTTGTGATACAAATTATAATACACAATACACACATTATGTTCATAATATATAATAATAATACTTTATGAGAATTTGCATACAAAAAGGATGGAATACAATTTTTTTATTCATTATAGAAGAATACTAAATCAATAAAATCATTAAAACACGACTTTTGATTTTTAGTAAAAGATCTCTGTTGTATAAAGTATTTCATAATCAATTAGAGTTTATGCATTCAAAATACCACAACAGTTATAATTATTAAAACATCCAAATAATTAAAAATCGTCAAAGAGACGTTCAGTTCATTACAGAACTTAAAACATCGTGATTTTCCTAAATCCATATATACATCAAGAATCGTAATAATATCTCGATGTCAAATATATAAAATGTCTGATAAAAATTTGCAGCAAGTTCAATAAAATTTTTTCTTAAATTCTTCGTTTTTTGTTTTATTACAGGCACTGACTCATTTGTTCAATTTTCAACTGATAACGTGAAATCGAATTTAATCTGATTGATATTAATCGACTAAATCCATTTTCACGATTATCTCTATATTGTATTCTTGTTAAAACAACATGTGCCAAATAAATCAAAATGATTTTTTTTCGCACATTTAATATGGTGGCGGTTGATGCTGATAAGAATGTTGCGGCGGTTGACTTAGATGCCTTTGCAAATGCGTAACAAGCTGAGGAGTTGGTTGCTGACCACCAGCACCACCCTGTTGTTGTTGTGCAGCTTGTTGCTGTTGCTGTTGTGCCTGTTGCTGCTGCTGTTGCATAGCTAACATTTGTTGCCTCATACGCTGTTGATTTATCGCTTGCTGTTGCTAATGTAAAGATTGTATCATAATGATATAACGATATTTTACAGAACTCTAGGGATATTAGAATTATTATTCAGTTTAATATTAGAATTATTACTCAGTTTGATATTAGAATTGTTACTTAGTTTGATATTAGAATTATTACTCAGTTTGATATTAGAATTATTTAGAATTAGTCAGTTTAATTTGCACCTGGAATTGTTGATTTTGCTGCAGACTGACGTTGGTCGTTCCTACACCTACTGTGCCTGGTTTCCCAGCAGATTGCCGATAAGGAGGAGCAGGCTGATTCTGAACGCCTCCACCCATTGGTCCCATTGCATTCATAGTTACATTTGGTGCCTAAATGAATAAAGCACATCATCTTTAACTTTTTCATTGAGGATATATTTATAATAAATATCTGTAATAATTTAATGATAATGAAAAATTATAGAACTAATAGTAAAAATATATTCAGACCAGTACACAATCATAAATTAAATATTGCAAATGTATATATACTTGTAGGTACGGTGGTCTCGCTGCACCAGGCTGCATTCTTTGTTGTGGCATGTATTCTCTTTGTGGACCCATCATTTGCTGCTGATTAGAAAACATCATATTTTGTTGTTGGTTCAAAATGCCTTGTTGCTGTTGCTGCTGTTGCTGCTGTTGCTGAAGCAATTGCTGTTGTTGTTGCGTCTGTTGCGGTGTCTGTTGTTGCTGTTGTTGCTGTTGTTGCTGTATCATTTGCTGCCCGCCATATCCCGCGTAATTTTGATTCATGCCTACAGAAGAAAATTAGTTTAAACAGCTCAAGTATTGTATGACTTTTTTTCATCATATATCTTTCTTAAATATATTTCTATATTGAAAAAAGCAATATTCGCTTAATTGTAATATAATGCAAATTAACAGATCATTAAAAAGTATTTAATAAAAAAGTCGATATAGAAATGTCAAAGCTGTACTAAACATGGTTATTGATTAGTGCTAAAATTTTAACTATTACTATTAAATATTACTATTAATTAATTAATATTTATTAACTAATTAATATATTACTATTAAAATTTATTTTAACTATTATTAGTATAATCTATACCTTGTTGAATTCCAGCATATATTCCTTGTTGTTGCTGCTGTTGTTGTTGTTGTTGTGCTGCAAACATGCCTTGTTGCGGATTTATGCCAGGTGCTCCATGCTGAGCTCTCAGTTGTTGTCTAATGAATTGTTGCCTTTGCATTCCTTGGAATGCACCTGGTCCGGCGACTGGTGTATTATTTGGCTGCTGTTGCGAGCCCATAAACTGAGTAGATGGTAATCGCATTCGCAACATATTGGATAAAGCTTGCTTGGACTGATTGTTCATTCCTGGCCTTTCATAACGCGGACCAGTGACCGGCGTAGGTGGCAATTGTTGATATCCATATTGTTGCGTCGGTGCATGAGTTTGCTGATTACTATACCACTGCTGCTGAGGTTGAGGCGGTTGTCCAGTAAACATACCAGGTTGTTGCGTGACAGGAACTTGCTGATTAGCGAATGCCATTTGTTGTAATTGAGATGGTGGTTGCTATAAGTATCAAAGAAATAGAAAATTGGAAGTAATGATATAATGGATAACGATATTTTTCGCTTTCTTATAATATATTATTATACAAGATTGCGTGCTTACTTGTATCTGTTGCGATATAGGCGTTGTAGGTGTAGCGGGTCCTTTGTTTCGTCTATTATGTCGTTTATTTTTCATGGCTTTTCCTTTACCATTAGTGCCAGCATTACCAATTCCAGTGTTACCGACATTACCGCTAACACGTCCTGGTGAATCAATGCTCATGGGAGTGTCTGCTTTGCCAGGCTCCAATTCCTTCTTATCTGGTTCAAGATCTTCCGGTGGCAATGGTGGAGGATCTAGATAATGATTAGCCGGGCGAATTTGGCTATGTGTGTGATATCGTAAAAGTTTATGCGCATTCTGATATGTAAGTGGTTTGCGTTCCAATCTAACAGCTCTGAACCATGCCCAAGAAAGTGGCGCAGGATTTTTATGACCTTCCAAAAGTTCCCATGCCGATACTCTTTGAGAATCGCATACTTGCAGTCCCTAATTCAAAGACAATACATTACATATTTTGCGAAGATCGATGTTATATCTTTTTATTTTATAAAATATCTCTATTAAGGATACCGAGTAAAAAAAATGAATCGAATGAATATACCTGTTTTTTATCAATGCTGTCGAATCCTGCAATTTTATTGCCTTTAGTATCAGTCAAACATCCTACTGGTTCACATGTGATAACTTCCATAGTCAGTTTTGGTAATGGTAGAAGTTGTCTAACAAAACGAATACTTGGAGAATTTCTATCACCCAATTCTTTTTTTAACTTTTTCATTAAATTCTGATAATGTTTTTTGTTTTCATCTTTTTCAGACTGTGAATCTGATACTAAAGTGGAATGGATTAGTGTTGCCAGCATATCTATAACGGTAGTGAACAATTCCGCATTATTGTTTAAGTCTATAACACCATAACTGACTAATTGAACCAATAGAATCGCCCAATCTGTCGTAGCGGTCGTATTTCTCTGTATCGTATCAAACACGCCTCCGACAAGACTGAATCTTAATTGTAGCGCGTCCTGCAATACTTCTCTAGTCTTAGGATCTTCTGAACCGATATGTTTTTCTTCTTTACTGGTATTCAAGAACTGCGAAAGCTGCGAGTGTAACGATGTCAGCAAGCCTTCTCTTTGGTCATCTTGACCTTTCAGGCATGTCAGCACCAATGACAAAAAGGGTTGATGATTAAATAACGAAGGCGATTTAGATTTGCCTCTTTCGCGGCCTGCTGTTTTGGACCAGTTACCTGATTCCAACACTTGTCCTGCTACTTTGAGAACCCTACCTTGTACTGCACTTGGTAGTTTCGAAACTAATGGAGCAACTAACCATATAGAGCCTGATCTTTTATCAGGTTTGCTATTTAAAATATTGTTTAATTGAAAAACATCAATTGCTGCTTTTGCAACTGTGTCCAACCATTGAGAAAGCTCGCCAGAGCCAGGTGAAAATTGTTTATACATGAGTTGCAAATCTAGCCAGGACATTCTCAAGCTCCATTGTTCTAAATTTTCCAAAATATTAGTAATATGGGTTTTCTGATCAATAAATGCTTCAGTTGGAGTTTCAGGATAACAAATCATGTGTAACAATTTTTGAGCTTGCCGCAATGTTAACATATTATCAAGAAGCATGTCTTGATGGCAAAGCTCCTCTGGATTTTGTAAACATCTTTCCAGCACCCATTCTTGACTGCAAATTTGACGTAATACATGATGAGCAAAATCAGAGAATCCCTTCACATTTTCCGTTGTCATACCGGCACTACTATTGGATGATGACATAGCCAAATCAAGACCAAGATCATCACCTCCTCCCAAGATATCGCTAGTTCCCAGAATGTGGCTAATTGACAATTCACCAGGTCCGCTACTGCTAACACCAACTCCAACTCCGACACTAGCTGGACCACCCCCCTTACTGGAATGGCTTAGAGGTATATCGACTTTCTTTGGAGGTTGCTTAGAGGCCGCAGCATCTCCCACAACTAATATAGCTTTAAGCACTGCTAATACCGGTCCAACTCTTATATTATTGTGCGCAGCCGCTAATAAGTGCCTGTCGCAACTCAGTTTTAGACTGTAGCCTCTAGAATTTCCGCTTGGAAGAGGATGAGGACTTGTGCTGACCGAATATAAAGCTGGCTGCGGACATTCAATGGTTTTAAAAAGTCTCAGTAATAAATGACAAGTTAAACGTGCACCAGCTTCTGCTTCAATATCAATATCTCCTCGACCATCATTGCAAGTTTTTACTAAAGATGGTAATGCTATATGCACTACAAAGTCTTCCAAGGAGAAACAATGTCTTGCTGTAAATATTAATAAAATGATTAATTTACGGAATATCATGACACATAACATTTAATAACTGCGGAATATATCACTTACCGATTAAAATTGAGGTAAATATAGCTAAGGAATTGTGTATACTTAAATCTTGTACATCAATTTGATTCAATACATCGATATAAAAAGCAGAACTATTAGAAGAGCAACAAAGTGCCATTAGTACTCCCAACCATTCAGCATTGAGAGCATTGCAACAAGCAGTTAGTTCCGCACAGGTTATAGCAATATCATTCAGTTTATCATTATCCGTTTCACTGCAAACTGCAACAATTGCGTTGCAAACAAAACTATAACGATTAGCTGGCGTTTCATTCAACTGTCTTGCCCATTGCGGTTCAATCTTTCCGCCTCTTCGTGAACTTGTAAAAACATCGACCATAAATTGTGAATTATAAACATGATTCGAAGGCGTTGGTTGTAAAGTGCTATAGAGAGCGGTTCGAATTTTCGGATAAGCATTACTAAACGCCTCCACGCCATGAGATTTCGTTTTCAAAAGAGAACATGTTGAATATAAATCGTACAAATGTGCCAATACACATCGTTCAGCAGAGCTACAATCGCTCGGATTTGAGACATGCTTCACTACTTTGCATAACAAATCAAATACTGCTGTTGTCTGCTCAGGTGATACTATAACAATTATATACACAAATATCAAATAAATATTATTCTTATAATTTAATATCATAATTAATATCATCTTTTTAAATATACGAAACAATAAATTAAAATACTTACATAATAAACAACAGTGATATCTTCTTAATACACCAACCACATACAAACTTAGATTTGTAGTATAACTTCGAACCAATTGACTGTTTCTAGCTGTCAATTGTGCCTCTACTTCTGGTAATTCTTTCAATATTTGTATACAAACGTCGATCAGACCATATATATTCAGTGCTAGCTCCATCAAATCGAAAAGGAAAGCTACATGCTCATGCACTGGTAAATAACATGAACCAGCTAATGCAAACGTATTGAGCATTTCAATTACTTGTGTTGCACATTGCCATGTGACAACATGCTGATCAAAATAACTTAGATTTTGAAATTTCATAGTAACAGCTTCAAAATTAAATTCACTCCGAGAATGTTTTTTCACTTTGCCACCCTCTGCAACGTCAATACTGAATTTTTTGCCGAACAATTTGCACACCTCTTTCGTCATTTTTTTAACAGTATGTCTAGCTTCATCTCTGATGCGTCCAACGCCATATAATAGCACATGTCGCTGATTACAATCATGCTGACTGCATGTCTCATCCTGTAGGCATTAATAATTGAAATGATTTTTATAAAGAATTCATTAAAGATTTAAGTAATCTTAAACTTAACAATTAATTGAAATTATTCGGCAGCAAATATTCAAAAAATATTACCTGTGGCAGTGGAAAATGAGTAGTATATAATAAATGTCTGCTATGACTCGATGGCATTTTTGAATCAAGACTTTCATGACCTCCATGACCAGTCAACGCATCTTCTTTAGGACTATCTGGTGCGTCCATACTATTTTGTTGATCTTCTTTAATGTGTTGCAATAATTTATCTAAATCGTCATCAATTTTACTGTCATCATAGTCCATTGCACGTCCATGATCTGATACTTCTAATTTGGTCGGCTTCAGATCTATACCCGGAAAAAGACTATCTTCATCGATTGGTTCTCTATTACTGGGTGTTCCAGGTTTGCTAGCTACCGGACCTAGTCAAGATACAATAATTTTATAATTTGTTAAACGGTTTATCAAGTTTTATATAAATACATATAATTTCGGTACATTTTTTTAACAAATTGAAATAATCGAATAATTCTTAAAAAATTTTTAAGTAAAATAGTTCTATACAAGTAAATATATATATAAATAAATATACGTTCTTTTTACCTTGTATAAGATCACCCCTCGAAATAAGAGTGCACATATATGCATCGTGCGAAAAAACATCATGCCTTATTAATTCTGAAAATAAATGAACTAAATTTGTGAATTGGGCTTTGGATTGTGTCGAAGTATTATCCAATACCGGCGCATCCACATCTAAGAATTTCATAAGCAGTGGTTGAAAAATTGGGAGCACAGGCGGGCTTCCATTACTGCACATACTATCTTTGTCATCATTATCGTTAGTCTCGCCAGTAGCCTCACTCTGTCTCTTCTCAAGAAGTTTAGCAACTGCCATTGCCCTATGTTCTCCCCAGCGTTCGGCGCTCACAGCCCACTCACACAAAATTTCAATTATTGCTGAATCCTGTTGTGGATTATATTCTGTTTTTGCATCACGTTCATTAGAACTATCTTTCGGAGGTGGTGTAAAGATTTTTGCATACAATGTATCAAGTGAATTAGAAGCATCCATTCTATCGAAACTGTGCCGATCAAGGGCATCCAATGCAGCTAGCACTTTTGTAGTTGTTGTTCCTGCACTGCTTTGTTGCCATTTATCACATGACCATCTACCTTCTGCTGCTTGAGACCGAGCTCTTATATTTTCCTGTGCAGCTTTGAGTTGTTTCATCGTAGGATTGCCAGAACTTGCGGGTGGGCATGGTAAAACTGCAGGAGGACACGGTAAATAATCTAAAGGTGATCCATTCAAAACTGATGGAGCTTTTCCCTCACCAACACTATTCCAAACTAATGCTGTAGGACATTCTAATGTTATGACCTAAAAATTTATAATCTTCTTAATCAAGTAATATAATAATACTATCGTCTTATGAAATTTTTATCATAATATGAATTGAGATATAATGTAATATAAAATGATGAAATCTTACTTGTATTATAGTGGCTAAACTGTAGACTACGTCTCTATGATGCGTGCAAGTCAAATAATCATTGAAAGCAATAGTCAAAGGATTTAATGGTCCTTGGGTAGTAACGCTAATGTCCTTGTTACCATTAACTTCGTTCTTAATAATGGACGGACTTTGAGGATTAGTATTACTTTCGACGTTATTACACATATGTGCCAATTTACGACAGCACAAATATGCTAATCGTCTAGCTAATAATTCAGATTGTATGAATTCCTCTAAATATTGCAGGGCTAATGGCAATAGGAGTTTCAATATGCCATCTTCTGAAGGAGAAGACCTGATCTTGTCTAATAATTCTAGAATCCACTGTAACAACTCTTGCCTATCCAACAAGCCTTCTTCAAACATATATTTAGCCAATTGTACACAATAATGCCACTGTTTAAGTGCTAATTTATGTTCCTCATTCATTGTGGTACTAGTTGCAGGTTGATTTGAAGTAGGTGTAGGTGGTTGATTATTGACAGAACCATTACTATTGCTTATATTATTACCATTAACACTGTTATTATTATTACTATTATTAGTTGTATTATTTGTTCCAACAGTTCCATTGCTATTGGAACATGAATTATTTGTTGTACCATTATTGTTGCCAGTATTAGCTACATGATTACCCATATGATAATATTCTTGTAGCTTGGACAATTGGTCCTTTAAAAACTTTATAAGAGTACCTGTCCATTCTAAAAATGAGAATAAGCAATCATGTTTAATAAAACTTTCAAAATCAGAAAAAATTACATATACTTTAATTATGATATAACATGACATCAATAATCTAAAATATTTTATAATATAAATATGACATAACTTCTTAAAAATAAAAGATTATATTTTCATTTCTTCAGTTTTGTTTGAACATAACAATTATATCTTTCTGATAATAGAACTACATCAGGAATAGAATTATGAAGTCAATTCACCTGTTGTTGGATCAGGCAGTTGACGTTTTTTTATCTTGGCTTCTGAGACTGCAACTGTATAAGCTGAACTAAGCTTGATGAACCAAGCTGCTCTCAACATTGGCACTTGATATTCACAAAGCATCATAAATATTTCCTCCTTTTTATTAAAATTTGGAGCTTTCTTTGCTAGAGCAACTAGTGGCTTACTGCCTGAAAGATCTTTAAACCATGCTTCAATACCATTCTTCGTTCTAGCTGTCACAGGCCAAAAGTTATCTTTAGGGTTAATCTGCTGTCTCTTTCTACCAGTGTCAGGCATCGTTGCAAGTTCTTCCTTTTTAGCGAGAATTGCATTGAAATAAGCCCCGACCTTCGCAGCAGTGACATTGGAACTCCTTGCTGTTCCAAATTCATCTGCCAGCTGAGGTATAGTAGTGAAACCATGTTTGACATTCGAAAACGAAAGCTCGTCTTCCTTTTGCTTCGGTTCTTGAGGATAAACATCCGGTGGACCTAGCCTAGGCCTTTTTAGAGGCCTCTTCTCATATAATATTCCCATCATAGTATCACCGAACGCAGAAAACACACCATCAGAGAATACGCACGTTCACGAACACCGTTGTTATGTTGACGATACAAATGAGGAATACTCGCAAATGATTAATTGCGAGCACGTAATAATTATCTATTAGTCGATGTCGCGAATTTACATCCGTGCGTATTGTCGCGATTACAATAGGACCGCATGTATCCGACGCCGTTATGGTCACCGCATCACTGTGTTGAGATGCATTGAAGTATATTCGTGCATGATCGAGGAATCAAAATTCGCCATGAATGAATATACGCACTGGTACTGTTTTCCCCTTTATCTTCTTATAACTTCTCATATAATTAGTATTCATTTCAAACAGTTTCAGATGTTCTTAGTTTATCCATCTTTATTACATCTCACATATCATCAAGTATCACATAGATGTCACATCAATAGCACGACATAAACATTCAGTTTGTAGTATGAGACTGTCTTAAACTAAAATAAAAAAGAATAGTTAGATAATACCTATAAAGTTAATAAGTTTTTCTTTCTAACTTGTGTTTTTCAGCATAATATAAAATAAAGTTTTCTATAATTTCTGTAGTTATTATAATTGCACAGATAGTAATTTTCTTATTATTCATGATTGTAAAGCTAATAAAACTAACCAGTAAACCTCCCTATATGCTTCATATTATATTTATCATATATTATATCATATATACATATCATATATACATATACAAATAATTATAATAATGATAAGACTTTAAAATGTTAAAAATATTATATTTTATTATTTTTAACCAAATAAAAAATATATAAAAATATAAATAATATGGAAAATATATAAATAATATAAAAAAATATAAAAGCTATGAATGTAAAAAAAAAAACTAAATTTTAATCTGTTTTATAGTAAGTAACATTATAATTATAATATCAATAATGCAATCATATAAACAATTCTATGAAAATTGGACAATCTTGCATTACCAATAGTCATTCACGAATCGGCGCGAAATTCAAATATAGTCACCGATAAAGTGATGGGGGCGGAGAGACGGGATGATTATTAGTCACCAGATATACTCGCGGATTTCATGACGTGTCATGGCAGCGCTCGAGATGTGATACGCGTTTATTCGCGACGACGTTCCGTATGATTCCCGGCAATAAGAATAATCCACCACAAGACGTCGTACAATGTAATTGAATGCTTTCACGTAGGAGAATATATTCCGCGTAGGAAACGCGAACAGAACAGCGGAGATTTTAAAGAGACTCAGTGATCGCGATAATGATGATAAGAATGACGGCCGCGGTGATCTTTTATACGCTGTGCGCATTTTATGGTGCCTCGGCTTTCTATTTACCTGGACTGGCACCTGTAAATTTTTGCAAGGCCGGCGAAACTACAGGAACGTGCAAGGTACGTGGCGCAAAAATTATGGAAGGTATTCTATTGGTTATGATTGATGTATTTTATACATGTATATATTAAGCGATTTTTGGCTTAATGTTTGTTACATATATTAAAAGTCTAGTAGATACAAGCGATTTTATAATTTAATATATCTTGGTATACCAAATAAAATTATAATTATAATTATCAAATAGAAACAAAGATCGCTTATTCTAGTGCAATATATGTTATGTTTGTTCATTATATTTATTTTTTATATTTTGTTTATAGTTTTCCTTTAAATTATATATCTGCGCATTATTTTGAAAGTTTTATCAATTTCATATAAAAATTCTTCATTGTTTTTCAAATTATATTTTCTTAATGATTATAAAATATAAGATTTATTTATATTATAATTTTTGTTATATTTTGTTTTACATAATATGAAATACATTTTATAAATATGATTATATTATTAATTATATTAAATATACTTAATAATATATTTAGATATTTAGATATATTTAGATATATACAATTATTTAACATAGAAGTTTAATTAAAGTTTATTGTTAATGGATATATTATCAAAATCATTGGATTATTTTAGTCTGAAATTAAACTATATGTAAATCGCCTGAACACTGAGAAGTATGTTATACCATATGAATACAGTCAGTAAGTAACATTGTTCCAAATCTCACATTATTTACTAAATAAATTCTTTAATATCTTAATAATATTTTTAATACAGTTTTGACTTTTGTACATTGGATATGCAAATTCAAGATGAACAATCTCCAGTTGAAAATTTGGGACAAGTTGTATTTGGTGAACGCATACGTCCATCTCCATATAAAGTAAGTACACTAAATATATTTTTTCAAAAATTTCAAGAAAATGAAAAATTATAATTAATTTAAATTATTATATTTTTAGTTAGATTTCATGAAAGACATCAAGTGCAAAACAACATGTACTAAAGTATATGTAGGAGGAGTGGAAAATGATGAGAAAAAATTACAGTTATTAAGAAAAGGAATAGCAGTAAACTATCAACATCATTGGATCGTTGGTAAAATAAAAAAGAATCGATTATAATTAAGAATATGTTGATAACATCAATGAATAATATTATTTTTTTTATAATATAATATATTTGACTTTTTATTTTTCTTATTTTTATATTTTTATTTTTTCACTTTTTTCACTTTTTCTCATATTTTCTTATGAGAATTTTTATAAATTATTATTATTTCTTATAAATTATTATTGATTTATATCTAGTTAATATCTTCTTCTTAATTAATTAACTTATTAGAAAAAGTTCATTAAAGTTCATAACAGATGTTTTTAAATTATTATGTCTTTCCAATATTTTTTATTTCTATTAATAAATTATATTCATGTTATTTCTAACAAAATCAATGATCTAAGCAATGTACCCTATTTTTGTTAGATAACATGCCCGTAACATGGTGTTATCAGCTAGAAGATGAGCGGCAATATTGCAGCACTGGCTTTCCTATGGGTTGCTATTCCAAGGAACCCAGATCTCTACAAGATACATGCACTATACATGTAAGAACTGAACAAATTATTAAATTATTTTGTAATTATAATAACATAAAACTGACTTTATCTAAAAAAAATATCTTTTTATTAATATCATTATAGGGTCCTTACAATAAACCAAAAACATATTATCTGTTCAATCATGTGAATCTTACTATAACTTATCATAGTGGTAGTGGAGAAGAATGGGGATCATCCTTTCAAGAAAATGGTGGTCGTATTATATGTGAGTATTTTTAAATAATAATTCTTTTATTTCATTTTTATGTTAATTATGTTAATTATGTTAATTATGTTAATTATGTTAACATATATATATATATTTGTAATAGCTGTAAAAATAATGCCGCACAGTATCAAGCATATAAGTGAATCTTCAATAGATTGTGAAAGACAAATTCCGCTAGAGATACCAGCCAATGAGCTTCTAAATGGACAGAAATTCCAAGTCGTATATACATATTCTGTTAAATTTGTGGTAAATCTTCACATATATTAGATAGAATTATAATATAAAAATCTTAGAAAAGAATTTAATTATTTATTAGATTTTATAATTCATAATCTTTTTTATTATCATTATTTTCCAGAAAGATAATAAGATCAAATGGTCGTCTAGATGGGACTATATTTTAGAATCGATGCCACATACAAATATCCAGTGGTTCAGTATTCTAAATTCACTGATAATTGTTTTGTTCCTTTCTGGCATGGTAGCTATGATAATGCTTCGCACTTTACACAAGGACATCGCACGATATAATCAGGTACTTATCAAGAGATATGATAGTACCAAGTATCTATAACAGGAATTTTGCGGGGAGGATATATGATATGTCCTTTATAGGAGTGATCGAGTAATAGTGTTATGATCAATTGTATAACAATTTCATATGCTTTTTGCATTTTGTATATATATAACTTTCTATTTTTCTTATCTCCAAGATAAATGAGTATATGTGCATGTAATCGAGAGTGAATGTTTCTGAAAGTTTTCTTAATTGCATTTTATTTAATAACTGAATCATATAAAAATTTATTTAAAAATATTAAAAAGACAAATAAAAGACAAGTAAAATTTTGCTATCTCTTTTTTTTTATTACAAATTTTATCTTTTTATGAAGGTACCAAAAATCTATAGATAAATATTTTTTTTAATTCTATGAGAAAGAAGATTAAGAATTTTTCATTTTCAAAAATTTCATTTCATAGGATTATTCTATTTTAATATTAAATAATCTAAAAACTATATTCTATGAATAAATAAAATATATATACTAATTTCATAATAAAAAATTCTCACACACATTTAATACAAAATTAACTTCTATAAAAACACATTAAGTACTTTTATAGATTAATAAAATATTTCAAAAAGGTGAAGGTAACCAGATGTTTTCTTCACTTTTACAAGATTGTGATATCTATTTGTCTGTGTTGCGATAACGCAGGCCTACTTCCAGATAGAATCAGGAGAAGATGCACAAGAGGAATTCGGATGGAAATTAGTGCATGGCGATGTATTTCGTCCACCGCGTAAAGGAATGCTGCTTTCGGTTCTGCTTGGATCTGGTGTTCAAGTATACTTCATGACACTGGTTACCCTAGGTAAATTACACTCATGAAATTATTTTAGATTTATTAATTCTAAATTTATATAAAATTAATTATATAAATTTAGAATTCATTGATTCTGTTTTTTAATAACATTAACTTTATCAAATTCTTTTTATCTCAGATAAATAATTATAAATTTTATAATCAATGCTATAGCATTCGCATGTCTGGGTTTCCTTTCCCCCGCTAATAGAGGTGCATTAATGACATGTGCGATGGTGCTGTACGTTTGCCTGGGAGTTGTTGCGGGATACGTGGCTGCTCGGATATATAAAAGTTTTGGTGGTGAAAAATGGAAGTCCAATGTATTACTCACATCCATGCTTAGTCCAGGGTATTTATGTTATTCTATGAGATTGAATTTATTTTATTTCACTAGAATAAAATAGTTTCCTCGCATTCAATATAGATATTTATTGTAATATTAGATTTTCATTTTCAGAATCGTATTCAGTTTATTCTTCATAATGAATTTGATATTCTGGGCGAATGGAAGTTCGGCCGCGGTACCTTTCAGTACTTTAATTGCACTTCTGGCATTGTGGTTTGGAGTATCTGTGCCGTTAACATTTATCGGTGCATACTTTGGCTTCAAGAAAAGGGTGAGTAGATCAATATTATCTCACATAAATAACAGATAATTACAAATAGTTGGATAATATCGTAGGCATTGGAACATCCGGTACGAACAAATCAAATTCCTCGACAAATACCGGAACAAAATTTCTATACACAACCAATACCAGGAGTAATTATGGGTGGCGTTTTGCCATTTGGTTGCATATTTATACAATTATTCTTCATACTTAATTCTCTTTGGTAAATATATTATATATATACACACATGAATGTTTTTTATTATATATGTTTTCATGTATATTAATGAGTGTTCTTACGAATTTTTTATCAGGTCAAGTCAAGTATATTACATGTTTGGATTTCTCTTCTTAGTTTTTGTTATACTTGTCATTACGTGTTCCGAGACGACGATTTTGCTTTGCTATTTCCATCTTTGCGCAGAAGTAAGTATTGCGTGCGTGGGTGCGCGCGCGTGCATATATATGTATGTATATGTGAATTTTATGATACGATATCCTTTACAGGATTATCATTGGTGGTGGCGTAGTTTTCTCACATCTGGTTTCACGGCTGTTTACTTGTTAATTTATTGTATACACTTCTTCATTACCAAACTAGAAATTGAAGGCGCCACTTCGACGTTCCTATATTTTGGATATACGCTTATTATGGTTTACTTATTCTTCCTTTTGACAGGTAAATATTGTGTTTGCTTTAAATATTGTTACTACTAAATATTAAAAAAATTTTTTTCCAGGTTCCATCGGTTTCTTCGCCTGTTTTTGGTTTGTGCGTAAGATTTATAGTGTTGTGAAGGTTGACTAAATAAAACTGATGGCGAGAACAAGTCTGTAAGATGATTATGGTACAAGTGAAACTGATTGCAATGAGAATGAGCGATAGTCGATTTCACATAAACCCGCGTTAACAAAAAAAAAAGAAAAAGAAAAAGACGTTAGTGATAATGTATTACACAGGATGTCCAATAACAATCTAATTAATGTTCATATGTAAATAGAATGAGCTAAACCAAAAAATCCTATATTGTTTTACAATCATTGTTTAAAATTATTAATTAAAAATTAAAGATTATTAATTGAGATGCGTATTGAGGCAAAGTTTCTAGGCACCGTAGCCATTTCTTTTAATAACGCGTGTCGTCATCCCATCTATACGAACTTCTATACGAACTTTGATCAGATTATTACCGAATATCCTATACAATAATAAATATAGGAATCTATTTCTCGCGTCGTTGTTGCATTGAAATGCATCGACGTGAGTATTGTCATAATATTAATAAATAATAATTTATTTTAGTAACGCGAATATTTACATTTGACAGATATCGGTATCGACTATCTAACATTCTTCAGAAATATTTCCCTGTATAAGCGTCTATCTAAAATACATCGTACATTTTAACATATGCTTCAAATGTACACGAAAAATATCTATGTATCTAAACATTTTATTTTGTTTTTTGTTTATTTCTGAATGCTTGGCTTCTATATCAGGAAACGTTACATTATATGCAATTACACGTTTCGAATGTAATCTTTCAAATTAAATCTTCAACGTGTTATATAAAATTTATTTTGCAAAATAATTCAGTGCTCATAAATTTATTAATTAATTAAAAAGCTGACATTCTTTATGATAAAAAATCACAAAAATATCATAATATGTCAATTTAATCTTATTTTGATAATGAAACATGCGCATTTTTCTTTTTTTTTATTTTTTTTTAATTTAAAGTCTACAGATCAGCACAAATAAAAATGTACAAATTAAGAACATAATGATTAAATTCTATGTCTCTTGTACTTTGTTCTCTTTATTTTTTACTATTTACTATCTATATTGATGGTATTTTATAAACGTGACGTATCTAATAGTCAATATGCACATATTCTGTATTCAGATTTTGTAAAATATCTACTAAAATAGCTACAATGTTAACGTTGATAATGTTATTAATACGAATAAAATTATCAAATAAGTTTATATATGCATTTGTAATATTTTAAATGACGGTATAAATCGCGTTTTATTCTCCACACTGGTCTTTTTAAATTTAGTAAACACAATTTTATAAACATAACAAATTAGACAACAACAATATAGATGATTTCTTGTTTGAAGCATAAATGTATTTACTTATGCTTTCAATCTTTTGTTTACAGGTGTATCGTAAAAAGTAGCGATAAATGTACTTCTGTATATCTTACTAATACCCTTTTCATGTAAGATTTATTAATAATTTTACATGTCATATTGTGGAATATCAGTTGTATTTATATACATGTCTTTGCACTAGTCTATCGCATGGATAAAAAACACTGACGCGATATTTTCAAACATAAGCTATCAAATGATAGTCATCAAACTCGAAGAACTTGAAATAGAGACTATGAAGAATATTTCACGCAAAGACAAAGTTTCTTTTTGCCCCTCAACAAATTTCATTTGAAATCTTAGGATGTTTTTTTATATTTTAGATGAATGTTTTCTATCAAAACTGCATCGTGACGTTAATTCATAAAAAAAGAAAGAGCAAAGGGACATTACTCAGAAATCATGAGTACCATGTCTATTGCATGTCTATCAGATAAATCAATCTTATCTTCTTTAGTAGTTCCCACGTCGTTAAACACTGCGTGCGGATGCTGTGAACATGTGTGGTCTCTCACGTGTAGTTTCAACGTGATGTAGAGACGATATCTCCCATGAAGTCAATGCAAACGCAGTACCACTACACCAAGTCTGATCTATATTGGCTCTCTGTGGGATAAATGTTGACCTGTAAGAAGCACGGTTTAATTTTGATGCGTAAGGAAAGGAATGAGAAGGATGCTTGTTAATCATGCGTCAGATAACATCATCAATAAGTAGCTTGTCAAACTGCAGAATGCGAAAAATATAAAAGAATAAAAATGGAGAAAGAAAACGATTCAAAAAATTATTGTAATATTTAAATTTCAAAATCATATCTTCATTTTTACTAGATGAAAAATAAATCAAACCATAAACGAATTATATATATATATATAAAATAAATATTAATATATTAATCCATTACTTGGAATATTTTCGAACGACTGAAATAAGAATAAAAAAAGAAAAAGAGAACTGATAAATCTGTGACAAACGACACAGTATTGATAAAAAATAAATTCCAAAGCTAAAAAACTAATTGAGGTGGTGGAGTGGACTGGTTAATGCTAAATTAGCTCATATCAGATCAGGAGGGGAAGGCGTGTATGACATTTATTTTCGCGGACTACGTCGACGTCGACCATCCCTGTTTCTATCGGCACGTCTCATCTCTTCCAATCTACGCGCATGTTCCGCCATATGTTGCCGTCGCATTTCCTCCTTCACAACTATCTGCAATATTTCCATAAAAAAAACTTCATTATTATTCTATTTATCCATTTGACAATGGAAATTACTCGATATTTTTGACAACTGAATATGGAAATATACATAAAATCGAAAATTTTGAGTTATATATTTTACAACATTTTATTAAAAATTTCGATATATATATTTCAAAATAAAAAAAAAATAATTTAAACTATTGTCTTATAATTTTTACTGCTGAGTTTTTACTGATTTTCATTTACCTGTTCATTCGTAAGTGGTAGCCAGTATATGCAAGGCGTCGCTTTCGTCTTTCTGAAAAGATCATCTAAGAGTTTGGCTGGTGGCGGGTCGTCTTCTTTTTTCTTGAATTTGCGAGCTGGTGCCGACAAATGCGTATCCAATGCAGGACTCCGACTTCTTGCTCGTCGCTTTTTGTCATGCTCCTTCTTCTCCCGTTCTTTCTCTCTCATGTGTTGTTGGCCATCTTCCTTGCCTAAGTCCCACTCTCTTACCATAGTCACCTGATAATATATGTATCTTGTTAAATCGATTATAAGCTGCATTGTCTGAAAAAATATCACTTAAATAAGATCGTAACAATACTTTGGTCGTATTAGTTTTTTCGTCACGATCTTGCTGCCATGAATCCGATGAAAGCGGTTCTGTTTTGCGAGTGATCGGTTGTTCCTTGGATGATTCTCGGGCAGCCTCCATGTCTTCCTTCGTAGCGTATTCCACGTGTAGCTTTTTCGGATTCGACATAGGCCATGAGATTCCATGAAGCGCTTGTCTTGTCTCGAAAGCTTGATCCTCGTTGGAATACTATAAGAATAATTTAATTATGAGAAAGTTATAAGGAATTTTATTATATGAGTTGAATTTTATTACATATGAATTGAATATGTAACTGAACATAATTGAAGAATAGGTAATTTACTGGATCTGAATATAATTGAAGAATATTTCACATTTAATGATACCTCAACAATGCATTTAGATTTAATTCGATCCATCCAGAATCCATTCTCCACGATGGTGCCAGTACGAGAAAGAAGCTCTTTTATTTGATTTAATGTAAAAGGACGAACTAGATTCTTGATCAAGAGGATATTTGTAGGTTTAGATGCTGGTGGACTCGGCGATTTCACATGTGGCATTTCCTTTACAATCGATATCTTTCGTCTTGTCGCTACGCAGAAATAATTGACATATCATATTTTAAAATTATATAAAAATCTAATGATTTCATAATTTATAATAATTCGATTACAAATCTATACCAATATGATTATCCACTTTTCCATTGCCCTTTTTAGCAGCGCCGTTCTTTTGCAAACTTTCATCTAATGCCTTGTTATCGTTTGTACTGTCATTGGAATTGTGCCGTTTTTCATTATTTCTATGGCGATCTCTATCTTCATCGTCATCTTTTGTAAGACGAACTTCATTGATAGGTAATGGCTTTGCACCGGGAACGAGTACCTATTAAAATTAATTTATGAATAAGTTGCTATATGCTATATTAAAAAGATTGCAAAATTAAGTAATTAATAAAATTACTTTAAGCGAGTCGGTCGAGATGGAAAATGAAGGCGCAGTATCTGTGGAAAGTGCGGTACCCCATCGACGTTTCCTCGGTATATATTTCGGTTCCTGTTCGTTACCATTTTCCTAGAATGTATATAGTAGTACATAAAGTAATAATATAAATATAATACCAAACATAATATAACATAATATAAAATAGAAAATCAAATATTCTTACAATATCAATAAAATACTATAAATTACTATACCTTATTTTGACTATTAGATTCATTGTCGACATTTACATCAGTATCATCCTTTTTCACTTCATTCTTTTCAGATAATATTCTTGTCGAACTGAAAAATATATAGAATTTCTATAATTATAAATCCATCATATGTACTATTAGTATTTTGATCCAATTACTATTATATAATTAAAAATTAGTAAAAAATAAGTAAAAAGTGAAAAAAAAACGAGTAAAAAATATTACAAGTAATTGCAAATTATTCTGCGAATCACAAAAAGATATTAATTGTATAAGTATATTTATACTTACAATGATCTCTTCAAGTTCACTTTAACTGGCTTATGAATAACTGTTTGATTGCTAGCCAGTATAATTTGTTCCGATTTCTCATTCATATTTTCTTCCGATTTAATTTTGACAGTTTCACAATGCTCAATTTCCATTTTTTCTACATTATTGGAATGAGAATTAGTTCTTTCCAGTGATATTGATCGTTCCTTTTCATTTTCTTGTAATTGCTCTATATTTGGTTTCTCTTCTTCTTCTTCCCTTTCCTCCATATAAGATTCAGAAACTTTTCTATCAATAGGTTCATCCTCAGAATCAGGTGTTTCAGAATTGGACGAATCTCTGTATTTATTTCGATGTTTTCTGCGAATCGCGCGTGGCGATGTTCGATCGCTACTTGTCCTACTTCTTTTAGGGCGCGACTCGTCATTTGAATCGGATGACGAATCTATTGGATGTTGTATTTTTGCTTTATCGCCTTCCTCATCCTCACTACTTGTGTCTTTATGAACATTCTCTATGCTAATTCCTTTGTTGAATGTTTCTATGGATTTTTCACCGGCATCTTCCACAGATTTCTCCTCTTTGATGGTGTCAGCGGCAGTGGCAGCAACGGTCTTCTCACAAGAATAATCACCATTTGCACTAGGAGCCGGCGCGGTTGTCGTACCCGGCTTACCAGGTTCGCTATCAACGTATTGGGCAGCGCAATTTGCCTCATTTGATTCACCATGCGGATCTATGTTTGGTTTATCGTCAGACAACAAGTTGGCTGAAGTGGTTTCAGGCAGGGTCTCCTTGCTATCACTTACCTCTTCGTTGGAGTCCTGACCTGGGTATGAAGAGGAGGGAGCATTCGGCTGTTCAGTGCTACTGAGCGTTCTTGTACAAGAAACCAGTTGCTCATCGGCCGAGTCAGCCTCCTCTACAACACCCTCACCACTTTCTTGCCACTTGCCACTTGACTTGCCACCTTTCCTACTCGATACTGCTGTTTCTGATGATACTTCTGACGTGTTGCGCTGCCTACATAGTTTTAGCTTCTGTATCTCACCGGGCGACGCATCCGCCCTTGCCACTTTCCATACCGATCCGCTGTTGTCCTCTTCATCTTCTGGTGACTCTGCCTTTATATCTCTCTCACTAGAGGAGACCTTTTCTTCCCGTCCATGTGGTATCTGCTCCAATTCCTTGCTCTGTAGACGTGTCTGCATACTTGTTTCCTTTTCGATTTCCTTAACCTGAGTAACATTTTTAGTTGTATCTTCAACTAAAGTATCTTGTTCAGATGAAGTAGAAGGTGATCTCCTGCCACGCCTACGTGTTGATTTTCTTGTCGGTTTTTCGACTTTTTTTTCTGGAGATCCTTTTGCTTTGTTCCTTTCGCTTTTGCGTCTCATAGCTGTCAAATAACATAATAAAATTATTATAATGTAATAATTCATACATATATATTAAATCATGATGTACCATCAATCATAATATGATCTTCGATATATTTTATATGTATTTGATATATAATATCATCTGATGTATAAACTTTATACAATGACAGTTAATATTATATATATATATATATATATATATATATATATATATATATATATATGATTATATATGTCATTACTTTTATAACTACAAGTTTTGTATTAACTGAAGTATCAAAACATATGCAACATATATATAATCTACCATACAATGCTATCATATTCATTTCTCACATTTATCCAATACCAATTAATAAAAAAAGATATTTGAGATCCTTACATTGCAATCTTTCCATATCAGTGGAACTGTTCCCGATCACTTCATTCGTTTTTTATACAATAATATTTTCTCACGGAACCGTATCTATTACATTGATTAGACGCCGCGGTCGCGGTTTCCCTTGAACTCGCCGATCGATCTAATACACTTCTCTCAGTTTGTGGTTATCAGCATGAATATGCGCGCGCGCTTCCTTAGCGGTAATAGCGACGGTGACAGATACTTACTCAATTTCACTGTGCTACGTCCGTAGATTTGATTTAAATACTTCGTCTATGTTAACTGTCTCGATGATACATAAATGTGTACGCTCTCACTGAAAAACCACAATTCCGACGACGCTATTCAACGATCTTCTTATTCGTTCCTCCGAGAGCCACCATATCAAGCATAAATTTATTGCATTGTATTGGCTAGCAACTCGAAGGCCCTCTTTCTTGGCTCTGACCAATTTTAACTATACTCCATAATCTATAAGTTATCCAGTAAGAGAACATATTTTATAGGGATAAAAATATCGCTAGAATTCCTAGATATCATTTTATTCATAGAAATCAGTTTGAGTTCTCAATTCGAAAAAGATTAGAACTCGAATTGTAAACAGGTAAGTCAAATAAATTTTTATTTATATTTTATTTTATTACTATTATCCCATATTTTATTATTATATTGTTTATATTATTTTATTAATTAAATAGTATATAGGAAATGTTTTCTAGTTCATTCATTTCTTATTTGTTAATCGGATTATTCACTAAATAATGAACACTATAATCAATGAATGAGAATTTAACCTATCATATATCTATGTGTATAATCGCTTATAATCTATTGAAAGAATATTATCTAATTTTTCCGTTTGACACAGGATCTGTGTAACATAAACAGCATTTGGAATTCTGCATGCATTTTTTGTGATAGCTGTCACACAACGACAGAACGAATAGACAATTGATGATGGCAGCATTATCTCGCATTAGTTGCATCCAAGGACTGCGTAAAGGGTTAGCTCTGATAATCTCTAAAGAGATGCCTATATGCCGTAAAATAACGACATCAAGTATTAAAAAGACCAATGCTGTTAAAGAGACACCTGCTAAGAGAACATGGAGAAGTTTTGGTTTCAGTAAAACTGACGAGGCTTTGGATCGTCATAGTCTTCATCATATTATGTTTGTTGCTATAACTATAGTATTTATGCTTGGAGGTACAATCTTAGCATATCTACCTGATGTCAACGGCAGAGATTGGGCACAACGAGAAGCGTATTTGCAGCTTCGTTACAAAGAAGAACATGGACTTCCTCCCATTGATCACAATTTAATCGATCCATCTAAAATAATACTGCCAACTGATGAAGAATTAGGTGATACAGAGATTATTATTTAAAGAATGTGTTGATAATGAAAAACTTTGAACTTGATATATCGTAACAGCCTATCTGTATCGATTTAGTACTTGTTATATAATGTTTGAGGCTAATGTATAATAAATATTGCTTTTATGGATTAAAGTATTTGTAATTTATTTGGAGAGTTATTTAACAATTATATAATTCATGTATATTATAGTCTGATTAAAACAAAACATTTTAAATACAATATTGCATAAAATACTTTATTGCATAAAAAAATAATATAACTGCTTAAAAAAATAAAAGTATTATAATAAGGAATATTCTATTTATACAATTTGAAATTTTAAAAATAGCATAGAAAATTAAAAATTATGGGATTAGATTGTTTGTACATACACATAGAATACTTTTAAAATAAATGTAACAAGAAATAATTTTTTTCATAATACAATATAATTAAGATCTTGCAATATTTTATTTATGTACAATAATACAATATTACTATCCTCTTTAATACACATTAAAAAATTTATTACTCACATCACATTCTTGATACTTATTATTAAGAAAACATAACATAGCCTTTAAGTCATATGCAATTTTAGAGTGGATAATCAAATTTTATTTTACCGGCATTATTTTTATTCTTGAAGTATGATATATTAAAATGGAAATCATATTCTTTTCCTCTCGTTTGTTTAATTTATAATGTGCTCTCATTATTGTGTGGACATTGATGATGTTAATGTTGAAGGAACAGTAGTAGTAGTAATACCAGGTGAAAATTGGTTTTGTTGTTCAAGAATAGATGAATAAAAGGAAGTGTTTTGTGGAAGGGAGGCGCTGACTGTAATAGGCGGCATTCCTGGCAGTGAGATAGGCGTCGTCACAACGTGAGATTGACTGATATTAAATCCACTAGTTATCATTGTACTATGTGGAATTTGCTCTTTTTGCAATCCTGCATTGATTGCAATGACGCCATGAACAGGATTCTGTTCTCTCTGATGTCCTGAAACACTGATTGATCCAGGCAATGCTGTTGCAGCTTCATAAGGATTGGTAATGCCTGTTGTCGATAATGCTGTTGGTAATGCTGGAGTACTTGGCATACCAGGAATATTTGGAGTTGCTTGGTATGTACCTGAATAATTAAGTAATTAATAATATATATATACAATTATTTAATTAAATTATTACATAAAGCATTAACTAAACTATAAGAATTTGCCATTTATTATATTAGAATTTATATATATGAAGATAAAAATCTTTGTAAGGATAAAGCTTCATGAAATCTTCAAATATATAATAAAATTTATAAATTATTTTAATTATATATAAATTACATTAATTATATATGTATAAATTATATTAATTATATGTATAAATTTTATTTATATATATATAGAAAAAATCCACTTCTGAATAAAATATTTTTCTTTTTTAATCTAGGGAAATGAATTTAGTTGAACAATTCGTGACTTTTTCTATAATAAATTATTCATATATAATTTAAAAATAAATCTATATATTTACCAGATGTAAAATTGACACTGGGCTGAGTTGGATACATGTGAGTTGCCGAACTAATGGGCACATAACTACCAGCAGTAGCTCCAGTAAAATTGACTTGATTCGTTGGTTGCACATCTTGTGCGCTTGATCCAGGTATATTTTGAATTGATATAGCTTCTTGTTCATTCTTCAAATTTTTCGCGGAGTTATCTGGAGTTATCGGAGATGTATTTGGCGAAACGGATAGTTCAGGTGATGCATTCATAATTGAGTTGATCTGCCCTATAGTAGTTGCTGCTGCTGCTGCTGCTGCTACTGTTGGAGCTGTCGGTTGAGTTTGGGTAGCAGTTTTAATAGTATTCTGAAATGAAAATTTATGATAAATAAAAATTTAAAAAAATATATATATGTATATGTAATATAGAATATATAATAAAATTTAAATAATTAAAAATTAATCATATACATACACTCTTACTTTTGAATTTTATTCGAATAGCGATATTAAAATATTACAAAGTAAATAATGCAACTTTTTACCGCGTATGAATTAAGAGATTTATGATCTGGCACGCTCCTAACAGGTATTCTATGTAAATATCCATATCCGATTCCACATCCTAAGCTATCAAAATAAAAATACAAGAATAATTTAATATTTTTTATATTATGATTTTCAAATATTTCAAATTTTAGATAATTTGGAAAAGTCACGAACCTTCCTTTGCCACCCCAAGTATTGTTAGGTGTAATAGTCACTTCTCTACAAGAATCATCCTGAGTGTTATATACATATAATTTGAGAGGACGTGATTCATGTGCCTCTATTAAAGTGAATAAGTCTTCGCTTTCATGAAGAACAGAATCTGCTCCGATGATATAATCGGTGAATGGTCGCAAACCAGCCAACTCTGCGGGAGAGGACGGATGTACCTCCTGTAAAAATATAAGATTTAACATTTCTTATTTCATAATAATGTGTTTTTGCATAAAATAAATGAGAAATTTAATATTTATACTTACTAATACATGCCACACGTTCTCATTAGCACCTTCAAATGAACAAAAACGTATGCTAACTCCTAATAATCCCTGTCCACCCCATGTCATACTTGGTACAATTTTTGTTCGCCTTACAGACTGTGTTTTACTACTATATACTGTGATTGTTAATTCCTTATTTACAGCAGCTTTCAGAAGTTCCTTCAAAGTATCATTATCTTGGTCCTAAAAGAAATAAATATATAAAATAGATGCACAATGCACTCCAATATGATAATTATAATGATATAAAATTAGATTTTTTTGTTATCAGGAAATAAATAAGTATACCAGACGAGTATTTCCAATTGCCACAATAAAATCAAAAAATGCTTCAAGACCTGCTTGTTGTCCAGGAGAGCCATCCTGAACCTGAAAAAGGGGTTACACATATTATTCATTTTTATTTATAATATATGATAAAGATATATAGCATATACAAAAGTTTTTAATTTATCAAGATATATTTTATGCAATTTTATATTATTAATATAAACTATAGAAACTAAATTAAATATTAGAGTATAACACATTCTATGTTCGTATTTCTTATTTCAGAACTTTTAAACAATTTCTTGATAAAATATTTCTTGACATAATATCTAAATATATTAAAACTGTTAAAAATGGTTTTTAAATCATAAGAAATAATATTAAGATATTTCTAGAATTAAAATTCATTAGTACAAATTTAATTTTTTACAGTTGAAAAGGTTTAACAACTTCATAATTTGAGATGCAGCAAGAAAAAATACTTAAAATAAAAAAGTTTATAATTTATTATATCAATAATTTTTTCATTGAAGAAACATCAATTTTAAATTATTTAAAACATCATAAAAAAGGAAGATAATTCAATAAATCTAAAATATATTCTATTATAATAATAAAATAAAAGACAAATATATTATACAAATAATGCTTTGATCAGTATGTCAATTAGTAGAAATGTTCAACTATGCTTATTATGTACTTATTATGAATTTATATAAATATATAACTTTTTGTTGTGGATATTATTATTATTATATATTAAATATTTTATGCGATAATCATATCTAAATGCATTTTATGAATACATAATGTTTCAAGCAATCTGACACTCTTGACAGATCATCTTACCCTCAATACATGATAACCTTCTGTGCCACCTCCCGGTATCTCCACGCTATGAGATGATCCCATTTCAACCGAAAACTTCTTAGGTCACCTGAGAAAAGCAAGTAAAACACATGAAATCAATTGTTAATCGCGCAACTTTATAGAACACTCAACAGCAAAAATACGTGGCACGGATATTATAACGCAAACTATGGTGACGTCATAATCGCCATGCGACATTAGTAAAATCAAGCTGTGCAACTCGCATTTCAAATAATTCCAGTAAGAATTATTCTTTTCTAAAAATGGATAACAATTTTGTATTATTATAATTACAATAAATATAAAAATATAATAGGAATAATATTGGGAATATAACGAATGAAAGATTGTTATGTTATATCCTCTGTAGCCTATCTCCATTTTGCAATCTTCCTTATATTATACTTACATTAATATATTATATATTATATATTATCTGTTTTTATTATAAATATATAGATTAGCGCATATAACTACTTATGCCAATAATTATAAAGACTACATTATATATTAGCAATCTTCCCATTTATAGCAGAAAATTACATGATCGATATAAAAGTTCCTAAAAAGTACTAGATTAGAACAGATTTAAATTCTGAAGCGTTACGAAACAGACTATCGGCATAGATCATCATAATAATCTGAAATTTAAAAAAGTTATATATTTTTGGAGCATAGTTTTAATTTGAAATAAAAAGATAATGTTTTAAGATATTCAGTAAGTTTTAAATTAAAGCAATTTTTCAGAGAAACTCTACAATCCAATTTGCATTCATGAGGAAAACTTATATGAACTTATATGTTGTGTGTATCAAATTTTTTATTGTCGTATTTCTTTTATAGTATATTCTTTTTTCTATATTAGAATCAAATATATTATTTGCAAGTAACGCATAATTGATCATTATGGATATATCTGTCAATACGATTCATCGTATTTTATTGGATGCTGCATTACCGTCAACACAAGAAGATTTAAAAAATCCAACAGAAGACTATATTGTGAATTTGTTAATGACATTTTTATCACGATTTTCTATTGACGTAAACATGATCGATCAGGTAAAGTTTTGTAAATGTAATGTATAAAAATCTGTCTCTATATCATTTATATTATCATCTATATATTGTACGTTATATATAATTTTTAAAATAACAAGATTCAAAGAAACTGTATCCTTGTGTAATATGTTTATTCATTTATATCAGTTATTGTTCATCATGAAATTTTGCAGCCAATTTCAGCGCAACATGCAGCTATGATGTATTATGAAGACTCAGATATAATAAATCTGATAAATTTACATGCCGTTGTGACACAAATATTCGATATGATATTTATACATGATTTTTGTCTTGTTGACATTACTAGTCCTGGTACAAATTTTAGTTTGAAACTTCTTAAGAATACATTATGTAAAAATAATATTGATATAAACAAAATTTATAGGACAAAAACGACTGAGGAGACAAGCAAAATTTCTTTCCAACTTTGTATTATACACAATGCATAAGAAATCGCAATTTAATGACAGAATGGATGAAATTCAAGCAACACATAGACTATTAGAAGAATTAAAAGAGAAAAAGACTCAGGTTTTGGAGTCTATTAATGATAAAGCTTTGCACAAAACTAAGCAATTATCTTTGATAAAAAAAGTAATTTCTATTTCATTAAAATATATGTTTATATTTATATTAAATCTTTTATTGCACACAATATATAATAAACAATAAATTCATACATATTTTTTATTTTAGCTTGAAAGTGATATACAACATATGCAATTAAAAATAGAAAACAATAATAAAACGGAATTGGAACTTGAAGCAATAAAAAATGATGTTGAGAAAGAAAATCAAAGAGTTAAGGAAATTTGTGGCTCTGCTAAGACTACAGCAGGGAAGGTAAATATTTGAATCTTTATTTTTCTAATAACATAATATTTATAATATCAGATAATCAGATTGGATAATGCACACAATATACTTTTAGATATCTAAAACAATAGCTGAGTTACAATCAGAAGTTGTACATACACCAGAAAAATATCAGTTTCGCTTAAATGAACTGGAAGAACAGAAAAATCTAAAAGTGGAAGACCGTGATGTAATGCAAGAAGCGATTCAAGATAAAAAACAGTCTATAAAACAGATAGAAGAAAAATTAAATTTTATTCTGTCAATGAATAATGAACTCGCTATATTAAAAGATACATATAAAGAGCTAAAGTATAATTTTCTCTATATTGATTGTTATGTGAATATAAAAAATTAATAATAGATATATAAAACTCTCTTATTCTATTTCATCTAGAGACAAAAAAATAGAGTCAGATAACATCAAAAAACAGATTGATTCATTGAATAATACATGGAACGAACTGCAGACGAAATTAACAATGCACAAAGATCAAGTGAACACTGAAATGAATGAATTACAATCACATGAAAAAAATATTACTCTATTATGCAATTTACACAATCAATTATTGAGGTAATATTATAAAACATTGGAATTTGTTTTTTGTTTGACAAAAATTATTTTCTCGTGATTTTCTTATTTATAATCTTATTTATGGAAATATTAAATTAAAATATTCCATAATATTATTAGTGACAAGAAAGTACAGAAAAGCAAATTAGAGACAAACGAAGTTTTTGTCAATGAGAGATGCTTAGTAAGGAATAAGTTACAAGCAGATATTCGAAAGATAGAGGAAGATACTACAGTTTTTCTCCATGCTTGTCAAGAAGTTTACGACAATGAAATCGTTAATGTAAGTTTTGATTTAATCATAAATGTTTGCTTTAATATATATATATGATTTCATAATAAATTATTAAATTAATGATATATTTTATTTTAACAGGAATTTGAATTGCGGAAAGTTTTGAAGGATGAGTAAATAGGAAATTCCAAAAAAGAATATGTGTATATACATATATTGTTAATTTTCATATAATATCTAAGATTCTTTTTTATTATTAGATACTTGTTTATTATATCATAATATGTATGTGTGTGTGTGTGTGTGTGTGTGTGTGTGTGTGTGTGTGTGTGTGTGTGTGTGTGTGTGTGTGTGTGTGTGTGTGTGTAATTACAATGAACAATCTATAATATTATTATATTCTGCATTTTGCTAAATATTCATAATTTATTATATTTAAATATAATTGTTTTAATGTCTTTATCTTTTTTTAATTTTTTTTATTTTTTACATAGGTTTACTTTTTTTAATATTCTGTCTTGTCATTTTTTTATATATAATATCATTACAATGTGTGAAGTTGGGCATTAAAATTTTGTTTGATTATATTTGGAGATGGTCTTTATGTCATACCGAATCTTAGTAAAAACATTTTAAACAATTTTAAGAAACGTTTAAAAAAAACTTCGAATGGAATCAAGTGAAAAAATACGGAATGCAATTCGTTAAATGCGATGAATTGAATATAAATCTTTATCGGCAGTGGAGGCTCTATGATTGACAGGACTGTAAATACGACTTGTTTATGATACAGACAGACATCAGCAATGTGGATCCTTTGCGTAAGAATCTTTTTGATGATTTAATTAGTATATGCAAAAATCTTAAATATAATATAATAATCTTTAATATCTTAATATATTGTAGTAAAATAATTTCCAGACTTCGTGGTTATAAAATAAAAAATATCCATTTTTTCTTAATCTATTTATTTAAGATATTTTTATTATAGGCATTATTTGGACTCTTTCAACTTATAACCCTATTGATGTTATCTGGATTTCTCTTTTCCATTGCTGCTATTTCACGTTTGATGGAAATAACGATTGTCTTAGTATATCCTGGTACTATATTTTTATTACAACAGTCCATAAATTTAATCATTGTGAGTATCTAGTTATAACTTTTATAATTAATATTTGTTAATTTTTTCATAATGTTTTCTATTTTCTCTCTTCGATTAT
Source organism: Eciton burchellii (assembly GCA_020341155.1). Lineage (NCBI taxonomy): Eukaryota > Metazoa > Arthropoda > Insecta > Hymenoptera > Formicidae > Eciton > Eciton burchellii. The sequence goes on along the minus strand of JAHMML010000013.1, from coordinate 2,131,324 downwards.
ATCTTAATTTCTATAAGATAGAGTATCAGGATTTTTTATTGCAAGCATATGTTATCTGATATCTTATTAAGTAATATCTAAGACCAGGGCCAAATAGCCCCGTGGTCAGTTAATTTTGAACACATGGTCCTGCACAGTTCCTGATAATTATAACAACAAAAATGACGTCTTCTGCGTTTCACAAACTGTGGATTCTTGTTAAATGCGATCAGGAGGAAATTATGGAACCAATGAATGTTACTCAAATTCAACTTGAAATGACTACTCCTTTTGTGCCATACAAGAGAAGTATTCTAGAAGAGGTACCAGTTCTAGTCGTGGAGGATGAACCCATTACACAGATAGTCCAGGGAATTATTGAACCTCCACAGGATGAAGTGCAAGATAATAATGCAATAGAGGAAACAATAATATTGTCAAATGCTAATGATGATTAAAAAACTTTTGATAAAAATTAATTATTAAGGCAATTAAAAAATTAATTATGAAGACAAAAACATTTTTATGAAATAATTATTTGCTATATAAAAATAATTTACATATGAACATAAAATATATATTTTATCTTTAAAATTTATTGTACGATTTCAAAGAATTAAATTCTATGTATGTGCAAAAGAGAAAAAATGCTTAAGATTATTTCAATAAGTATACCATATATAAACATAATGAATGCAGCGAGAAATCGATTTATTGCTTATGTGTATTTTATTGCGCAATCGATTCTGAAATTATAACATCTGACAAAATTTTACTTTTGTGTATATCATATTTTATATATGTATACACATATATATATATATATATATAAAATAATATTTTATATCAAAATGTAACATCTTAAATTCTATTATAGCAGCTTTTTAGATTGATTAGATGAATTAGATTGATGTTAATATTTTCTGGAAATTTATCGAAGAAAAAATGAATGTGAGTCTTTTAATATCTTCATAATTAATTTTATTATAATATTAATCATGCATGTTTAATAATGTAGTTGGAGGCTATACTGGCTGACTTAAACAATAAAGTACCCTATTTGCGGCAAATTTTTCGTCCAGAATATATCCCATATCTGACCACAATTTCAACAATATTGGTTGGATGGTTACTTGTATCTTGGATATTTCATGTATGTCATGTATGTTATTGGCAGATATTTAAAATCTATTTCAGGTTTATGATTAGGTTTATGACAATTTATAATTAATCAAATTTGATTTTTTACAGCTTATCTGGATATTGTTTGTCCCTTTGATAATAAGTGCCATTGCTATAGCACTAATGTGTCCATCAACAAGCAAATGGTGTTTTCAGCAATTAGAAACAAATTTGCAAGAGATAATGAATGATCTCATTCATAAACTTCAAATACCTCGATAATAATGTCGATAAAAAAAATCTAATAATTTTATTTTTAAATTATTAAAATATCTCTGTTTTTATATCTTCATATTACAAATCATCTAATTTATTATGCAAATAATAAATTAAATAAATATTTTTAATATTTATGAGATTGTATAAAATCTAATTATATAAAAAAGAAAGATATATGTAAGTTATAAAATTAATGATTTCTTTTTTTATAAATAAAATTTAATCACATGTTTTGTAAAGTATCTTTGAATTCTTTAATTAATAACATGAACTTGCCGTGAAAATAGATTGAAACGTTTCGAAAAATTACGCTCATACGCTGTTTGACAGTTTATAACGTTTTTATGGTCAGAAAAATTGTGTGTGTAAATATGCGTCATGGTAGAGAAGAATTATATGGGAAAGATAACATATGATACAAGAAACTCACAGAAATGGGAGTGCAAAACTCGAAACGGTGAGTAATTCAAAATTATACCTAATATATAATTAGAGATATATGCTAAAATCTTAATATTATTAAAATAATTTCAGTTTATTGAAGTTAGTAATATATCTATAATATGTAGAAAACTTAAAAACAATTACATTAATTAAACAATATTTTGATAAGATTGAATTAAATAAATAATATAAATTAAATACACATTATTAAAAATTCGTTTCATTTCGTGTCCTCGATTTTGATAGTATCTGCACTTGCTTCCTTAATTACTCTAGTTTTTTCCATCTGTTGCTGTATTATTTCATTTTGCTCAGCATTATTTAACTGAGTGAGATCAGCTTCTCGCTTTTGATTACTAGAGAGATCATTTACTTCAGAAACGATCGAATGTGATTCACTATTTGTTTCTGCGTCTCTAGGTTGTGTTTGGCCGAGAAATGGTCCTCCCGCATTCACATTGATCGATTGTACGTAAGGATAAGAAGGATAAACTCTATCAGAATTATAACTTATAGGATAAGAGTTAGGATACGAGTTATATTCATAATATGTAGGAGTAATAATAGGTTGTCTATACATGGTGGAATATTTCAATGGTGTTAGAAGGAGTTTTTGTTTGTGATGATGCAATCTCGCTTCCTGCAAAAGAAATTGTTTAAAATCAGAAGTCGCATTTTTTGAAAATTATTTTTAGGAATCGAATGTCTTAAAATCGATATTTATCATGTCTTGAGCGAATTAGTTGGTTATAATACTTAATTTTTAATTTTTAACATAAAATTTTCAATAATCGAACTTCAGAGTTAAGTGCATGAATAGTATTTTACTTTATATGCATCAAAAGATTCCAAACGCAATGTAATATTTTACGTTATAGATCGCATTAGGAATAGGTGACAATTGGGGAATCAAAAGGAGAACAATCGGGCAACTTTTATATGAACAAATATTTTTTTATTTGTTGAAAAAAATATTACATACGAACGTTCCGTCGAAGACGCACGCGTGTTTGGTATAACGTTTTAGATGTACGGATCTTTAAACTTGCTTGGTCCAATTTCCTTAATGGGATCACCGAAGATATAAAGATTTAAACCTGTACGTAAAATTAAATATTATGTATTGAGTTTTGTCATTGCGATTGGATCTTCTTCACAAAAAGAAGGACATTTATTCGTAAAACTTCTCTCCTTATTCTTTGTCAAAACATCGAAACATTATCGCGTAGATGGAATCTTTTGATGTCGTATTAAAGTTTTATTACTTTTAAAAAATCACGCTGTTCGTATCATAGAATATTGCTTGTTTGTTAATACTATGATACTTTTACTTACGAAAATTGCTACTATACGATATCACTGTTTGCATAAATTTCATACTCACCACCTCTCTAGCTTGTGAAGCAAAAACAGGGACACTATTCAAATCATTTTGCGTGGCCATCATCAGACTTTTAATGGGTTTAGAACCTAGAGATGAGCTAGTGGGTAACGTAATATGCTGCTGAACATTGGAGTGTCTGGATTTTAAATGGCTTTCAGGTCGGCAGTTACATTGAAGTACATCTTGATGTGATGTATATTCAGGTACAATCTATAGCAAAAAAACGACATTTTATTTAATATTATAGTTTTATTTAAAAAGACATCCATATGCAATATCATTTAAAAAGAAAAATTTGAGAAAAAGAGAAAAAAAAATTTAAGAATACCAAAGAAATTGTATGAAAATTTAAAAATCGCTTTTAACCAATTTATTTATTATATAAATTTATTTATTATATGAATAATCTGAATAATCTAAAATAATAATTTGATGAAATCTGGTTGCAATTAAATAATTATATTTTAATTATTTAAATATTTAATATAGAATCTTTCAAAAATATTTCAAAGAAATAATATAATTTTTAATAAAATTATTATCAATTCTCTTTGAATTATCTCAGTATATATTTATAATAATATAATAATAATTTCAGTCAAAAATTTCTATTAATTTTTATATATATTCTGATATATTAATGCTTATCTGAATGTATTATCTTCTTACCTGCATCAATGGTATTGGTTTCATTTGAGGCTTAGGTTTGTCTTGTTCTAATCTGATCGATTCTGGTTGAAGCAGCATGGTTGATTGCGGCTGAAATGTTTGTGGTTGAACAATGTTGAACTGAACAGATTGTGGCTCTGGTTGAGTTTTTACGATGTAGTTCGATTGCTGTGAAGCACAAGAAGTAGCAGATGGCAGAATGTTAACATATCGAGTTGGTGCTGAAGCAGGTGCCGGAACGTGGAGAATCTGTGGAACTGGCATATGAGCCAGCTGAGGAGACGGCAATACTATATTGGCTAGTTGAGGTTGAGGAGCCGGCTGAATGGGCTGGACACAAACAGTTTCTGTTTGTGGCTGTGTCGGTTGGACTATGTTAAGTGAAATCGGTTCTGGGATTGCCGGTGCGGATTGTACGATGGTCAGCGGTGCCGAAGCTGGTGCTGGCGCTGGTGCGGGTTGTACGAAGGTTACCGGTGCCGGAGCTGGTGCTGGTACTGGTGCGGGTTGTATGAAGGTCATCGGTGCTGGAGCTGGTGCTGGCGCTGRTGCGGGTTGCACATAGGTCACCGGTGCCGGAGCTAGTGCTGACGCTGGTGCGGGTTGTACCAGAGTCACTGGTGTCGGAGATGGTGCTGGCGCTGGTGCGGGTTGTACGAAGGACACCGGTGCCGGAGCTGGTGCTGGTGTTGGTGCAGATTGTATGAGGGTCAATGGTGCCGGAGCTGGTACTGGAGCTGGTGCAGGTTGTACGAAGGTCATCGGCATCGGAGCTGATGCCGGGGCAGGTTGTACGATTGTCAACGATGTTGGTACTGGTGCTAGCGTTGCTGCTGGTATCGTATGCAAAAGAGGAACTGGTTTGGGTTCCTGGAAAGAAACAAGATGGATTAGTTCTAGCATGATCAGTTAAATCGGCTATTGAGTCTTGCAGGATACCTGTTCATCCTTTTCTGAACGGACCTCAACACAAAAGGTTGTTGCTGATTTCTTTGCTCTATCCTTATCTGCGCCAGCATCCTCCAATGTCAAGCTATCTTTAGTGACCTTAGCTTCTGTGTCGCTGATCGATTTTTTGTCGATAATCTTAGGTGAAGGTATGGCCTGGCAAGCGACAAACGCCAGGAGGAGTAATGCGCAGCTATTCTTCAGATGCATCATGTACAAGTTGAAGTCACAGTCGAAGTTGAACTGATGAAACTGAACGAGCGCATTGGTTTTTTAAGGGAATCCGCGACCATTCACGAAATCGGAGTCAACGATAAAATCATTCGTTGCGAAATTATGCGAATCATTCGATGCGTCGGCGAAATGTGATGCACAATTAAACAATATTTTTTATTCCGTAATAGTGAAATTCCCATCATGGCGGTTGATTAATTAAAAGAAAATTAACAGTAAAACAATCTTGTCTGTTAATTTAATGAAGTTTTTCATTGTATAATTTCTAATGAAATAGTATTTATTAAATTATTGTTATATAAAAGTATTGAAAACGCATGTTAATTCTATGCGAAGCATTTATGTAATTTATATGTTTAAGTACCTTAAAAATTTATGTTATCTGATTGTTTTATATTAAACTTTTTTAACGATACATATTAATAAAAAGTAATAAAAATTATAGGCATATCTCAAATTTTTTATTGCACACGAAGCTTCTTATGAATCAAAAGTGATGTTGTAATAACAGTTGTAATAACAGCAATTCGACAATTTGTGGCATATTGTTAAATACTTATAATTGCGTCGTTCTGATTGCGTATTTCATTCATGTCGAAATGTGTATATGTCGACATTTCACATTTTTTACACACGTCTTTTCGCTTATACATGAAATTCCACAGGGCTGGACAGAATTCAATTTCGCAAGCATGATGAAACTTCAACGTATTCACTAATGTGAAAAAAAATTAGACGCATTTAAATATAATTTTCTTTATCGATAGAAATATTTAAAAACATAATTTTATATTTTTTCATTTATCTTAAATTATGTTTCGATAATAGCATTTTTATGATAATAAAGACGAGTTACAATAATAATAAATACGAGAAACATTTTAAACTTGATAATTTAAAAATATCTATTATTTTTATTAAATTCAAGATAAGGAATTGAATTATTTATAATACTGGATGTCATTTAATTTGTTGCATATTATTTTCAGTTATCTTAATTGATAATAATTCATACTTTTGCAATTTATATCTAGAGATAGAAAAAAATAAATGACATGTAAAATAAAATTATGTACATAAAAATATGTTCTTTAATAATTGATTTATTTTCGGATAATATATAAAATAATATAATTAGAGAGAAATATCCTTATGTTATATTATAAAAATATATATATTAAAAAAGAATTTTTGAGTACATTATAGTATCATAATAAATTCTCAATTTAATTACAGATAATTCATTATACACATTATACACATGTTTTTATTTGATAAGATCGGAGCAGCTATTGATAAATAATTAATATGTAATTAATAAATAATTCATAATTTATTTTTATTCTTATTGAGGTGTGGAAAATTCTACACGAGATTCTATTGGTGTCGATTCGGTAAGTTCTATTGGAGGATCTTCAACATCATCAAATAAATCAGAATCAAGTTCCCTCGGAGCTTTGTTCTGGACATTATCTTTTATATTTTCCCACGTGTTAATTGCAGGAGTATTATATTCCTTTATATCGAAAATATTCTTAGATAAAATTAAATCCTGTGCATCTTGAATAACAGCTTTATTATCGAAAAATTTAGCGTTCCTTTCTTCTACAGAATTTTTATCTGGTATATTATGTTTCATTGATTCTGGCGATTCCGAGAACTGAGTAGAGTGCTTCGCATTATTAAAAATATTTAAATATTGTGGAAGGAAAGTTTTATATGAATTCATAGGTACATGTATTATTTGATCGGTATCAGCATGCGCTTCTTTATCTTGTAAATATTTATTATCTTGAGAATATACTTCCAATTGTTCTTCTTTTTGAATTTCATCTGGATATTCGAACATGGAGTTTAGATAGTCAAAAAATTCTTTATCTTGCGTTGCTTCCCAAATATGCATATTTTGAGAAGAATTATAAGAATTATAATCACCTGTTCCAATTTTGATAGTATCCTTTTCAAGCTCGTCTTTAAAATATTTTTGATTTATATTTTTTTCATCGTATTCTTTATTTTGGTCTTTTTCTGCAAAGGAAACAATATCGTTTCCTGGAGAATATAATTGTAGCCAATTATTTTCAGCATGTTGCAATTGTTTAATTTCTGCAGATTTCTGTGGATTGTTTCTCAAATTGAAATCCCAATTATCCAACGAATTTTTATACTTTATTGGTTCCCAAATATGTAAATCTTGAGGAAATATTAATCCTGAATAAGAATTATGATTAATTTGTTTATTGTCATCCTTGGTAATAATCATTTGTTCATCTCTCACAGGATACATTTCTAAAAAATCATCCTTGGCTTGTCTTAACTGTTCTAGATTCCAAGATTGTAATGAATTTTTATCTAGATTGTTAAAAAAGTTTCTATTTTCTGTTATCTTTTGATTTAAGTTCTGAGGAAGAATATGAAAATCATGTTTAATTTCAGACATGCCGAATTCTTCGGGATATGTTTCCTGAAGATTTGCAAACTTGTATTGTCGATCAACAGAATTTGGAATCTTGATTAAATTTCTTTCCTCAAAAACATTTTCTGATTGAGATGGTAAAGAATTTTTCATTTTTGACAATAACTCGTGAATATTTAAAAAAATGTCTCTTGAATCCTTCCAAGGTTTTGTATCTCTATTTGCACTATTTGCATTGAATAATTTGCTTGCAAGATTTCCTTCGTCCTTTCTGTAGTCTTGGAAATCCCAATTCTTTGATGAAGATTCTGAATACTTATTTCGAGGATTTCTGAAGAACAAATGTTCCGATCTGTCAAAAGATTGTCTCAATGGGAAAACGTGAGAAGAAGAATATTTGCTTGTAGGTTCGTTCTCAGAAAAGACCTCCCATCTATTTAAAGATTCCGAAAATTTACTAGGAAGATTTTTAAAAAATAGATTTTCGTTTGCAGGTTCTTGCTGAGCAAAGTTCCTGTAATCTTCAGACGACATCAAATTATGATTCGGTAGAATATCATCACGTATTATATCTTGAGAGACTTCTTGCATTAAGCGAGAATACAGCGAATTTTTATTTGAACTGACAGAAAAATCTGGCATTCGTGATTGTAGATTTGATTCTCGATATGAATACCTGAAATGTTTTTATAAAAATATTTTGTTAAAGTCATCTGATAAACATATGAAACTTATAAAATTTAATTTTTTATATCCTATTAAATACTTAGGTTTCAAAATTCTAAATTTTTTAGATCTTTTTAATATATATTTAAATTTGATCGCATTTTTAGGATTCTAACACATTTAGTCCTGATCATTATTATTTTTAGAGATTCTCAGGTTCTTAAAATTTCTAATTGTATATTTATCGTATATTTATATTTTGGAATTGTTCTTACCATGGCACTTGAACGGTTAGGGCCTCTGGACAATCTTGGCTACACGAAGGACAGGATGCTCGTCTAGGGATCCTTCGCGACGATCCACAAATTAGGATCGCGTTTACGGAGAAAAAAAGTAACAAATAATGTTGAAAATGTCGTCTCGACATACTTAAAAACTCAAAAAAAGGAGTTATGACTGCTCTTTATAGGTTTGCATACAAAGTATGCAGTAAGGATACGTGACGTTAAGAATAAAAATGTTTTCTGCATTACGCTAAACCGTTTGTCTGCTTCTTATATACATCCGTTAATTTTTAAACGAGATATTTGTTTATTTGCTTCTTTGTTATTTATTTTCATAATTTTTTATCTGCAGACAGGAAGCAGATGACGACATAATATCGCAGAAGTCTCTGGACGCAGTGAAAGGACTTATACATTTTTTGAAAGAGCGTAAATTTATTTCATACATTAACAAGATATGTATTGTGTTTCATAATGAATGCAATAATTTACTTATCTGATTGCACATGGATTAAAGATGCTAGAGTGGAAGGATTATTTCGGCGGGCAGGACGTCGAGAACTTCGACAGTATATATTAAATTCCTTGAAGAAAGGGCATAAACCGCATTTTGAAGATCCCAGTAATGCAGCTCTAGAATGCGCGGCGGCTTTGCAAATTTTTCTCAGTCACTTAAAGAAACCAATTATGCCGCAGCATGTTCAAGAATTGATCCTTGGTAAATAAAAAATAAGAAATAAATAGTATATAAAAAATAATAGTCAACAGTATATTTAAATCTTGCAAGAAAATAGCCATGAATGCTTCCTGTAATTACATTTCATTAAATTATTTAAAAGTGTAATGTGAAATATAATGGTAACTCAAATCTTTATAAATTCATCGTCAGCAAGATTTCAGTTCCGGGAATTACGATATCACGATATCAAATGTATAGAATTCCGATGATGGTTTCTTGGATAAAATCCTTCATTTTTCTATATTTCTTTCATATTTAATTTTTCTATATTTCATTTTGACAACTTTTTTATCATATATTTAATGAATATTTTATGAATAATAAATTATGGATAAATTAATATATTCTATATTTATGTATATTTGCGTAGCTGATAATCCAGGAGTAGAAGCACAAATTATCGCCCAAGATGCTTTAGGACTTATTAGACAGGATGTTAGCGGTCGTCATGGCGAACTCCTTACTGATATCTTGGATCTATTGAGACATTTGACTTTATCAGGACCTCCATCTGAATGTTCCGAATTACGCGGATCACCTTTGCCTGTCATTCTTTTGCCAGTGTTCTTTAATTTATCGGTGATAATTATTACACGGATTACATTATTGTTTATGTAAAAATTACTATTCTAAGAAAATTTTAATGAGATTTTTAAAAGTTTTATTTGGCTCATTTCGATTTTATTTTACAGCCCAGTGACTTGATAAGATGGAAACAAGTGGCAGCTAGATTCAGCGAATTAATAACGGAAGCTGCTGAACAACTTCGTCGACAGCAAGCTGTCCATACTGAAACTATATTAAATTCCATGGTAAGTTGAACTGATGAAATTTTTTGAAACAATAGTTAGAAATTTATTAAAAGACTTTCTATTTTACATCAATTTTAAACTCCGTATGTAATTGTCTTGAGTTAAAATTTTGTTATAATTTTCATCGCGGTAGAACAGAAATGTGTGTCATTCATTATATATTTTTAGACAGTTTCAACCTTCCCAGAAGAACCTGAAGAATTAACGAGGTTGCAGGAACTTTCCTTGTTATATCCTATTGTTCGACTTACAGATCATTGTAATGCTTGTAAGATTAATTTTCAATCTTGTGTTCATTGTTCAATCGTGTTTTAATCTTTAATATGGTCTTTCAGTCTATTAATATGAAATTGATCGGATATTCATTATCTCAATTCATTTTTTAAAAATTCTGATCGCATATGAACGATTCAATATTAAACTTTCTTGACAGGTCATGTCGGCGAAATGGCACGTGTCCTTATTACACCATTACAACATCCAGCCGTTAGCAGATTACATCCGATTGTTCATTCTAATTAGGCAGATTAATGAAAGAAACGTTTAAATTCTTTGATCATTCTGTAAATCACTTTGTATATTATTGATATTGTTACAATTTTGTTTACGTAAATTAAATGTAATTTGATTGTGCTTTAATTAAAATATTATGTTCATGCGATATTGATAAAAAAATAATGATTCTTGATTGAATCATATCTTTGCAATGAAAGTTTGAACTAGTAAGAATCATTTGCAAACACATATATTTCCATATATTTTTGCAAGTACTTTCTACATTACATCAAAAATAAAAATTTAATATACTAAATTAATTATTAGGTACCATTTTACACAATAAAAATAACAATTTATTACTAATTTATTAACAAAACGCAAGAGGAGTTTATTTGCATGTAGAAGATGTAATTAAAATGCGCGATTAAATTTCAGAATCTTAATAAATTATCTAAGAGATATTTCAAAATTTGATTTTATACTACTTTCAAAATGATTTAAACCATAATTTCTTTCTGAAATTTAACCATGCAGTCACGCGGAATGTAACTTTTCCGTGAGTGCATTTTTCTGACAATACATCGAAATATATGTAAAAATAAATATTTCATAATAAATATACGTATAGAAGTACATATATGTATGTGTCCTAGAAAATATAATAATCGCATTTGTAGAAACATTTGTAGAGATTTAGCCCTTTATTATTAATAAATAAAAATATTAATAAAGGTGTTATTTTTATGTATTTGAAATCAATATATTATATCAATATATTGATATAATAAATGATAATTATAATTGAATTATAATTTTTTTATAAAAAATATTTTACTTTCTCTTTGAAAAAAAACATTATTCTATCAAACTATCAAATTTTGGATGAAATCATAAGTTTTCTTAGTATTCCTTGGATCATTTAAAATTATTTTTTAATTCAAAGAAACCTCAAATAATTGCTATTATAATAAAATAAAATTTATTTAAAAAACATATAACTGTTGTATCATTGTATTGTTGTATATGTACCATATATATATATATACGTGTGTATGTAATTTGTGCATTCTCTAGGACACTTAATACATACATTATGTAGGTGTGAAAAATACAGAATGTTGCGTGTTCCTTTCGCGTAATGTTAACCGAAACAACGAAGAGCTACCGCGATAATCAAAATCGATAGTCATACCAATCGCGGTTACGACCACGAAAACCATGATCGACTTGATTGCGTAGGTGATTTCGGCGTTGAAGGCATAGATGAAGATGACGTGTCGGCTTGTGTTTCATTAAGCTGATTCCTTAGCCTGACTTTCTCATTGGTCTCGGCCTGCATCTTCTGCTCGTATTGGCGAACATTTTCCAAAGTCATATCATACCATTCATCGATCCAAGTAAAGGCCTGTCTGTGACCCAACAGCAGGATATCTCTTATACACTAGAATTGCAGAAAATGTAATAATCAATGCATATATATATTTTTATAATATGAGGATTTTTCAAGAACTATTTTATGTATACTTAATATATATATATATGTGTAATATATATATATATATATATATATATATGTATATAGTTTATATATAAAATAATTTCTATAGAATTTATATAACAGTATTTATGAATAGAAAATAGTATTATTGAAATATAAACATTAATTGATTAAGTAAAACTCACTCTGTGTATGAAATCCTCTACTCGTGTTTGCATACCCCAAATTTCGAATGAAGCATTAACCAATTTATATGAGCACATTATAGGTTGTATTGTACTTATCCAACCTTCAACCAAAGGACCGCGTCCAGTTCGTTTTGATTGAAAAAACTTTGGATCCTATTAGAAATAATAAGTATAAATATTTTAATGTTAGAAATATAATGTTAGAAATTATATGTTAATGTCATTCAACATTTCGTCAACTTACTTCTTCCTCTTTGTAATGCTTTGCAGAAATCTCATTGTATGCAATATCCACATAATCAACCTCTCGATGAATCAATTCGATTGGTGACAATCCTAAACACTGTAATTTAAATGCAATTGTTACAATAATAAAATATCTAATTTGATGCAATTGTTACAATAATAAAATATCTAATAATTTCAGAAAAATAATAAATTACATTTTCTGTTGAGCCATTATTGTCTTCATATCGCGTATTTATTCCTATGTGAAATTTAGGTATAAAGGAACACTAAAAAAAAGAACGATTTATGGAGAATAGAAAATCTTATTGTAATATTCATATCGTATCATAAATAATTTACTTACAGTGTACTCTGTAGTCATCACAAACAAGTGTCAGCACAAAGAAAATAGAATATTAATAAAATAATGCAATATTTTCTATATTAAAAAATGATGAAATTTACAAATTACAATTGAAATTTACAGATTATATAAATATTAGAGTCAAAATATTTCTGAGTAAAAACCCTGAGTAAAAAATTAATCATGTTTATTATAAGAAGCAATGATTATGGAATAATAAAAATATGAAATATAATAAAAATATTTTGATGATTCTATATTATATAAACTATATAGATAATATAAATTTATAGATAATATTAGATGGTTTATAATATATAAATATACCTGTGATAGTAAAGGGATAATAATTCCATGCTTTCTCAGTTACATAAAAGATACGTGGTAAAATAGATTGTATCCAGTAAGGGAGTTTACTATAATAAGAATAAAACATTATGCTAATTGTACTTGAAAAATCTCTTATGATCTTTGTGAATAATGTGTTAAGTATTAAGCTTATTAAGATATTTAAGTATCTTATACATGTTATAGTATCTTATATATCAAAAATATAGTTTACCTGGAAAGATGGATTCTTTTTTCAGTATATTGGCCTTTGCCATGGATAGGATCTTCACAAGCAGTATTCTCTACTACTTCTACTCCTTCATCATTATCAGATTGTTCATGACTATGCCGAGCAATCATATATAACTGACCAATGCGGTACTATAAAGATATATATTAATTATAATCAATGCAAAATAATAATTATAAAAATTATATCCCAGGAAATTATATTCATAGGAAAATAAATAACTACAATGTAAAAATATTTTCGAAATAATTAAATTACTTCATTTTCATTTATTCTTATTTCAGATAAACAATTTAAAGAGAAAAGAAATGAGGTTACCTCTTCCGTACTAAGCGGCATACAGATACGATATTCTTTTGTGAGAACCATTTCGAATTTGAAATGATTCTTAACAATTAATTGACTACAAAAATTGACAATTTCTTATTCGCGGATATCCTCACTAAATATCCAAGTAGAAATCAACTTAGTAATTCTTAGCGTCTGACGTATAAACAATCCGCGATATCAAATGAAGTCCGTTGCTTTACATGAAGATCGATGATCAAGTTCAGTAACGTGCAAGCGCGGAAATTATTGACAGATGATTGGTAACACTGTAGAAATACATGAGCTTAACGATAACTTCATGTGTTACGTGTGCAGAAGTCGTATGGACAACAAATTTGTGTACGATGTGCAGATAACACCGCCTTGTTGGTGCGACATGCGATGGTGAAGTGGACAAATATAAAAAGCGGCGAAAGTGCAGCTGCGAAATCTCGGTGCGAAGGAAAAAATAGAGGCGGTCAATCGCCGATTATTGGCGCCAATGGCCTACGAAGCGCTATGGCACGAGTATATGCAAATGCCCGTGGTGACGCGGGCTTACACTACAGCCTGTGTCATCACGACACTCGCCGTGGTATTTAATTTCTTTCCTTCATCTTCCAATTGTGCAAGATAATAGATCACACAGTCGCTTCTTATTACAAATCCCCAAAAATATAAATTTCCATATCTTATATGTTATCTATTAACTTTTATTCTTGACTTTATCTTATCTTGAATTTAGTACTTTATATTTCTAGGTTTTTTTAATATTTTTTTATAATTTCTGATATCTGTGATTTATATATTTATCATGCAAAAGATCTTTAAATTTTAATAGTTAAGTATTATAATTAATGATTGATTTATATTATGGTCTTCTTTAACTTGTAACAGTTACTTATATAAATGTAATAATTGTGACAAATGAATAATTTGAATAATACTAGATTTTTTTATGAACATAAGTATTTTAAATATTCTAGCAATTGGACTTGGTCTCTCCATTTCAACTATATTTCAATCCTATTCTGATTATCGAACAATATCAGGTAAGTACATAGTTTTTTACATATGCAAATAGCTATGCAAAATAATTAACTTCATTATATAACTGATTTGCATGTATAAATATGTATCTTTATTTATTTTTTATTACATATTTTTATAGCAAATTATAATATAACTATATTTCAACAACAATTTTAGGAATTAATAACTTCAAATTATAGATATTAATGGATATTATGGATATTAATAAACAATATAATTTGCATATAAATTTTTATAAATATTATTTGAATTTCAGATATGGCGATTAATAACAACGTTTCTATTTTTTGGAAATGTTGGATTCAACCTATTATTCAATATGATCTTTACATATCGCTATTGTCGCATGCTAGAAGAGGGATCTTTTCGCAGGAGAACAGCTGATTTCGTGATGATGTTTATTTTTGGTGCAATATGCATGATTGTATCCTTAACCAAATATTAATTGCAAATTTATTTTTAACTATTTCTTAATCGAAAATTTATTTTGTTGCTGCATAAAGTATTATAAAATAATACTATACTTTTTTACTGTACTGAGATTATTTTATTGTTATTCCTTAATTATCTGCAGACTTTTGCATTTTTCGTCAATTTACTATTCCTGGGGCATGCATTCACAATAATGTTAGTGTACGTGTGGTCACGACGAAATCCTTTTGTTAGGATGAACTTCTTTGGGCTTTTAAACTTCCAAGTAAGTTTTATATCATATAGAAAAGTTATCTTATTGTCTTATTATTACTCAATATTTTAGAATTGATGTTTACATGTGTTTAGGAAAACGTTTAGGAAAAAGATAATTATTTTCATATTTATAGGCTCCATATCTACCATGGGTACTGCTAGGATTTTCTGTATTACTTGGCAATACAATATGGGTCGATCTTGTCGGAATGGCAGTAGGACATACTTATTATTTTGCGGAAGATGTATTCCCGCGATTAAGAGGAGGTTTTCGGATTTTAAAAACTCCACAGATACTGTAAGTTATTTGATTCATTATGTAATTTTTACTATTTTTACTATTTATTACTTGATCATGATAATCACAATTAAAATTGATCATTATTACTTGAAATTAAATTAATTATAGTTTATTTTTTGAAAAATATGTTGCAAAATTGAATAATAAGCATTTAATTATCAATAAAATGTAATTTTTCTTTTTTTCTTTTTCTATAGTAAGACTTTATTCGATACACATCCCGAGGATCCGGATTATATGCCACCACCTGAAGATAGACCAGGCGGTTTCAATTGGGGACAAGAAGCCAACGTGTAGTGATTGAAAAATTTAGCTATTCTCTTCCTGATGCTATTTCTTATATGGAATTTTTCGTCAAGAATATTGCAGATTTTCTGTATCTGTCTTTGTTTCTTCATTCTTGAAATTATTGATAACTTAGCGATCGGATTTGTACGTAAAGATCTGAAACTATATAAAATACATGTAAGTAAATGATAATATACAGGGTATATACAAGAGATTGAATTTGTCTCAATTGCCAAATTTTTGAACAAATTTGAAGCTGGTGTTTCTTTAATAAAAAATCACATGATAACTAATTATATAAAATTTCATTAAAAAATTGTAAACAGTATAATTAAATTATAATTAAGGGAAAGTAGTCAAGATCCCAAGTTTGAATTTATAAACGAAAAATAACGTGCATATTTCCTTGTATACTCTGTATATAGACAACAAAGTTAAAGGTATATCTATTCTCAAGGAATTATTATTAATTTCCTTAAATTTCATATGCACAGTTACGCATTTTTCACTATTTCTGCGTACTAAATCCGGTTTTTCTTGATAATATTAATTCTGTATTATGCGCTTCTAGCACTCTTGCAGAATGATGAATTAAACTAATTTTTGTAAAGTATGCAAGGTTTACGGAGTTATATTTTTCAAATAAGAGATTTTCCGATAAATTTAAAATTAACGCGATTAAAAATGAGCAAATTTGATTGTTGTCAGCTGTCGTGTGTACAAGCTGGTTATATATGATTGTAAACAATGTCATATATAATTTATTTCATTCTATTGTAGTGATTTTAGCATTAATAAGTATTAAAATTTCTGCAGATTTATATTTGAAATCAGAATTTTGTAATTCAATATAAAGATGGTATCTCTATGCACACGAGTGAAATTAAATTGGTATTCTACAGGGATTTCAACTCATTTGTTGCTGAATTATGAATTTACTTCCGAAAGACCATTACAATTTGTCATTTGCGGATCAATTAAATTCATCGTATCGAAAGCGATTTTTGTAAGAGCGATATTTGCGATAAGTGAAGATTTTGTGATATACTCACCGCGTTCGTAATTCTTACAATTGACAGGAGAAAAAGAAAGAAATGCCATTGTATGCAAGGGAGAATATTTTAAAGTGTACTAAAGCATTTATTTATTATTGTAGCGAAATGTAATCTAGGCAACATTTACAAAGTACAAATCGTTAAATATAAATGAAGAAATAATACATAAATATATGTATACAGATGCATACACATTCCTCACATCTCTTTATATGTGTATATTATGTATTATGTGCATATAATTGGGACATTTTGTGTGTGCATTGATTATAGATAATGATCATCATTCTTTTATAGAAACAATATGAAAAATAATGTTTCTTTTTCCAAATTTTGTAAATCAGTTTGCTAACTTAAATCTGTTGTAAAAAATAGAGAATGCATTTTTTTTGAATATGTCAATTATAAAACTAGATTCCTAAAAATTTGAATCTTTTACGATACATAATATTTTTGTATTTTTAAATGTCTATTCCTTTTAAAAATGACATTATTGTGTTGCGCAGTTCACATCTAATTTGAGTGTAACTTTCTGTGATTACGCGCTAGCTTATGAGTTATAAGCTAAGTATATATGAATTTCTAAGATATGACTTATCTTTGAATATTAATATAAATTTATTTTCGGGTATACTGGTTTAAATAAAGGTAGAGGAAATCAGAAATAATTTTATAGGAATAATCTATCTTGATCGCGATTCGTAAGATTCTTGATCTCTAAATTTTATAATTTTAAAAACTTTTTCTTGTTAAATCTGGATTATAAAATTCTAATTTCTTTTACATCTACATATTTATTTCCTTTTTATAATTTCAGTTTTTAGGATCCTAGGATGTCTAGTTTCCTGTATGATTTCTTTTTAGATTTTCAGCTTTATATATCCATGTATTTTGGTGTGATGACATATTAGAAAAGTAATACTTTACTAGGAAATATTTGTGTTAAATAATTTCAATATAAACGAAATTTTTATTTTATGAATGATTAATCCTGGGATTCCTAGTTTGGACATTATTAAGTCATTTTGACAATGGATGTAATTAACAAGGATTACATCCTCGATTGTTCATTGTTAAAATGCGTTCGTATCTTACTCTTTCAGTATCTTATTGGAGGATATATAAGTAACGATATTTTTTCATTATTTTCATTTTTAAATATTTTCTTCTTTTGGATAAAAATGTGGATCTAAAGAAAGTAAGAATGATAAGTTCACTGAAAATGGATATGTCATATATAACACATAAATGCTGAAAGGGTGAATCAATAAGAGCGTATTTGTTAACGCCAAAGAGTACATTAATAATTATCGAAAAACTGTAAAGAAACGAATAATAATGAGTAGAAGATACAAAATGATTTTACAAAACCATTTATTTCGATTTAAATAAATGATTAGTGTAATAGGATTAATATAATGATGTATAACTAACTACATATACGCAATGACATGGACTATAATACAATGATCGGGGCTCTATTGTACACTTGTTATTATTTTATCATATCGCCACCGTTGCCAAAAGCACAGTGATGTCGTCCGGTTTACCACCTAAAAGATCAAAAATTTATTTTTACTCTTTTTTTCAAATATTTCTTATTTAAATTTTGCGCCTATGTTATCTCTCTATTTTAATGGCTTTAAAATATAAATATAAATGGGAAATCTATTTCAACTAGAAATTAGAGAATTTTATGGAAAAAATAGTAAGAAAAATAATAGTACATTAAAATTTATTTTTAATCTAAAATAATTTTATAATTTTTTCGTTTAAATATTACTACTTAAAATGCAACGTAAAAACTATTGATATAATTTTTTTCTTTTTATATACCTATTGCATCGATCCCATTTTCACGCGCATTTTGAGCAAACGGAGACATGAAGGCGCCATCAAAAGCCAATCTACGTGCCATCCACGCTATTGTGTTAGCGACATATTGTATTTTTGTTGGATCCCTTTCGCCTTCAACTTTTTGCATCTCCGTGACTAGCAACTGATCAGGTACATTATCGAATACTCCGTCGGTTGCCAGAAGAATCACATCGCCATCCTCGACCCCAAAACTCGAAGTGTCAGCAGATTCTGGACTGGAAAAATTATGTCATTCATCTTCTTCATATAATGATTGTGACATTGCATAAATATAAATCATAGTATAGGCGATTAAAAATATAATTAAGATATAATATATAGAGACGATCTACCTATCGCGAAGTACCAGATCAGAATGTCCTGGAGGTGGTAGCGATAATTGAAAGGGAGTGTTGAAATAATGTTGTTGCTCAGAGGACCGATGCACCACTTGCCCTCTTCGCACGATTACAAAGCCACTATCTCCTATATTGGCTGTGTAAATGCTACTTGTCTCTTTATTAAGAACTATGACGCATGCAGTGCTACTACCTGCACATTATAAAAAAGTTATCGATATCTTAGAAAGAATTAATCTAGAGATATAATATCCATTTATTTTAAGTTAATCTTTATAAGACAATTACAAACTTTATGGACAATTTACCTAATATCGGTTGTTTGTTTTCTAATAATTCATAATAACTACGCGCTAATAAGCCGGCTGGTTCTGTAGGTGTAAATCTACCGACAGAGACTAGTCTTTCGCATGTTTTCATCAAGAAATTAGAAAATTCTCCTGGGTCAATTCCATAATGACGCCATCCCCCTACGCCATCCGCCACACCTAAAAGATATCATAATTTGAGATAATTAAAATTTAATATATTTAAATAATTGCTAATCAGTTGTTATATAGTGATATTATAGATAAAAGAGTATATATAATTATAAATAATTACATGAATCAAAAGCAGTTTTTAATTGACTTCAAATATGTTATAATAATAATTTATGCATAAACTATTTAAATTATCTTTTTCTGCCTATAATTATATAAATAATTTGAATAAAAAGAAAACTCATATAATTTTTTGTAATCTAGATATCTATATTTAAATTCCAAATATATATAATATATATCATAGAATATATATTCATATATCATATATATTTTTTATAAAAGGAAGAAAAGGAAAGAAAGGGAGGAATAATATTAGAATATGTTTTAATAATGTAGAACATTATAATGTCTTATATATTATTATTATATTATGCTGGAAATATGTAAAAAAAAAATAACATAAGATATAAAGATAGCAATTAAATAAAACAGAAAATTACAACATTATCTTGTTTTCTGCACTCCAATGAGCGTAGATATATGAACGGATGAGCACGGATACACGTGCGAGATTTGAAGCAGGAGATAGAAGAAAGGAGAAATCTGTCTAATCTGTCAATAGCTGAAAGAAAAAAAAATATATTAACAAGCATTCTTGAGGTCTTACCGATGACTTCGGCTGCTTTAAATTTGGCGGTGAACCAAGCATCGTCCCCAAACTGGCCTCTGCGTATGCGGCCGCGTGCAAAGTCCTTTGGAAAGCCGCACACAGCAGAGACGAGCGAGGCCTCGCAACGCTTGCTGTTGCCTGCAACGATCACATTCGGTTGCTGCTCGGCACTATATGAAGAACTATAGCTTGCGATACCATTCCAGAGCGCACGCGACAATAATCGTCCAGTCCAGTAGATAGACTGCATTGTAGTGTCAACCAAATATTCCGTTCACGACCAGCGCACAACCAAGACTCGCAACGAAATTGAAGACATCACAACTCTTATTCCTTTTACTTTCGTTTCTCGTATTATTTGACTTTCGATTATCGTCTCACAATCGTCTCTACGCCATCCTTTCTTCTACTATTGATCTATTAAGGTTCGTGGCCGAGAAGCCGTATAGTGCGAAGCTGGCCAAAATTGACTTCACGCTTATCACTCGTTCACTACCTTCATCGTACTGAATTAAAGGTACACGGAAAAGCTAACGGATTGACTTGGCCTACGGTCACGTGGCGCGCTGATGTCGAACTCAGTTGGACTTTGCCTTTATGTGGCATTCATATTGTCTCCATTATCTGACGTATGACGGCTTTTTATTATAATGACTATTTAATTAGGCCACGTTCACTTTGAACGTTTTCTGCTGGAAATTATTCAACTTCAATAGAAGACTTTATTTTTTATTTTAAGAAATGGTATTTTTATTAAAATTTCTAGAAAGTTTTTCATTGGATATTGATGTCGGATGATGACGGATAATAAAGCAATAGTAGGCATAGAGCATGAATATGAATCTAGTGAATGTATAATTTGTAGAGGGACCGCTAGAGATTTTTTATATTTTATATGATTCGCGACTAGGTACATTCATGGTGGATTAGCATATGCGTTTATGCACGTGTGCAGTAGCATGTATTGTCATTCAGGCGGTTTTGTAGTTATAATGTAACAGAGTCTTTTGATTGAACTATTTATTTCTAAATTTAAGATTATTTTTCACGATTCTTTATAGATTCAAGAATGAGTACAATTTTGGAAAAGATTGCCTCTATCGAGGCCGAGGTAATGCCTGTTTTATTATCAATAACTATTGTTATATGTTTGCAATATTATCACTTAAAATGATCTGCTCTTACAGATGGCCCGAACCCAAAAAAACAAAGCAACCTCTGGGCATTTGGGTCTATTGAAGGCTAAATTAGCCAAGCTCAAACGTGAGCTGATCACTCCAAAGGGTGGTGGAGGAGGAGGTGAACAGGGTTTCGAAGTCGCCAAAACCGGTGATGCCCGTATTGGCTTTGTTGGTATGTTTCCAGAAACAGTTTTATTTTGTGATTGATGTATATATTATTACTCAATCTGATCTGATCTTCTAAGCCTTTTATTAGATTATATTTTTCTACTTACTTATATAATAAAAGTTGCCTAAAATATAATAAAAGTTTATGTATTGCTTTATATTTCATGTACCTTTTATTGTATATAATTTTATATAAAAATTATATTTGTGCAGGCTTTCCATCTGTTGGAAAATCTACTTTATTAAGTACACTTGCTGGTGTATATTCTGAAGTAGCTGAATATGAATTTACGACACTTACAACCGTCCCTGGTTGTATAAAATACAAGGGTGCAAAAATACAGGTAAATTTATCCATTATTGTGGTTGTTATTATTATTATTGTTATTGTTAACACATATTTGTATTTTTCATATATCTATAAAAATATTTCATTTTAATGTTTAATACATTTCATTTTAAATATTTGTTATTTCAAATTGAAATAGAGAAAAACTAATTACACATGAAAATAAATTCAATTAAAATTGTAATAGAATGCATTTTGCAGCTGTTAGATCTTCCAGGTATTATAGAAGGTGCAAAAGATGGTAAAGGACGTGGGCGACAAGTTATTGCTGTGGCACGTACATGCAGCTTAATCTTTATTGTCTTGGATGTGCTCAAACCACTTGGACACAAACGGCTAATTGAGCATGAATTAGAAGGTTTTGGTTTACGATTGAACAAACAACCACCAAATATAACTTTCAAAAAAAAAGATAAAGGTGGCATCAATCTACAAACTATGGTACCACTATTAAGAAACATACTAAGAAAACAATTTATCGAATCAATTAATATTTGATTAATAATTGCTGCACAAGATAACAATATTACAATATTACAATTATTTCAGTGTGCACAATCCGAGCTTGATTACGACACAGTAAAGATGATTTTATCGGAATACAAAATTAGTAATGCAGATGTCATGCTAAGGTACGATGCCACTTCTGATGATTTGATTGATGTCATAGAAGGGAATCGTATTTATATCCCTTGCATTTATCTTCTAAATAAAATAGGTAATAGGTCTGATGGTCACGATAATTGAAATCGTAATAATGGGAAGAAAATAATTATGAATACATGAATTTTTTTATAGATCAAATAAGTATAGAAGAATTGGATGTTATTTATAAAATTCCTCACTGTGTGCCGATCTCCGCTCATCATAAATGGAATTTTGATGATCTATTAGAAAAAATGTGGGACTATTTACAACTCGTTAGAATGTGAGTTTATGATCTGAATGTTGTATGATAAATGCGATTGCAATATCAATTTAATGATTTAATAATTAATGTTCATGATAGTTATACCAAACCAAAAGGACAGCTTCCTGACTACAACGCTCCTGTAGTATTAAACACCGAAAAGCGAACTGTCGAAGACTTTTGTAACAAACTTCATAGATCGATTGCAAAAGAATTCAAGTAGTAAGTTCTTCATATTTTACAGTTCTTCATTATCAAATTTTCATTATCAAGAAAAGGTCGCCATTTGTTTTTTTACCAGATGTTAACTGATTCATTATATTACAGTGCATTAGTATGGGGCTCATCGGTGAAGCATCAACCTCAAAAAGTGGGAAAGGATCATCTCCTTTGTGATGAAGATGTTGTACAAATCGTGAAGAAAGTGTGATTTATTTTCTTTATATGACTGCTTTTCAGTAACAAAATGAATTTTTATTTTTGAAGAATAAGGTTAATGATGTCATTTGTAAAGAAAATACATTTTAATTATTATTGTGTTGTATACTATATCGTATGCATGTATAGCATGTTCAAATTGTTATTATTTTCGATTAGATAAAGCAAAAAATGTAATAGAAATTATAGAAAATTGTGTCTAATCTTTGCAGCATTACATCTGGTTTAGTATGTAAAGTTATGTAAAAAATGATCATGAGAGATTTTATAATTATATTTCATAATTATATTTTATATATACTTGCAGAAGAAGAGGTGATATGCACATGTGCACATAAACGTACATAGAGATATTTAAAATTTCTCGCGTGCGTGAATAAACATATACATCTAAATGATCTGAAATTTGCTGTAACTTATTTTATATTTATTATCGCAGCAGTTATCGATAATTAATTTATTACATATATAGCACAACATTTTAGCACACAATACATGTTTATATAAATAATTCGTATTTTAAAAATAGAAAAAAATATTTTTTATATAATTAAAATTAATATATTATACATCTTAATTTAACCCTTTTTACAAATAATGCAGTTTTAAAATTTAAATTACTTATACAGTTTTTAAAATGTATTCCTTTCTTTGCTGATCTAACAATTTTTCTAAATGTTCGCATCTTGAATAAGCATCATTTAACTTTTTATTGAGACTTTTTATAGTTAATACTTTTTGAGTAACTATAAGCTTTATTCTAAAACACAGGAAAATATATTTGAAAGAAATATTAAGATATATTCATTTTCAGTATTGATTCATGCATTGATCTTTTATTTCAGTGATTGATATTACTTTTTACCTGCTATGCAATCGTGTTATGAATTGTTGTTTGTTGGCATTATTTTGCGTTATTTCTTGATAGAGTGATGCAATCTTATTTTCCAGTTCTCTTTTTTCTACCTCAATTTCTTGTTTTGCTATCTCTTTTGCGTTGTCTCTCTCTATAGTTAATTTTGTAATTTTCTGTAAATCGATAATATAACTATTTAAACTATAGAAATTATATTAAACCAATCAATTATGCTCATACATTTACCTCATTCATCTTATTTAAATTAGATACACATTCGTTCAATCTATCTTCCGTTTTTTCAAATTGGATTTCTGTGCATTTGAGTCTTTCCTCCATTAATAATAATTTATTTTTGTAGATATTTTCACTTTTTATTGTAGATTGTAATTTTGCATTATGATCTTCTTTCATTAGTCTGAAAATGATTTCGGTAAAATTATTATAGTTTACATATTCATATGCAAGTATCATAATTATATGATCAAACTTACTCCAATTTATTATCGAAATTTTGTTGTAATTTTATTCGTATTTCGCGAGATTCCTTTTCCAATCTAGATATAGCAATCTCTATTTGTTTATCCCTCACTTTTTGACAATCATTACGAATTGCAATCTCTGCTTTAGCGAAATTTGCACTTTGTTGTTTTTTATGATCATCGATCCACGCGAGCCATTCTTTCCGTAAGGATTGCTCGAAATTTTGTTTAGCAATTTCCTGTTCTTCTTTTAATCTTTCCATTTCTTTCTGTATACGAAAATTTCACGGATAAGTGACAAGCATACAATTACAAATATATGAGAATATACATACGAACAATTTACTCGTTAATAGTGTATTTTTAGTGGCGACATATATTTTTTCTTTAAACCAACCTGAAAATGCAACTGCGTTTCTTGCATCATTGTATCTGCTTCCTGATCGCGTTTCTTCTGCTCTGCGATAAGAATTGACTTTTCTCTTTCAAAATGTTCCGCAAGTGTTTTCTGTTGCGTCTGAAAATGTACTTCCTGTTCTTCCAGCTTTTCTTTGTATCTAGGCAAATGCGATTCCGTTGTTCAACTATATTCAATCTTGCTAGATGTTAATGTATACATGTCTTTATCAAACCTTGCGGCTAAAATATCCTTCTCTTTAGACAACAATTTTTCATGACTATCCGTCAATTCAATTCGCAGTTGTTCTAGTTGCTGATTCGCCCTACGCATCGTACGCAATTCTGCATCCTGCAATTCCTTTATATGTGCGCGCCTCAACTCTTGTATTTCCTGTTGATGTTGTTCCACCATGCTGTGTAATTCTGGTTCTAATCCTTTTACTGTCATTTCCTGTCAGATGAGCAATATTCTCAAATTAATTATTATTATTTGTATAATTATATCCATTACAAAAAATGTTGTTATTATTATAATCAAACATCCACTAGTTATTTTTCTCCATGTCCTTTCTCCATGTTCTATATCTTCCAGATAAACAAAATTGATAATTTTCCAAATTATAATTTATATTTTGCTATAACTTTGTAAAAGTTGAAATGAATAAATAGAAGTCTCAAATTATTATTAATTAATGACGATTAATGTGTCACCTTAATTTTCGAAGTTTTCATCTCCAGCCATCGCTCACGCCGGATCTTCTCCGATGCCGCCATATTGTCTTTCGCCCGTTGCAGCTCGACGGCGTGTCGTTCAGTAATTACTTTCAAATCCCGTTGAATTTTCTGCTCCATTTCTTTGATCTGTCGCGCCAAAGAGTCACATTTTTGCGTGAGATCCGTCTTCTCACTAATCAGCTGTTCGATGAATTTCTGATGACGCTTCACAATCATTCTGTACTTGTTCTCTAACTCTTTCGTCTTGGTAACATGACAACGTTTGTTAGATACCATTTTGTCGCACGCTGCTTTACGCTCGGACTTCAATTGATTCTTCAGACACTCTATCGTCGCGTTTTTTTCTTCGATTTGTAATTTCGCGGTCTCTAAATCATCCTGTTGACAACTAAAAATCCTGTTATCTGGTATATCATGCCTGTGAAAAAAGCGACATTCTTCACTTCCCCTCTTTTCATGATATAGATTCTATAAAATACATGGCAAAGCGTTATTTTTTTACCTATTAGCATTTTTGCAGGATGAAAACCCAGTCATCGCACTAGTGGCGGTGATATTATCCGCTTGCATGCTTTCTAAAAGATAAATATAACATTGCAAAGATGTAATTTACTTTACTTTAAAAATTATGTAAAAGTAATCATGTAAAATCTTGAAATGCTGATTTAAGCATAACCAGCGATAATAGCCTGATAGACAGATAAATACTGATACCGTCTTCGAAGTTCTTCAGAAAAGACATTATATCTTCGTAGGTGATCGTGATTGCGCCACATCTGTCTCTCGTATCGTCCTTTTCCGGTTCGATCTGTGCTCAATTATGTCGATTTATATACAATAATGATTATGATAATAGATTGCATATAAATACTGATATAAAAACAGACTTATAATAATTATACATTTCTATAAATAATATTACAATATTATCATTATTATGTAATACTCTTACTCTTGCTAAATCAATAAAATTTAATAAAACTTCCGTTACCTACTTGTTCCGAATATTTATGTAGCGTTGGCGCATCGCGTTTTACACATGCGTCCATTCGATTGCATTCCGCAATTTCAATATTGCTATCTTTCTCCAATTGATTTATTATACTGCATAATTGTTCGAGTGAGCGAGATGGTTTGATCAAATTCTGATTAAAGTCACGCGTCTTCTCGCATAGACTATCTATTTCCATATTTCAATTCAATATTATCTCTGCAGATTAATATTCGATATTACAGGCAGATATTACAAGCTTAGCTTGCTGAAGAAACAGTCTGATTGTCAGGTCGACAATATCTATATATATCCTTGTAAGCTGATATGCCTTTATGTTGTCCTACGATTGCCATGGTAATGCACGTATCGTAAACAGGGATGTACGCGTATGCGTGATGCGTATGACTTAAAACAAAAAGATGATTACATCCTGACGCATTTCTTCTGATTCTTCTTTTTGAATTAATATTAAGCCAATTATTTAAATTCATATTTAGGAAGCTGCTGCGCATTATTAAGGCTCTTCTTCTTGTTTCTAACTAATTTTGTTTTTTCATAATGACCGCAAGAGAACGATAACGTTTCATATTACAATATATCACTTCTGATTTATCATTTTATTGTAACCTTGGAGAGTTCGAAGTAAAATTCGTGCAAAATTCGATTTAAAATCTTCCACTTTCCACTCGATGTCTCTCATTTCAGCTCTCGGTCAGGAAAAATCCTACCCACTTATTACGCTACCGAAAGAAGGATCCTTTTTATCAGAATTCTGAATGGATTATCGCATCATTGTAAAATCTCATTTACCTTCGGAGAGGACCTTTTCCATAAATGCAACAAGCCTTGCAGCTGCACTGTCGACGGACGGCATGGGGATAGTCTTCAGCATGTAGTCGCGGTTGTTGACTATCGGTGGCGCTCACCGGGGGCGAGGTTTCCTAGGTGTTTCGGGCGGTAGCGGACGGGGGTAGTGCGTAGCGCGAGGGTAGCGAATGGGGGACAGGCGGGGGAGGACATACTGTGCAGAGCGGCCTTTCCGACCCCTCGCGGCGTACGGCGGTACGTACCGTAGGAGAATCGATCTAAAACTAGGAGTCGCCGCAGTAACCGCTGGGAGGAAGCCAGTGTTACAATTCGCGGGGGTCTCTGTCGTATGCGCCAGTGAAATCTTACAGACGCACGCCGGTTAATCGCACGTACGCACGGTCGTCGGGCCAGATACGTCCACGTCGACGGGCGGACGTACGTACGTACGTACGTCCTCGTCGCAGCCCCGTGCTCCGCTGTTCTCACTCGCGCTCTTTCACACCCCCCCGTCTCTCCTGGCGGCACAGCAGCACAGGGGCGGCCGGCCAGGGGCGGCCGTGCTTTAATCGCGAGGTATAACGGCGGCTGTTGTGCTCTCCTTGTCCTCGTCGCGTACGTGCGTGCGAGCAAGCGGGACGGAGCGAGGCGCGGCGCCCCGGCTGCGACAAGGACAGTGTCTCGGTCAGGAGCGGTCGCGTGAGAAACGGAAGACATCGCGGCCGTCGGCAGCTAGTGGATTCAACCAGCCATCAGTGGATACAGCCTACTGCTCTTCGGCCAGTGAATCCAGTCAAGCGAAGTGTCGCAACGCGTTTTACTCTCGCGTTGGAGAAACGAGGGAGAAGAGAGACGGAAAGAGAGGAGAGAGCGAAAGAAGAAGGAGAAGAGACGGGACGAGGAAGCAAGGGAGAGAGAGAGAGAGAGAGAGAGAGAGAGAGAGAGAGAGAGAAGAAGAAGAAGAGAGAGACACCTTGCGAGGGTGTACGCGCGAGCAGGCTGGGCGGACAGCAGCGCGACCAGAGAGCAGCATCTTCCGATATATGATGCGACGCGCAGCCTCCTTCCTCGTCACCTTGGTGATCGTTCCTTTGGAATAAAGCCGCGTGCTTGCTGCTGGGACGGTTCCTTACCTGCAGGGCTATGACGTAATGGCAAGAGAGGTACGCATATCCTTCCGCAGCGGCTTCCCTTCCTTTTCTTCTCGCGCGCATATAACATCCACCCTTGCGGCGATCCAACCGAAGCCGCAGAGGAGACGATTCCCGTATTCCTTTGCCTGTTCGTCTTACCGCGACATTATCGGCGCGCTTTCGGCGGTAATCGTGGGGGTCTTCTCCTCGCAGAGAAGGATGCCTTTCAGTGACCTATTTTCACGTGACCTCGTGCCACCCGTCGGTCGGTCCTCGGCTTGCACCCCCCGGAGTGCATCACCCTCTCGGCAAGGCCGAAGGGACAAGCCCTTCGGCCCGTTTTCTCTCTGTCTCTTTCTCTCTTTCATTCTCTTTTCCTTTCTGTTTCTCTCTTCCCCGATACATGCGCGTTCTCATCTGAAAAGATGGTACGAACGAATGCTCCATTTTTTTTTTGTACAAACTCTTCTATCCATTCTGGATGTTTGACTTTTTGTCTCATCTATCCAAATGAGAAAAGTCTCATCTATCCAAAATATTTTGAACGGATTAACTTCGTAGTTCTAACGTAGTAACTAATCGTAGTAATTAATCGTAGTAACTAATCATAGTTTTTCTTGTATTGTTTTCTCTTTAAAAATCGATTTTAGTCCTTCGACCTTTTTCCACGCGTGCACCAGGAACTCCATCTCTTTCAGAGATCGGTTAGCAATAGCTTTTAAGAATTATGCTTTTCTGATAATTCCTGACATTCTTAATTCCCTTGATCTAATGTCTATTGTGATAGATATGCTTTTTCTTCATTCGTAACATGAAAGCATAGAGAAAGAGAGAGAGAGAGAGAGAGAGAGAGAGAGAGAGAGAGAGAGAGAGAGAGAGAGAGAGAGGAGGGGGAGAAAAGAGAGGTACCCGTTGGTGTTGTCCTAGTTTGTGGACATGTTCTGAGTTATGATTCCAGTCGTTTATCACCATCCGCGCGCGACTTATAAAGAGAATAATAAATAGAGAAGAGATGTATTCGAATGCACCTCTTGATAAATAGAGATTTCATTCTGTAAAATAGAGTTAAGGATTTTCTCGCTTATATAATCGTTCTCTCTTAGTTTAGAATAATATTAATTCTGATATCTCGCAATTATTTTTGCTAGTTTTTTTCTTTCGTCGTTTGAAATTTTTCTTTTAAAGATTTCTTCTGTTGAAATTCTTTGATCAATTATTAGTAATGAATTAATAATGAATCAATCTCTTTGTAATAACGATTAAAATTTTGCATTGCTATTTTGCATACTCGTTGTCAATATGTTTCATTCATCGATAGGATCTTGTGCGACGTCTGGCATTAATAAAATTTTCTTAGTATAAAATCCTCTGTGATAGTTTCTTAATTTTTCTATCGGGAAAATCTCTATTTCTTGATAAAAATTTCTTCTTCTATCGTTCTTTGCATCTTTACAGACATCCCTTACATCTACTCCGTAATTTATTAGCAAAAATCTTTTTTACACTTTTCCCGCTTGCATAGATCTCCTCTTCTTGTTTTTCGTCTTCTTACTTAGTCTATCTCACTCGCTCATAGATTTTGTTTCATTTGCTGGACCTTAAAATTCGCAATGCCAGATGAAAATGTTGAGATGAATTACCCGAGGAATCCATAAGATGCAAATTCGATACGCTTTTTGCAATATTCTTTCCCAACTTGTTTATATTGAAAATTATACACAAAGTAGGATCGTGAGAATATTACCATTTCGTTACTGGAATATTTTGTTCACTGAAATACCTTTTTACTTCATTGTATATTCGCTTGTCGCTATTCTGCATATTTGCAAAATTTTTCTCATCGCTCTGTACATTTGCAGATTCTTTCATTGTTCTTATTATCGTTCGTCATATTTTGCAGAATTCTCCCGTCTTATTTTCGCTACCTGATAGACGTTCTTCTTCGCGCACATTTGCAGCTTCGATAATTTAGGATATTCGAAGAACGTTTTCCTATTTGTTTTGTTATTTGTTAACTTGTCTGTGTAAAAAATGTTGAATTGTTAAAATTTTATTCAATTTATAAAATAAATAGCTATAAATAGGATAAATATTCAACTAAATTGCATATACACAAGCTAAGAGAGAAATCTTATTTGTGACGAATTAACATAATAAAAAAAAAATTTCCCCGGAAAAAGGAACACAGATTTTTTACAGAATACATTTTGATTCTAATACATATATTGAATTATATGGATCGTATATAATTTTTCACACAAATATATTGAAAGGGAAATCCGTAAAAGAGAAACTGAACTTACAAATTTATTTACAAAAATATATCTAATACAAATGTGTATTCCGAAAACATTTCTAGATATAACATTTATATATATAATAAATTATATAATAAATTATATATATATATAAATGTTATATCTAGAAATGTTTTCGGAAAAAAGTCATGAAGGCAAAGGAAATAGGTTGTTAAATATATTTTCTATTAGACATAGAAACTCTTGTTAATTATTTTGAATTTTACGCTTTTAGAATATTTATTTTTATATTTCATGGTTTTGTATCCGAGCATCTGATTGAGTTTTAATAAATTTAAAATTTGAAAAGTCAGTGGTCTTCGACGATACTTCGTTAAGAAATGTACCTGAGTACATCCACGTTGCATGGGCCGTTGCTGTTGCAGGCGGTTCCCTATTTGCTCGTTAGCACGTTGCGATGTTGTTTACTAAGTTCTATCCACGATGAGTTCGCGAGTGCATCTGGGGGTTGTTGCGCGGGAGGGGTTGAATCCTGCATTGCTCAGATAAACATTCAATTTTAGCTCGTTGGATTTTAGCTCGTTGGATTTCTAGGTTCTTAGATGTTGAACACTTTGATCCCTCAATCAGCTAAACTCTTAGATGTTTATTAAATTCCTTTACATTTCCATTCAATGTCATTTGTTTGTTATCTCTAATCGTAGTGCGTTAACGTTAAAGTTTTACGTTAAAGTTTTAAATGTATAGTACAGTTTCCAGAGAACATACATCGATTTTTGGATCAGTAGATCTTTAAATATTTTTAGTCTCTTAAATATCGGTTCGTTATGTATAAAAGCGTTAGCTTTTGCGGCTCCATGTTTCTGATACCTGCACGTTTCAATTTTGGGTCTCTCATTCCGCGACAACGAGATAATGAAATTCGGCGAGTAATAAAGAGATAAATGAGAAATAATTCATCGCATCAAATGGAAATAAATAAATAAAACTCTTTTTCACGTCCGAGTACATCGAGCATTTGTGTCTTGCCACGGCGTGTTCATTTAATTTAGTAGTAAATGCATAACAAATTTAGTGATAGTATGTTGGGTGATAAATGACTGACAAAATCGACACGTTACATAGAATAAATAAGCGATATTACAAGACCGATTGAACCAGGTCAGTGTTTTCAAGCATAAACTGCGCACGCGCTCTGCACACTTTTAGCGCCACCCGTTGAAGACTAGGGACAAACATAATACACCTCTTCGGCTCGCATTATTCTGAGATCGCTAGCGATGTCGTCGGGATGCAATCTCACTGAAAAGTGCAGGTTTATCCATGGTGCAAAGTATAATAAAGTGAATAAGATGAAGTCGGAGAATATATGCAAATAAATCGTATGGACTAAAATTGCTTTTAAATTAAATCAAATAAATTAAAGTAAACCATCGAGAGAATTAGTTATTAATAAAAATTATAAAATTTTTGGATGGGAATGTTGTGGAAAAATTTGTGCGAATTGGCGCAGTAAGTGCTTCACGATTTAATATATATCTTTAATATTGCTCGATGTAATTGATTTATAATTTTTACTAATTTTTGTATTGATTTATATTTTTATAAATTATGTAGATCAATTTTATATATTATCCATGTAGATAGATATCTATTATATATATAAAAATATATTATATAAAAGATTCAAAGATGTTTGAATATCTAAATTTTTAGATTTCAGAAAAGAATAATATATCCTTAAATTTTTTGGATATGAAATGGAATTTAGAAAGATAACTTTAAGAATCGAATTCTGAATTTCAAAACGCAATGATTTTATTAAAGTACGATAATTCCAAGAAAGGTTTTGTGCTTCTAAATTTTAATTATTTTGTTATGATTTTCACTTTGACTGGTAAACATTCTTATTTTATTCAATTTTATTTATTGATCAACAAGTCATAATCATATATTAATGGACTTCGGACAATTTCATTTTGGTCCCGCATGTCCTGCGTGTTATAAAACAATTTTATTTAAACTTATATAAGATTTATATGAATAAATTATGATTATATAATAAACATCAATTGCATTTATCTTGGTGCACGTTAAAAATTTAAGTACATATACATATACAATATTAACTTAATTTAATGCGTAATTTTCTTTCATAAACTATCCGTATATATACAAATTATCGAAAATATTCGCAGTTTATCTTTTTTCATTTTTCTCCGTCAATTTAATCTAGTTTTGCGTTAGCACTTTTGACAGTGGAAATTGCCATGTTAGTTCATGGCAGAGTGAAGTATTTGAAAGTTCCATATACAAGACTTTATCAGCCTTTCTATGTGGCCACTGTGTACCAAGCATGCCGGGAAATTATTTACTCCACTTAACATCTGGGCGACAAGTATTTCCCGGGGTCATCTCTTTAGCCTTCACGCGCTTTTCTTGCTGTAAATTATTTTTAATTTATGTCATTGCTTATTTGCAAAGTGTCTTTATTCTCTATAATTTATTTTCCATAGCAAAAATCTATTTAGTAGATAATCTATTATTATGAAATTTATGTTATGTAAACTTCGAGAATGAAAATTTGAACGAATTTTACACACGTGATTGCGTAAGTTTTTTAAGGCTTATGATTGAATAACTTGTATATTAATAACTTGTATATTTGAAATAATATTAAATCTATAACGTTTTACCCTTTTCTTGAAGTTCATTATCTTTATTTTTACAAAGCGCTTTAAAAAGCTTACAAGCTTGCATGAACTTCCGGAATGAAATATTTAAGGTCAACAACAAATCGCAAATGTCAGCCGTTTTTAACCTTAATGTACATTAAAGTTTAGCACGCATCGGCATTTGTTCATTGTACTAAAAATAATCGATATCAGATATTGAACGTTCTCTACCGTCATGGTTTCTTTTGACGCATAAATAATTTTTATCCTGTGTCTAATATATCATAAATTTTTAATATTATAAAATCACCTTTTATCTTTTGACATATCTCATTATGGCAATCGCTACAAATGACAATATATTATTATTATGTTAAAAAGTTACAGTCTCGCATTCTATTTATTTTATTTTTGCGCAGGAGTTACGGACCAAGAGACCTTTTAAGATATGGGACAGTTGGCGTAATGTGAGAAAGGGACTGGTCGTTAGCAATTTTGAGGAATTGATTGTCCGAGGTAAGAAGTAAATCTGTGAATAGGACTTTACTACAAACATAAGTTTCATTAGATTTAATATTAGAGACACGAAAATGAATTACGTATCCAAATTATTTCTTTATCGATTGCAAAGTCTTAAAGACATTTCAGTAAAATTCTTCAAAACATCTTGCAATAAATATTTCTGAAATAGTAATTAAGCATTATTTGTTGCTGTCGCAAATTAGCAACGATATATATAACGTGTATGTGACATAATCGTTTCCATCGTTGTGATATGAAATCAGAACATTGAATATATAATATCAGAACATTGAGTTATAAATTCTCTCTTATCCGGAACATTCAAAAGAATATTTTCGGCAAAAACGTTTGATAATTCTAAAGAGCGAAAGGATAGATCAAGATCGCTTCTCGATGAAAAATTGACACGTTCAAGACAATTCCTGCGTGTATCGCGTCGTTCTTTTAGAGTACTCTTTCCACCTGTCCGGCCGGTTGGCGAAGAAATATTTCCGGTCGGAAATATTTCCGCGCGGCGTATCGCGCGCGCGGAATTGCATTATCTGCAAAGTTCCTTTGAAAGTGTCGCTCTCGTAGCACACATTTCTCGCAACATTTCGCGGGACAAAGCATCGTTCGTTCGTTCGAGGACACACCAGCATTATTCGCAACTACACCATTCATTACACAGTACGCGATTACACAGTACAAGCGACACGTGGCATATGTACGTGCACGCTCATCTACCAGCACGGGCACAAATAACGTAACTCATGTACGTACACGCGTATGCGCGTACACGTATACTCGCACGCACCGATACAGAGGCGTTATCGCAACGCTAAACACCGTGATGACTTCCAACCCTCCGTCCAACCCTTGCTTTTAGGTAAGGAAAAGCTGGGCGTGCCACAAAACGAGAATGTCTCGCTAGTTTTGGAGTCGGACGGTACGCAGGTTGAGGACGGCGAGTACTTCAAGACCCTAGGCAACAACACGATCCTGCTCCTGCTACGGCATGGTGAACGCTGGCTTCCCACTGGCGTCGACATCATACGCGCTGGTAGGTAAAAGGGACGGTCCATCGATTCTAGGGAAAATCAGCAACTTGGTTGAGAGAGCTAGGATTCGAGCGATATGATCGATCGGAAATTTGGAGGAAACCGATAGAAACTAGAGACCGGAAAGATACGAAAAATTAGATTGTTAGGGAGTTGGAATTCGCAGCATTCGGAAACCGCGATTTACGCCGAAGCAATTTTACAAGATCGCATTTTCTCGCATACGATCAACCAAGTAGCTATTCTCTGTTCTCAAATGTCTCTCGGCCTTCTAGACTTTTGAACCCACGAATATTTATATATATATATAGCTTTAGAGTCATACGCGCTGCTATGTAAAGGGGATATTACGACGATCAACTTTGGTTGATGGAAATCGGCAACTTGGTCGAGGAAACAAACCTCGTGGCAACTGATAAAATTGATCAAAGTGAATTACATGTGGATCAAACTGAATCCTTACACACACACAAGCCTTTAAACGATCAACCAAGTAGGTCTTCTTCAAATTCTTAAGCTCTCTTCTTTATGGATGTTTTCTGACTACTTTTATAATTTTTTATCGTCCGAAGTCTCTTTAGATTTTTGGATCCGTAAGTTCTTTGGCTCCCTTAAGATACCGATCTCGCACTCTTGCGATGGATCACCGGCACTGATTGTCACGTTTGCAGCACCGAACGTTACCCGTAATCTGCTTCTCATGTTCATCGATTACTAACAAGTCTCTCTCTCTCTCTTTTGTATCCCTAGCAATTTCGGCGATCCCGAAAATAGTCTGCGAGACAATCCACGCGTTGGAGTTGCACGATGAGACGCCATCGTGGAAAATCATGGACAATAAAGGCCGAGTCACAGTGGTGCTGCACTGGGACCAGCGCTCGTCATCGTCGTCGCAGGTGCAGCAGCAGCAATCGAAGCCGGGCCAAGATGCCCAGACTTCCAAGTATTCGCCGACCAAGAAAGTCGATCTGAGCGGCGCTCAACGGCCGTCCCTGGTCATCCAAACTAGTCTGGACAAGCTGGGTTATGACGGCAAAGCGACGCATCTGCCTGGCGAGATTGGTCCGACGCGGTATACCAGCCCGCGAATCACTGTGATAAATCATGACGATATGGTATTTAACTTGTACTTTTCTTATCGCTTCAAACGTTCGTTTCATGTTGCGATTTAATAATAATCCTCTTTCTTTTCTTTTAATTTTAAATCACCATAGTATATGTGTAATTGAAAAAAATCGGGAGTGATCTAATACATTTAAGATCCTTTAAGATTCTGGCATGATTAATATTTCTTCTTAACAGAATTGGATTCACTGAATTCACATGAATGAATCTTGAATCTTTCAAGCTTGATTTCTTTGT
This sequence comes from Eciton burchellii, assembly GCA_020341155.1. NCBI lineage: Eukaryota > Metazoa > Arthropoda > Insecta > Hymenoptera > Formicidae > Eciton > Eciton burchellii. The sequence continues at coordinate 2,094,619 of JAHMML010000013.1, read as the reverse complement.
TTATTTAAGTATCTTATTTTTAGATTAAAATCCCTTTTGTTAATTACGATTTTTAAAATTCTAAATCGATAGAGAAATGTAGAGATCAACGCGAAAGTTCAATCTTGACTTTGTAAGATAATAATAAATCAGCTTCATGTTGTCACGTTATAAACATGTTTTTATCTGAAGCAGCAGCCGACGCAGTCGCACGTCATGCCAGGCCGTTTGGTGAAGCAGGGCACGAATTCATTCGACAGCACGACCATTCACATCCACACACCTGAGTGCTCTAATCATATTCATCAGCCGGTCGCGCGGAATGGCAGTCCGGTGAACGGTGCCGATGGTGGTCCCATTGGCGAATGCGACTTTCATTGTTGCGCTCTGCACGAGGAAGGTCGTAGGATTGCCGTTCATAAATCGGTAGCAACGTCGCCGATTCAGGACGCACAGCACGCACAATACCAGCATCCGCATCATCCGCATCAGCAGCAGCAACAGCAGACGCAGACACAAACACCGTCGCCACAGCCACCATCTTCCTTGTCGGACGGTACCAAGCGACCTGGCCTTAGCAAAGGTCATGTACGTTTTCGCGATACTGCCGATGAGGAGTCAAGCTCACGCCTTGCCGGCGCAACCGGCTTCCATCTGCACCATAATCACCACCATCACCATCAGGAGCACGATAGCTCCGAATCCGAAACGGAGAACACGATAATGGAAGATGAGATCGTGACTTCGGAGAAGTTCTTGCTGTTGATTGACCAGCTAACGGTCGATCAGAAGCATCATCTTAGTATCAAGGATATCGGCATCATACTGGAGCGACTCAGCTCTAAAATCCTCGACGTTGAGCGGCTGGATCGCGAAAGCGAGAGCGAGGAATGCTACAATTGGACGATCAAAGCGATCATTCGAGGCGACGTTCTACGGGAGCTCGGAGTAATTTACAATGGAAATTATTACGCGATCTCGGAGCATCCCGGCTACAAAGAGGAGTCTGAGGAGAATAATGAGGATAATGAGGAGGAAGAAGAGGATAGACTTTAATATGATGCTGTTTTATTAGATAGATAGATAGATTATACACCTATCCTCAGTTATTACTAACTTAGGACACGTTGTAAAAGAGAAAGAAGCATTACGTGGACTCTTTTTCGGATTCGAGGGTTTTCTGATTCCTAGATACTCTGTGAATTTTTTTCTTGAGGACACGATAATATGTTCTTTCGGAATCTTCTTAAGATTTTTGTGAATCCTTTCTTAGGACTTTTCAAAATGATGTTTCCTGAAAATTTGGTATTTCTTAATATATTCTTAAAATTTTTATACTTTATACAGAGATGCAATCTCATATAGCAATCTCATAAGCACGTATGAAAGTTCTACGGAATGCAAATACTTTCAATATTTGAATGATACGTAATTATGTAAAAATTGCCTAAGGTTTAATGAACTTAGAATTATTTAAATCTAGTCTTCTAGAATCTCCCGCAACATTTTCTTAGAGTTTCATAAGATTTATAAACCCCTTTGTTAGGATTCTGAATCTTTCAGAAATATATAACTTTTTAACAATTTTCAATGTAAAATGATCCTATAGCATTTTCATATGCTCTTTAAAATTATGTCTTTATCTTACATCCTTGGTGTTGGTATTACTAATTTCATGATTTTAAAATCTTTTAAATTTTAGAATTGCCAAAATTATTCTCGTATCTAATTCAGGATATTCCACCATTTTTAAAAATCTCTTTACTTTACTTTATGTATTCATGAAGAAAATATTTCAATTTTATTATTTCAAATTCTTAAAGTATTATATGGGATTCTAGGATTTGTTGGATTATAGATTACTCCGATCTTGAATATCTTTAATTTTGTTTTAAGTTTTAAATATTACAAACCTTATAATTTAAACTGTCCGATATTTAAACTGTTAGATTTCAAATATCTTGGGATTTTAGAACCAAAATGTTTCAAATCTCCTTAGGTATCTTTGATTTCAAATAAATATACATTTTAATGAATTCCTGAATTTTTCAAATCCCAAGTTTTTTACATATTCAAGATCGCAATATAAATTCTAATTTTTTGAAATTCTGGCATCTTTTCAACAAATTCAAACATGTATACTAAATTGTTCCGCATAATATTACGCAGTCTTGATATAATCTGGTTGCAAGGAAGAATAAAGCGAATAATGAAAAAAAAATGAAAGGAACAAAATTAATCTTATAATATTTTTTGACAAAATGGATGAGTGAATTAAATTATTTAAAATGAATTGAAAGAATAGGTAATGTTGCAAAATTTAATAAACTAACTACAATTTAATTTCACTTTTATGATATGTATATAATAATTCTCGAATTCTAAGATCGAAATGAAATTCTTGTAGAAGCGAGTATCTTATTCCACATTCTTTTGTTAACATTACACGACGATTTTACATACGACTTTTCGCAGCCGAAAGATCGTCAGCTACTTTATTGTTCACAAAATTCTCGAATCGAAGACGAGATCCACGAAAAAACGAAACGCGAATGTCACGTGCAAATGATGACGATCCGCGTTGTAGGAAGAAATCTAATTTGTAAGATCGAAATGCGATAGAGAGTAGATCGACGAAAAGTGCTACTTCTTCCGAATGTGTTTCGTAACAAGAAGAAAGGAAGGGATAAAGAAAATAAAACGAGAGGGGAAAGTGGAGGAGAGTGCATCATAATGGAATCATGTAATATGATACACGTTTATTAAAAACCTAGTTCTAAAGACGGTTGTTGAAATATGTACTTATTAAAAGAAAAACTAGCGTGTATACTTGTAGGAAACATTTTTGGGATTACGGACGTCGATTCCGTAACCGTCCACAACACTGCCCTATCTAATGAAAAGTGACAAAGTAATGGAGACAGAGAAGTCAAGAAAGAGAAAAGTAAAGAAAAGAGAATCAATTTAAAGATGTGAATATATACAATGTGTAACGATTCGACTCGACTCGGCTAAGCTCAGTTTTTTTCTCTGCTCGCAATGCATGATTAATCCGTTATTATAGAATTTCAACGTATCTTTTGCGAATGTACGAATTTTAATTAATTAAATAGCTTGATATTCTATCATATTCCATTTTTCATATAATATTATTTTATAAAATCTTCTGGATATATATATAATTGATTTATATACGAACACGAAGATAATTAACTTTTTAAATTAGATTTTAATTTCCCAAAAACTTCTTGTCAAAAATTTAAACAAAAAATTTTTAACTTCATCTTTTTGCTTAACTTCTTTCATATATTTTATGGAATTTATGAAATATATTGAACATTAAAGCGTTTCTAACCTTCTGATGATTCTAATGATCATAAAGTAATGAGTAAACAAAATTATAGACTTTCTATGAGAAATACTGCAAAGCGCATATTTTGCAATAACGGATTAATTTTGCGCTTTTAACAAATATTGTGCATACAAGAACGAGATAATCTCGCGAAGGTGCAAGATCAATCGTCGACGTTGGGAACGATCGGTGATCTCGAATGGCGGAGAGACAACGCGTGATGATCACGCGTATCGATCCATAGATAGCCATAGAACGCTCATTATCGATATTAAATACGGATTAAACATAATATCGCGTGGCTGCCTTCAATTCATCGAACATCGCGGACGATCTATAAACCGCGACTCAAGAATCGACATCAGAGCTGATGAGAAAGCGACGCGACAACAGTAGAGTTGGGGAATGGAGATGTTTGTTTCTCGCCGACGTAAATTCTTCGTAGTCTCGTGAAATAATATTCTCGTAGCCTAAGATCCTTGGATCCTCGGATTCTCTGATCTTCGATCGCATGGATATTAGGTTCCTTCGATCATCGTTTCTCGAATTTTGAATTGTCGATACTATTGGCTTTGTTCTTTTAGATTATTACATGTGTTGTTGGTTTCCTAATAACTAACGTCTAATAACTTACGTTCCAAGCTTTTCTTGAATCCTTGAAAAATTGTGCTTAAATTATAAAAATATTTTAATCTTTAAGATGTACGTATATAAATTTCTGTATTTTCTTTTTTTACAATGTTTATTTCCTTGATCATTTTCGCGGAATCTAATACCCATTTTTTATTAATTTCGGCTCGTGGCACTGTAGCCACGATATCTTAAACTGAATTCGTGAATGAAATGAGAATCATTTCATTCAAAACGGAGCGTACACATAAACAACATCGTTCAGAGCTTTCAACTCCTCGTTTAAAATCATATAAAAGCAATGCGCGAATTTCTTACTTGATAATCAATAAATATCTAAGAAAAATATTTTAGTTATCAAGTAATAGTCTATTTCTTGAATCTTGCAAACTTGTACATGTGCGGCTCTCATATGAACAAAGATAAATACTTTAATTTCCTTATTCTTGAAATTTCTTTCTATATACATGCCATCCAATATCACGAGATATTATTCGGAAAAATTAATTAATATCAATATCTTACGAAATGGAAGTTGAAAGTTTTGAGTACTGTTCTAAAAACATACATGCATATATACGCGCGCGTATAGATTACGTATGTAACGATATTAAACATAATCGGAATCATTTGGAATTTACGTTAGCGGATGTACTACATGATTATAAGTGATATATCGATACGTGTCGAGGATACGCTCTATGTGAAACTTTGCAATTTTAATATATTTCTATTGTAAGTATATTTGCGAAACTGTGAAAGAAGAAAGAGAGAGAGAAAGAGCGAATGTGTGTGTGTATGTGCGCACGCGCGTATGTGAATAAAAAAGAGAAAGAGAGAGAGAGAAAGAGAGAGAGAGAGAGAGAGAGAGAGAGAGAGAGAGAGAGAGAGAGAGAGAGAGAGAAAAAGGAACGATAGCACGCGACGCGCGGGGGAGATACTCGATAGCGTATATAAATATATATATACATATATATATATATATATAGATATATACATATATTATGTAATAATACAGCGAACTGTCGTGGGAAAACCACTTCATACATACAGGTCGTCTCGTTATAGCCGACTCGAGGGATGCTCGAGGGCGAACTTTGGGAGGGAGAGGTGACACAAAAAAAGGGTCACCCGCATACGAAGGAAAGGGCTAAGTTCGTCGTTCTGTTGACGTCAAGAATTTCCATGTGTCTTACCTCATCTCGTATTTTCTTCGCGATCATCATAGCTTCGAGTGCGACGCGCTTAGATCCCGAAATTGTCGGAATCTAGAGGATTCTAGGTTCTGCCGATTTTAGATCTCTCGGACTCAAAGTCGGATTCTCCGTGATGAATACTCTGGGGAGGGGAGGGGTGAAGGGGAATTAATTTTTTGCAATTAAAATTTCGATGAATCTTAAGGTCGTAGTATTGAGATCTCCGGTCTTTTTGCCGGTATTTCTCGGCATCTGGATCATCTGAATCCTAGATCCCTGAAACACCGAACCACATGGCTCATCCGCGACCTTAATGTTTGCAAACTCTCGGATTTTTGAGTTTCTAAACTCCTTTCGTCTCTTGGAATTCTTTCCCTCTCTTGAAAATTCTCGGATTCCAGGATCATTGTTTCCTTAAAACAATGTTCGCTCATTGTTCAGGATTGCCTTCCGATATTCGCTGCGAGTATTAAAAATTTATGGTGATACGCGAGGTGAACTGTAGCTCTTGAGCGTTTGTAGCGAATATCAGAGCGCTATCAGACTTTCGGTCCTTGGATCCTCGAATTTCGATTCGATTTCGATTTGAATTTCGATTGATTAAAGTTAAAGTAACGTAAGAATTTAGAATAATCGGAAGAATGTAAGAAGAAGAGCAAAAGAGGGGGGAAGGACAGATATAAACGAGAAGGAATGAATGATTCGATTTATTGATTATACATCTTTTTCGTTGTAAAAGAGCGTGTGCTTTTGCAATCGAGAAAAATAAAGGAGTTTCTTCTCCCAAGGAATGTTTCGTAAAGAAGAAAAAAAGAAAAACCCTTTACAGGTTTCCGGTCTCGTAGTGCCACTTTAAATAATAATGAATAATAATAATAAACCAACAACAACAAATAATATATTAATATTAATAAAAACAATAAATTAATAATGATAAAAGGAATAAAAGAATTGTTATAAGTTGTATAACTGTTGTTTCTGGTACATGCAGATACTATACATATACACGAGCACACACACACACACACACACACACACACACACACACACACACACACACACATACGTATAAACACTCTCTAAATTAAGAACATGGCCTCCGCCATTTATTTATACACAGCCTCCTCCTACGATCCTTTTTTGCAAATAGTGCAATGTCCTGGAATTGTCAAAATGGAAAGTAAATCTTATTACTTAACAATCGTCATGATGTTATTGCTATTGTTAAAGACATCATTTTAACAATTATCACTGATTTCTTGTATTCCGTTCTTTCTGGAGAGAAAGAGATATGCTTTTGCGTATTCTCGAATCCCTTCTAAATATCTGTGATCCCGATTCTTGATAATGTTCGTATTATAATTTATACTCTTATGAAGCGATTTATATATTTAGCAATTTACAAGTATCTATTCGAATGTTCTTCCGATTATATAAAATACTCTTAATGTCGGAGAAAAACTTTATTTTATAAGAATATTTGCGACTCTGTTTTCACTTGAGCAATTCGTTGACTGAAATTAACATAATTGCGCCTTTTTCGTCGTTTTACGTGTAATACGCAATTTTCACGACCTACGATCGATCGATCTGCAAGCGAATAATTGATGATCAAGACATAAGAGAGAGGGAGAGAGGGGAGAGAGAGAGAGAGAGAGAGAGAGAGAGAGAGAGAGAGAGAGAGAGAGAGAAAGAGATCTAGGATAAGCAACCTCGCATTATGATTACCTCTCTGTATCTGCATGACCGCATTACAATAACCTTTAACTACTTTTAAAATGAAAAAAAAAAAAGTCGCAAACATTATACTCTCGATGTAGGCGAAAAGAAAAAGCTATACAGAACGTTCCAAAAACATGTGCCAAACGCGCGTCGAGAATATACTCGATGCTAGTATTTATCTTCGCGACGACAATCTTTCCCATACAAATACTCTTAGTCTCTTAGCCAAATTAATGAGGATATTTTCTTGGAATTGAATAATTTTAATTAGATTTTGCTTCCCTCATATCTATCTTTTTATCCTAAGATTCTGTTTAACGAATATAGACCATTAATTACCCATTTGAAGAAATGACGATACGTAAAATTCTGTAGTTCTTATCCTTGCGATGATACTAAAGCGGAATTCTTTCTTAAAACAGAGATAATTACAATTGTATTATATTTCATCGTCGCATAAAATCTTTGGAACGTTCTGTATAAATACTCATACCGATCGTGAAGTATATTTGGCATCTCTTATCACATAGTAATTAGATTGTATTGATAAATGAATGAAGTAATTGATTACTTATTAATTACGTTAACTTACAAACGTAAGATTCGAAACAATGAAACAGGGGAGTAAATCAAAAGAGGGAATTCCTGCGGGATTTATCCAGGACGAGGTATTTAGGAGGAGTCTTCCCTCGTAAGAGGCACGTTGCCCTATATACACATATACAGTGTGCCAAGAAAGTACTCGCACATCGTCGCACGGTTTTATTACGAGTTCCGTATTACATCGCTTTATTCGTGTCACGTTTGATCGTCTTTTCTTTCTTTTGGTTCACGTATAATGTGCATTTACGTGGAATAGAAATCACTTAAGGTTTCATAGCGCCGATTAAGTTTTTATATTGAATTACGAGATCTCAAATCCTTTGGATTCTAAGCTCTTTGCGAAGGAATCCACGGATTTCTCGTAATTCCAAAGTTTCTTTAAATAAAAATTGGATAATAAGATACTTGAGCATTGAATCATGCAAATGAAAATCTCCGAATTACAGAGTGAACTCCGAATCTTCGATCTTGCTTTTTTTATTCAATGTAAATTTGCGTTAGAATATCTCATATTATGGTTTCTGATATAATTTGGTATATAATATAAATGTACAATAAATTTGCAAAATGCATTCACCGCGCTCTCAATTGGAGTATCTTCCCACCGTGAAACACGGGTGCGCGCGAGCGCATTCTTTGCACACCGCGCATATATTTATACATAATATAAACTATATATAATATAAACTAATCATGATCTGCAATCCTACAGTGCACTGTCGAAAATGAAACATACAACAAGTAGTGCAAATTAAGGTTTTTTAAGCATTAACGAAAGAAAAAGAGAGAATTAATGTACTGACGATGATGACTTTTTTAACGTTTTATCACGTTACGGAGTATAATGTGTGTATATATACGTCAATGCATAACATACCCACGGCAAAGAACACACGTAGACCGCATGTGTCTATGTATATACATATATATACGATTCATATATATATACGCGCGTGCGTGAGAGTGTGCATGTGTGTGTTTGACGGGAGTGCAGGAAGAATGTAAATAATAAAGACCGTATTATACCACGATTATCCACGAGGATCTATAATTACCAAGTATAAAAGTCATCACGATACATACGTCGTATAGATTACATGAGTTCGATGCACGATAGCGACAATCGCATTATCCCGTGCGATTTTTCGGCGAGCGAGTTTTTGCACCACTTTGTTCGTGAATTTCCCTACGGAGCGAGTTTTCCATACGAGTTCACGAGTTAACGATTAATAAAGATATCAGCTGAATCTTCCATTTTACCTGGAATCCTTGGATTCTGGCGCGATTGGATCAGCGGACCTCCGGATTCACATGGTCACTTCTATCTCTTCCGATCTCTTCATACACGCATAACTCCCTAAATCCCATATTCCTCAAAATTTTCTTTTACTCATAAAATGATCACACTATTAAGCTATCGTCGATCGTCGGTCGTCTGAAAAAATTCACCAACAAGAAGGCGGTGCAAACCTTCCGATGCGAACATCATCGATAACAAACGTTCTTCCTGGGCGCACGTGTCACGGCGTTCCTTCCGAGATGCTCTGGTCAGATCCCGCGTTGTTTGCAGCTTAAGGCGTAGCCCTATTTATTTTCAGTCGAAGATAAGTAATTCGTCAGGATGTCGCACCGAGCAGTGGGACATCTCATCGAACGGAAGCGAGGCCTCTTGATCTTCACGGACGTGTTTCGTTTATCGCGTTTCACATGCAAATTTCGTGGGATCCGACAGACCCGTGATCGTGCGCGGAAAATGTCAACTCAGCCATTACACGCAATTGATGCGTTTATTAAAAGGATCAATTCTCATAGAGAAATGTCGGATAGGATAGAACAATGCCGAGTGAAATCATTCGATTGTTGAAGAGGGATGTTCCACGCGCGTCGCGCGCTGACGTCGAGCTTATAAAGTTACTTAATGTTAGACGGATGATTTTACACATCTGCCACTTTATATAGACGCGAACTTACGTAATTGTTCGTCCGGATACGAAGATACCGGGTAAAACCGCTCGATTTCAAAAGGAATGTTCCGCGCTCACGTCGAACGTATAAAGCTACTTAGGATTAGACGGATGTTTTTACACGACTGATACCTTACGATGAACGCGAAGTTATATCGTTTGTCCCGGTGGCCGATGTCAAATGTTTGTCACCGCCGTCGCCACTGCACAGTGTGAAAAATCTTTGCCCATACGAAGGAAGGACAAGAATATTTTATCTGTGTGTACATTTTCATTTATAAAACAGATTTTATCTGTTAAAATAAAATATATCAGCCTGAAATTTATACGGAACATTTTTACAGGAACATAATTTGCGCGAAGAGGAAGTCAAGAGGAAGAATTAAACATTGTTTTCTTTTCCTCGATCGATCTATACCTTTTAAGAAATGGGGAAAAAATATAGCTTTATTATTTTAGATCAATTGCATGACAGATTAGTCTCAGTAAAGTCTTGAAATTATTTTAATGAATTTCACGTCTTGGAAGTATTGTAATAGAAATCTCCTTGCAAATCTGTATTCTCTCATTTTTTGCGTTTCACAAAATGCCCGAGAAATATAAAGTTTCATTATATTTTTGCACTTGAAAGTATCTTTTTTATGGATCTAGTGAAACAACAGGATACGTTTATAAGATACATTTGTACGCGTTACTTTAGATTTGAAAAAGCTACGGTTATATAATATTGTTATGAAATCACTGTATAATATATTACACACACACACACACACACRYACACACACACACACACACACATATATGTATATATCACACATATATCTTACTATCATAATATTGACGTTTACAATAAATTTAGAAAGAGACCAGGTAAAATATTTTTGTCAACCTGAATTAATTAGATTTCACACTGTGTGCTGATTTCGTTTTCTGCCGGCGCAAAAAAACACTGTTTTTCTCTATCATTTTGCCTCGCTGCGGAAAACGTAACGGCGAAGCCTGCGCGCGGAGTGAGTTTCACTGCGAACGCGAGTCTGTTTTCCTCGATTACGGATTGATATGCAGCCGAAATGTACCTACTATACGTAAATAAATAAATAAATAAACTAATAGATCAAGGGAATAAAAAGAAGAGAAGGGAGAATGCCGGGTTCTTTTTCGTTATCAGAAGATAATTATTATTTTACATTGAATATTCGCTAATGCATGCTGTTCTTGTTAAACGCGACATTATTTTTATTCTATGCATAAACATTATCGTTTTAAATAAAGTAACTTGTTTTGCACGCTGAAAGAAATGATTAAATCATCAAGAATATCTTTAATTATTATATATAAATTTAATTATAACAGTTTTCGACGACAAATTGTACCATGGCTGAAATATATGTGTCAACAAAATGCAAAGAAACAAATTATCTTTTTTCGCTACAAAATATTCAGAATACATTAAATAATTATGTTGAATAATGAAAAGATGAACGATAAATGGAAAAATGAGATGGAAAGAGAGAAATGCTTTTGTTTTAATATTTTCTAGCGATCAACGGGGAATGTACGTGGCATTTACTATCAAGTGTGCAAAGTATTGCATTATTTTACTCATATTAGCTTATAAATAAATTAGTTATAAATAAATAATCGCCAGCCGAATCATCTGCAATGCGAACTACGTAGCGACCTAAATTTAGACGAACACGTGAATGAATCTTTCACATGACTCGATGTTTGCTCCCCATTTCTAACGTACACAGAATCGATTATTTCTTGTTTTAAAACAGTTTTAGCACGTGCGATGTGAAATATCTAGATTTTTTCCTTCATATATATATATATATATATATATATATATATATATATATATATATTTGTCAAAGGCAGATTCTAAAAATTTCTGTAAAATTATATAATTTCTAATCTTACAAGATCGAAGTTTTTTAAGTTTTCTTAAATTCTACAATTTTATTATAATCTATTTTACTATATCTTTTATAAATATTTAATCTCTCTTCTAATTTGGAATTTTGAACAATTCATGCATTATAAATTTTTTATTATGTAGAAATCATCTATCTACTTATTGGCGCGCGATTCCTAATTTTTTCAATAAATTCACGAATGTGATGCAACTATGTCAGCTATAAATGATATAAATGAGCGTTTTCGCAAGTGCAAGCTGCTGGGCTTGTTAAATATAGAAATGAGATACCAAGATAAAGACGCGCGATTGTTCGCTATAAGATCGACCAGAAGGTAAGAAGATACTGATAAATCTCCGAGGAATCCGAACATTGCACAAACAATAATAATTGGATAAAACTTTGCAGCAAGACGCCAGTCAGCCCTTTCTTGCAAAATGCTAAGAGAATAATAGAATGATGGGAAACAGTAAATAAGTTATTACAATTAAAGTTAACAAGATTTAGATCAGTCAGATTCTAGATGAATGCATCTTCAGAAGCTCTTAAAGTTTATGGGCCCTTAAATTATTGCTCCTCTTGGTAACTTGCTACTGCATCTTGCAAATTTTTCAGATAACTTTACATTCTGCACTGTTTCTAAGCTTCATATATTCATTGCAAAGTAACTACCTCGGGATCTAGATGCTTTAAATTCTAGGTTCCACGGATTGTAAATTATTTAGTAGCTACCTATCTAGTATCTTACGTGCCAGAAATTTTTGGAAACCTGTTCTGGTTTCCCGATCCTTAATTCTTTTCATTCCAGTTAACTCCTAGTTACTCCCCGATGACCTCAGATCTCTTACTCAGAGCAATCTCAAACTCTTTGCATACCGCTGTCCCGCTTCCACTCCAATAATTCCTCCACTTTTCGTCCCACAATATCCATCTGATCCACCATCTTCAATATCCCATGCTTCGTGCTAACCATCGTCACCTAATCTAACCAGCTTTCACCCTCCCATCTTCCTCTCGTTTACGGTTCACCTGCTTGATTGACGCTAATGCTCGCGCTATCAATTAGAGACTTTAGTATGCATTTTCTCTATTTTCGCTGCTCGGAGCTAAAGATAAAGCTTTTGTGACTGATCCTTTGATCGTCAACTTTACTTGAACCATGCATGCATCCTTAGATCTTTTTGATTTAAATAAATCGGTATTTCCGATTATGATATTAATTATTTGCACGGTAATTTGAAAGCTAAAAGCACAAAACAACTCTCACATCTAGCTATCCTCTTCCTTATCTCTCCGTCTTCTTCTTTCCCTCCATTGTTGTTTACAATCATCAAGATCTAAGGAACGTAGGCTTCGTACGAAATCCGGAAGCGTAATCGAGATATGAAATAAGTTCCTCAGACCTTCGTTTCCCTCAACTTTGGATCCCATCGATACTTGATTTTAGATATTCTTTTCCTATTTGTCCCATTTCTCCCTCTCTCTTTCACTGTCGTTCTTTCCTTCTCTCGCTTTGCTCCCTCATCGTATTCACCGTTCATCCGAAATCTTCCCAACATCCACGTCGGTACTCCTTGCCGCAGCCAGTCAGCAGTAGCAGGATCACCATCTCCAGGCGGTTGATGCTCCGCGGCAGCTCCCGCCACCTGGTCCAGGGTTCTTCTCCCTTGGCCTGCGCGTTACCCCCAGCCAAAGGGGTTTTCGCATCTCGATGCCGTTTCTACCCCCGCGGCGGTAGCAAGGAAGCCGCCGGCGCGGCCGGCGCGCGCGTTATTGATTTGACAGGAATGACGGGAGGCGGAATGGCGCAGGAATCGATAAGAGGAGGTGGTGGTCCAAGCTGCTGGTGGTGCGCGCTGCGCGGGGGTGCGAGTGCGCGCGCGACGGAAAGCGCCTAGTATAAGCGGGCGTAACAGCGTGCGAGCGAGCAAGCGAGCGAGCGAGCGAGCCGCGGATGGAGTTGGAAACCCCGTGTGGGGTTGGAAACGAGCAAGCGGAAGGAGGGATGGATAGGAGGACCGGTGGGAGCGGCAACGAGGGGGACAGGAGAGAGGGAGCGGAGAATATTTTCATACTCCAGACTCCCGGCGTAGGTAGAAGATGGCAGCCGAGGCGTGATTCGGTCCGGGCAGTTTCCTCTCTTCTGGCCGCGCGCGCGCGAGAGTAGCAGGGCCGCAATCCACTTTGGGTTCGAGAAGAAGAAGAAGAAGCCGCTGAGAAGTAGTGTGCTCTTCCTTCGTAGTCGGTTCTTTCGTTGTCCATCGATAGTACCCTTGGTGGCTGCTGGAAACCCCCGAAGAAAGCCCCGAAGGAGATGATCTGAGGAAAGACGGAGAGAAACAGAGAAACGCGAGGAAGGAGACTGACTGACTGACTGAAACCGAAGAAAAGACAGAAAGGGAGAAAACAGAGAACAGAGAGATAGAGAGACGGAATAAGAGAGATCTGTTCCAGCTCGCTCGGCTACATTCCGCTCCCGCGACGTGCCCATCTCGCTGTTTTCTGTCGTTTTTTTCGTCGCTGCCCGCGCGAGCGCGTATCTCTTCGTATCTCGGGGTTCGATACGCGATCGGTCCGTCATCGCGCGCATCATTCTCGGCAGTATTGGCTCGTGATCCATTCTGTTACACACCGATCCGCTCGCTTCCGCGTGCCGTGATCTGATGACCGAGGAAGTGGTAGATGTCGGTGATTATGCGCGCAGTAATGAATAATCCTGTAAAGCCCGTTGGGATCGCAGCAGCCGCCATCGTCGCAGTGTTTCACGAGCGTCATGTAATATGGAATTAAACAATGTTGTTAAGACGTAAACATGTTCTGGCTACACTGTGGACTCTTTGTTCTCGTGATTGCCGTACCTGGATTTATTAGCAGCTTAGCCGACACTACATCTAAGCGAGGTAACGCCTGTCTGCTTACCTGTCTGTCTTAGTTCACTTTTGTCTCCCCGTTTGCCCGCATGACTCGGTAGCTGAGTGATTGACTTTTCATCGGATCGGGGGTGATGGACCTCGCACCGTTCCAGAATCGCGATCCGGTGAACGGAATCGGAATCTGTTCGACCAGCGACCATATTTGTCAGGCAGTCTACATTCGTTTCGATCAGCTTTGAATAGCGATCCGTGACTCGAGGGTTATTTGACGTAGAACGATCGGAATTATTTAATGAGCCGATTGGGAGCCATGATTGTCTGCATGGATGATTGCTTGGATGAATGGGTGTATGGCGCTGATCGTTACGGAGGTATCGCACCTGCCTGCGCACCTTGCTTGACTAATCCGTTTAATAATCTTAAAAAGCAAGAAGAAGAGAAGCTGGGTCTAGAACAGCTCAAGGTCCTATTGAAATCTGCATCTCCTTTAATTATTTTGCCCGGATTATAATCGGAATTACGTTGAGCTGTCTGAAACGATAATTTCATTCGGCAGACATTAACGTGTCGGCAGTCATTTAAATTGATCCGTACGGCTTGTCAAGCAATTATCCGATGAGCTGCGACAGTCTTATTGAAATGATCGTCAGCGCGGAGAGACAATGATTCGTTTCGTAATTTGACGTGAGACATTCGAATGATCGAGCAACCGTATCTATAGCTGATCGAGCAATCGTGCCAAGCAGTATATTTGTCTCGTCCTAAAGAACTCGTTAGATTCAAATTAGCTACATAATTTGGCCATTTCATGCGCCTCGCGCTTTCTGTAATTTCATTCGGTGTCAGCTGCATTTGAGGTTTCCCGAGTTTTAAGCCGCTTCGATCTTCCATTCATTGAACGTGCGGAATCGAGGAACGTGGTTTCCTTAACGTCCAAGAACCTCGTCGACATCGCGTCGGCGGATCAAGAAATCTTGGAATTTAAGGCATTCGTGCGACATATTCGGAGAATCTACAATTCAAATAGCTTGATTTAATCTAGAGATTAGGTGAATTCAGCGATTCGGTGTTCGCGGGTTTTAGAATCCAAGAATTCTAATGTCTATTTTAGGATACAAAACTGAACAAATAAAACATTACTTACAAACAATTCGATAGTTATAATGCTTTCGAAAAATTAAAAATGCAACAGATTTGAATTGGCGGGTCCGAAAAATTGAAAGACATGACAAAATGATATCAAAATGTAACAATCTAAGAATATGAAGCACTTTCGAGCGGTAAATCTAAGGAATTGAAACGATTATTCGAATCTTCATCAAATATAAGATTAGAAAGCCAAGATACTACAAAGCTCGGTGCAGTTTCTCGACAAGAATGAGCATCCTATTTTAGAATATAACTTCCGACTCTCAAATAATCGAGTTAAATAGTCAAATCTCTGAATATTTTTTTATGCTTCTTGATACATGATACATTCAAAATTTTCCAGATTCTGTCTCTGAGCGCTCTTTCTTTTTCTTTTCTTTCGAATACATATTTTTGAATTGTAAGTGAATCTTCTCAGATTCATGAATCTTAATATTCTCCAGTCCTTGAATCGTCGAGTCTTTAAGCGTCGAGTGCAAATCTCACAAATGTTTCGGAAGCATCGCTTCCCCTACGTAACGAAATTTACATTGTTTATAATATTTTCTTTAACTTTCAAGATCTTTTGTGTCCTGTATGTCTTTCTTATTAATTATAAAAGCATGTGTCCCTCTATGGCTTATGTTAATTCGTAGCAACATGTCAATAATCACTCATGTCACAATCACTGCCGTGCACGATGTCTTTCTCAATATACATGCGATCCGTTTTACAATAATGTAAAATTATACGTAGCGCATAAAGCTGCAATAGTAACATAAATTACAAGCGATAAATAGCGATTGCAACGTAAACAGTACATTAACGCATTAATCGTTAATATCTCATTTGAATATTTCCCTCTTTCTCTCTCTCTCTCTCTCTCTCTCTCTCTCTCTCTCTCTCTCTCTCTCTCTCTCTCTCTCTCTCTCTCTCTCTCTCTCTCTCTTTTTCTCTCTCTCGGTAAATTTAGCGTTTCGCAAAAACTTATCCAACTTTTAACATCTGTATAACCGGAAGCGAGCGTCCCGTATAATATCCGCGTTATGTTCGTAGTCTTATTAATTTCGCTAATTTGCACGAGGCAAAACCTGCTGACCGCGCGCGCGCTCATCATAAATTCCGCAGATTTGCGCATTTTGGTATTTCGCCCCGGCTAGCGGCGGAAAATGCAAACGTAGATCAGCAGTAACGGCGGCACTCATGAGCGCGACTTTCGCGTTTCGCCCGCGAAAAAGGGCGATGCCGGGCGCGCCGGAATGCGCGTAATCGTTACGTACATTTCCGTCGGGCTTCAAATCCCGCCGCTGCATTATTCATAATGTTATCGCGTGGAATTACTTCGCGCCCGCTCGTTCGCTTTGCATATCGCCGCCGCCGCCGCTGCCACCACTGCCACCGCCGTAAAACCGCGTGCACACGCGAATGCATGTTTTGCACATGCATCGTCGCGTGTTGCGGCTTATCGCGGCTTCGATTCCCCCGACGACGACGACGACGACGACGACGAGGACGATGATGATGATGATGCACGCGCGCGTTTCTTAATAGACGGACATTCGCGTCGCGCGATCTCGCGTCCGAGAATAGGAGATTCCGCGAAATTGTCATCAATTGACGAGGCATTCTTCGTTGTAAATGCCATGAAAATATGTCATCGAGATTTCATGCAACTTCATTCCCGGAACGTTTTAATAATTCCATAAATAGGACTCTCGATAAAAATGCAGTACATTCCGCTGGAGTTACAGCACCTTTTAGCGTACACGCGACGCGCGTACGCGCGCGTACATGCGGGGCGATTCAATTATTTGCATCGTATCGTTTATAAAATGTATCCGATTCCGTTTATATCCTGTCAGCTATATTTATCCGCGTAAAGCATCGGGCTGCTATATGATAGCCATAAAATATTTACGAGCTGCTTAAAGAGCAATTTCAAAAATGTATAGCCCACTATCGAGCTATCGATAGATAGTTTCGTCGATAGTGTTAATGTTCTCCGACATGAGGAGCGGCGCGATAAGCGAAAATAAAGTAATAAAGGTAGCTAGACCATCGAACAAACAATACCGATTGTAAACGCCAATCGAGAAGCAATGCCCCCTTTCGACGTTTCTGTTGAGTTCTCAAGATTGAAGAAATAGCCAAACAGATAGCCAACAAAACTTACGAACAGATAACGCATAACGATTTTACTTTCGAGCTCATTTTAGGCTCGGGACTCTATTCCGACGAGGATTTTCGCTCTTAGGGGTACAGTTATGAAAACAAACGGGAACGAAGTTACGAGAAGTGTTGGCGAATCACACGTGGCAAGATGGCGGCTAATCAAATTTTCGTCAAGGAGAGATCGATATCAAATTATCTGGGGGAATCATAACGCGCGACACGGGCGCGCGTTTGCTAGAAGATACGTTCTTAGCAAGATACGTTTCTGAAATATATTCTCGCGATTACAGAATGCCGCGCGAACCGCGGCCGTACATACTTTCCGCATAGACTAGTACTCATAAAAAATTCACATCCCTAGTTGCAATCGCGTGTTACGTGATGTTTATCTGTAACCGTAGAGAAGCGCATCATTTGTCAAGCGGCATTGTATTAGGGACATTTCTTGATACGCACCTGCCAACACGTTTTAAATTGAGATAGAAGCTTAATGACACAGTATCTGATGGATTATAAAAAGTAATATTGCAAATGATACTTTCGCGTGCTCGATGAGATGTTAATTATTAATATTTCGGTGAAATATCGATTGACCGAACATCGCCGGATATCAAACATACTTTCAGGAATTAATTATCCCCGATAATGAGCCGTTGAGTTAAATTTATCCGTATTTGCGAAATTCCATTGTTATCTGTCGGGCGTGAGCGCAGAAAACGGTGTCGTTTACGGTGAAAGAGTCGATGGGAGCAATCAAGGCGAATATTTTGTTTGTCCATAGTGCGCGAAATCAATCAACTTGTATCCTGCAATTAATCAAGAACGTATGACGGGAAGACGGGCACGTCGACGAGTTTCCTCGAGCAAAACCCACGAGATTGAAATGGCAGTATGCCAGTTCTGACTTATTAGCTCTTAATCTGCTACCGATTTTACAGCTCGGCGAAATAGGACGAAATTTTCCCGAAAAAATCAAACTAATGCGTCATAATGAATCTGCTGCGAAACTCATCGTCGAACAGCGATTGGAAAAATTAAGAATTAAATGTTCGTCAAAAATTTTTGAGTTATTGATTATACTTGCACATTTCCAGGACAAGGTCATTCTTTTTATACAACTGAGAAGTTTCAAAATAAAAATTATCTCTAAAATAATTATTATATTATTTGTATATAATAATAAATAATAATAAATATATATATACATATTGATATAAATTAGTATTTCTTAAAAGTCGCCTAAATTTCAAGTAAATCAACATAGTAGATGACGGCGTATCCGATGAAGATATACCCTTTAGACAAGCGCCTCAACCCTTCCATTTAAGCACTCATATACCTACTTGCTCATTTAACCATTTACCTAGTGACTGTATTTACACTACATCAAACTCTACGATCTTTTACGATGTCATCCTTTAGCTTCTATAAGCTTTTTAAGCTTCCCGTTCAATAATCTGTTTTATAATCTAACATATCGTCTTTGAATACGATTTTTTGAAATGCTTTTTTACATTTTTGAAATCAATCAATCCGGTTAATAGTAATCATCGATCTAACGCAATATTTGTTTGATTTATACAAATGGGGTGTCTCAAATTTTAGTAAGTCGATGTTTATTACTGACTTTTTTACCAATTTGTATTTTCTTTAAGGTTTTATATATATATATATATATATATATATATATATATATATATATATATAGTGACAAGATTGTTCAATCTTGTTCAATCTTCCTCTCATTAAAGTAGGATCAATTTCAAAGCAATGAGAGATAAAAAACGCTCGGCAAATTAGGGACACGTTATATTCACGCGAAATAGCTACCACCGAAATGAGGATAATTTCGTTTCTCCCGCAGGAGATCTGGGACAATTTGTTTCCCAAATTTCATTTCATCGCCTTTGCAATAACAGACACGGAAAGGGATTCGCACGAAATGACGCTAGTACGTTACTCCAAACCGCCGGTCGATCCAGATTATCGATCGACGTTGCATTTTCATGACGACACGATAAAGCTTCCGTTTCAAGCGTGGACATGTACAGATGTGTTAAAGAGCGGTCGATCTCGTGTATACACGTGCACGCGTGTCCATCAGTCGAAGTGCATATCGGGCGATCAATCTCCCCGCGATGTCGTATGGTGGCGATCAACAGGAAATCGCGAAATAACGAGGCAGCCGACTGCAGAGTGCCCGCAGTGTACATTGACGTACGCGTTGCTAGTGATGACGTAATGAGGGTGGAAACGCGCGAAAGGGGTAGATAGAACGGGAGGACCGGGCAAGAAGGGAGGGGAATCTTACGCGGTTATCGAGTGACGGAAGAACGTCACACGGGTTTTACTAACCCCGCTGGAATCCGCATGATGTAGGTCAATCCGATCCGGTTTTCCTCCACGACTCTTAAACGTGCAGATTGTATATCGGTTATTTTATTCGAGCGAGTGAATTCGCGGATATCGGTCTAGGACATCTCCATACGATAATACGACGAGGAGGGAGAAGCGCGCGACGGACATCTTGAATAAAATGAGACGAATGTACACCAGCGTGTCGGTTATCAATGAACGACCGCAGAACGACCTACCCCGTGTCCGGCAAATTTCATCACGTCCCGCAGTCTTGCGCGTGTTCGACGTGTCTCGCTGGAATTTTATCTCCCCCGCGTTGTGAGTTTGACGTTTTTCGCGAATTCGAGAACTTGGTCACGTAGCGATGAAAATTCAGGCAGGGTGTTGCAGGAGCCGGGTAATGCTGCGCTCCCTCGGGGGGAGGGAGGGGGGGAGGTACCGGACGGACGCGGGGCGAAATTAAATTTCTCGCGGAAAGAGGCCGAGTCACCTCACCGCCGGTGAGGTGAAAAGGAGATCTCCAATTTTAGCATGATCTCTGAAAGCGCCGACGAAACTGGGCCGTAAGCACTGTATACGGGACGGCGCTCTTTTATGCGCCTCCATGCGCCCTTTATCCCCGCTTCGAAATCGCATTATTAGATCCGCCGGAGCATGATATCCGTCCGCCCGCTTAATTCACGCGAATCACAAAAAAGGGACAAACGAGACAAAAACACCTCAATGAGGCGGAGAAGCTCGACGAGGAATTCGAAGGAGCCGTTCACGCGGATTATCCTTTAAACGGAGAACGGGATATCAATTTGTCTCGTAGCTATCTCGTTCACCCCTCCCCCAAAGTGGAGTACATGTCGCATCACATTGGTTCCGTATGTGTAAACAATATCATGAGAGAATAAGGCGAGCAAATTTCCGGATCACTTTTCTCCCCAAAATCATTGCCAGCGCCTGAAGAATTTTGTCCTGCCTCAGTTTTTTAAGTCGATGCTTCCCGCGCGTTATGTATTTATTATCTTTGCGCTAGTAAATACACGGATTATAATATTTTTTATATAACATTTTATATTATATGTTTATATAGATAAACGATTATATAAATGAAAAATTAAATTGTATTAAAGAATATTAGAAAATTCACATAAAAGTTTTCGAAATAGGAGCTGAAATATTTCGCGTAAAATGATAATCGATAACGTTGTTATATATAATAGTTATTACATAATATCAAATTTACATTAGATAACGTTCATTAATATATAATAATAATAAATATTTTTACAGTAAATATCAAGATTTGATAATTTAAGTTGATAATTTGTTTAGTTTGATAATTCAAGAAAATGCTTCACGTAAATATGATAATTATATATATATATATATATATATATATATATGTATGTGTGTATATTTTATTATTAGATTGAAATAAAGAGATTCTACTATTTGTTATGTTAGAGGCATGTGTACATTGTGTTGTTTACATTATGCACAATAATCCAGAATTTTCGAATTGGCACATCTCGAATCGTAGTTTTGGTTCAAAATTGTTCTGTAAGTCATTTTTCTCGGATGTCCTTTTAAATCGTCCTCGACGCCTGAGAAATTCCGCTCGAACCTGGCTGCCGCTTTTCCGGCTGACTCACCCACAACCTGCCGCCAGTCTCGTTCATTTTCCTTTTTCGGAAATGACCGTCATCATTCTCTATCTCGATACCGAGCGAATACTGTGGGAACCGGCAAACGGCAGCGACAGGACATTAGATAAGAAATAAATACAACGTCGCGGAGAGCCACGGTGCAGAAACGTCTGCTTTATTAGATTATAATGATACATAAATTTTTAAGACAAACGTCTGACGATGAAAAATAAAAGGAATTCATTAAGTCATTAATTACTTGTCGCTCGTGTATGCCAGACTTGGCGTGGAATTCCAAAAAACTTGAACGCCCGCGCATTTTAATCAGGCGGCAAATTCGAGAGATGCATTATCACAAAAATGAAAAGAATCGCAAAATTGAAAGACGCGTGGATCCTCGGATCCGGAGTCGTCAAGCTTGACAATCAGAGGACTCGGCTGTCAACGTTGAATCCTGAGAGGATCGAGATGTCGAAGAGAAGAGCGGCCAGGACGAGCGCAAAGCGTGGTATTTGTTTTAGAATTCCTACGCTTTACCGATGTTCGAAGTGGCAAAGCGTTTGAAATCTGAAACGAATGCGCGCAAACCTTCATCCCACAGGCAGGAAGAACCATGACCCGTGGAGAAGATGCGTGATTCTGCGCGCACGCACTAGGGGGAAAGTGCGTGCTCTTGTACGCGCGTGACGAGCAACCGTGATTAATCATTGTCTCTCCACCCTCGAAATTACGCCACCATGTCGGCGTATCATTTTTATTGCGGTGTCCCGCTGGAAGAATTTGATCTCGTTTGATTCTCTTGCCGGAACATCATCACAGGCTGTAAAAACATGTCGACCTGTTGTTCGTCGGAAACTCTTCATTGCGCGACAGTTCTCTAAGACAGTTTCGATTATATTCACACAAATATTACGTTTGCCTTTTGGGAAATATTTTCTTTCTACGTTTACGTATGAAAATATATAAGTATAAGGATACACGAATTCCACGAGAGAAGAGTCGTAAGATAAAATTCTTCGAATGTTTCTCGAACGCATGTAGAATCTTATTATTCATGTGCAAGATGGCGTTAATAAGATAGCATGGATTACGATGGATTTGATGTCTCTTTGAAGAAAAATAAGTTTATATTTTAGTGTAAGAGTTTAACGGATTATTTATTAATGGTGCAAACTAGAGAGTCTGTTGTAATATCTAATATAATTCTCTCTGCTTTTCTATTCCGTGCGATGCTAAAGATAGCTAAAAGATTTCGAGACGAAAGAAGAGACGATATTTCCTAGATGTATACGGTCGAATATTTGTTCAATCTACAGCCGAGAAGATTCGCCAATCTTCTATAAATGCAGGAAATAAACAGTTGTGACAAATACGGAAAAGGGAGACAAATTCCGAGGAGGAAGGCAGTTCAAAGCAAATCCCGTGTCTGATTGCATATTTATTCGATTTTGGACCCTCTGCGTGCGCAGGAAGACGAGATGTTGACGGGACAAATCAGAATTGAAAACCTAAAGTGAGAGAAATGTGCGATAGGAAAGAGTTTGCACTACAAACACGTATTTATATGTTTCTACTTTAATCTATTTTTCACGGTTAATGTGCGGCAATCATGCAGACTTTAATCAATCTAAAAAATCAACTCGAGATGTATTGAAACGATCCTTCTCTTCTTCCATCACAGATTCCGAATGGCTTTATCTCTTTTATGCAAATCTTTTTAAATTTTTATGTCAGAAATCGGATTTCGAATTGCTAATCATGTTCATGGTTATACAATTATGCAAAAATTAATGCAATAACTTATGCTTTCAAGAATCTGATTTTTGAAAGTCTATCTTAAGAGTCGAATAATCCATTAATTCTTTAGTCCATTAGGTTTCCGGTTATCTTTAGATTTTCGAAATCCGCAAATCTCAAGTCCTCTGGACTCGCGGGGAATCTCGAAGAATTAAGATGAGGAAGAGAATAAATAGGAGGAAGGGCGAAAGGGTTGAAGTTGTGTTTTAACCGGTTCGCCATTCACACGGCACTTCTCTCGCTCTCTTTCTCCCATTCGCTTCTTTCGTTCTCTTCGTGGCTTCTCATCCCATCGGAAAACGTTTCCATGCCGGTCTTCGGGGATAAATAGTTTGCACAGGAAAAGGATTTCCACGCCGGCAATTTATCTCGAACGTACGCGGCTCCATTAACCGGAGACGCAACCCTTTGAGTCTGGGGAGAGTGGGATGCTGCGGATTTAGGATCGCGCGTGGATTTAAGAGCGTAATCGTGGGATTTCGAGATACGCGCGGGACACGATAAGATCGGTGATAATTTCGCGGGAAATTGCTTTGCGCGCGTTTGTACGGCGAATTTTGATGATTCTTATTTTTATCGGTAACTAGGATCACCTGTTTTCCTTAAAAAAGAATTAGATTATTTGACGAAATAACTTAATATTATTTTATGATTATGAATCAAATTATTGATTCGCACTATTTAATAACACGCTAATGACTTATTAATAACTCGTTATACGAATGAATCAGTTAAATTTAATTATATACGTTAATCATGCTTTATCAGAATATACATATACACTTTTTTTTGTATACATCTCTTTAATTTTGTATATATATCGCTAAAAATTTTCGATATAATTTTTTAACATTGTAAAATTCAAACTTGCTTAACAGTTTCTTGATTTTTATGGCACTCACATCATTTAGTCCTTCGAATGAACTTGCTTACACGAAATGAAGAGCATGAAATTGCGCAAATAATGAAAATTACGGAAGGCTGATGACTTGGAATTCGCTTGTACAAATGAAACGAGTTCTTCCGCGGAAATAGTTTACACGACTATGAATAGAAATCAATATGAGCTGACGGGAAGACTACTCCTCGCTACAAAAGAATCGACAGCTGTCGCTTTTTACGGCAATAAAGTTAAGAGACCTTAAAGCAAACGGGCAGTTCAAGCCCAAAGCGTTTGCCAAGAAACATGCTCTTCGAAATAAATTCAACAAACGGAGCCTCCAATCTAAAAAGTTTACCTTTTGACAACGAATCGCGAAGAAATTTCAGGAATTCAGAAACACGTATCTCGTGAATTTGGCTCTAGTTCCTTGCATCTGCACTTATAAGTTTCCAAAATCTTCAACCTCTTCAACGAGCATCGGTACAATCACTCTCGCACGTATTTATCACAATTTGAATGAAGCTCTCGGACATCGGAAGTCCGATTTTGATTTCTGATTAATCGCATATACATATTATCTAGCTATTAGAAAAAAAGGATTAAGATCTTATTTAAACAAATCGAGAAGACAAATTTCTGACATTTGAGAATTTTTAAGCTCTATATCCTTGAATAAGTAGATCCCTCAATCATTCCATTTATATATTATCTAATTCGTCGTTGTATAGAATTTTTATAGCCTTAAACTTCCGATAGGTCTGCATCTTTGGACCTTCATGCATGCAAACCTTAGAATCCTAATCAGGCTTGAAGAATCGGTAACTTCCGGTATGGTGTTTGCAAAGAAGAGAGAGAGAGAGAGGGGGGAGAGGGAGAGAGAGGGAGGGAGGGAGAAAGAGGAAAACAAAGGAAGATATACACAGAGAGACAGAGAGAATGGCGAGCGAGGAAGCGGAGGAAAGGAACGGAGCGAAAAGCAATCAATCTTTGAGAGGCAGATGAGTGCGGGAACCTAAAATATAGGGCAACACAAATTTAGTCTGGCTGCCGGTCCACGTCCACGTGTCGACGTGAATGCGCAACCGCCCGGGTTTGTAATCGATATTGCCGACAAGGCACCACGCCCTGCACCTGCGAGATGTGCCGGGATATGCAATGCCACCGAACCGAACCTAGTCGAACCTTGCCCGGTATTCTCTCTCTTTCAGTCTCTCTCTTTTACTTTCCTGTCTCTCGCTTGTCTTTCTTCCGCGCGCTATCCTTTTACGCTACGCTCTCGAGCGTGCCTCGAAACTTAGGTCAGACTCTTTTGAAGCTCGATTCCTAGATAAACCGATTGTTCAGTTCTGTGTGAGACTGCACGCATAAGGAAAGTCAGTCAATCCTTCCCCAAGGACTCTTTACCCTCTTCTTGTATGTCCGTCTCACTCCTCGCACATTATTCGAACTTCCCTCTTCTTCGCAGATTCCTCAAGTTTCAATTCTGGGTGCTCAATTGGATGTTCAATTCGATATAACAGAAATGTTAAACTCCATAGTGGGCGATAGGACCCAGACGAGCTTCGATCGGGATTTTTCGTACACTCTTTATGTATTTTTTCCTCAAGCGGTGCTGCTTCGGAACTTAAGGGATTTCAGGAATTTTTCCTTCAGGCTCCTCTTACGTTCCTGGATAAACCTGTTGTTCAATCTTCTACGTGCCAACAGGACGTTTTATTCTTTTTTTCTTGTTTATTTTTCTTTCCTGCTATCATTTAAATAGAAAAAAGAATTATTAAATAATTAATTCTTGATGTCATAACTCTTTCAGTATTGAGTGTTGGATCTTATACAGATTGAATGTATTTGAATCTTATACAAATTTATCACACATATCCGCTTCCTTCCGCGAATGATATTCCACGATCTCGGAATTCAGCCTTCGAGATCTCCAACCTCTAGATAACTTAATTATTAAGCTTGTTAGGCAATCGAACTTGCTTCATCCTTCACGCTTCTTTACTAGTTTAACGTTACACACCTCTCAAACCTTGTTTTTTCATTGCGCGATTTCGCTGATTCTAACATTCAATATTAAAATATGAGAAACGATCGGTTTGCCAGCATCTCGAACGAGCGACATAAATTATTCCACGTTTAATATAAAGTGCTATATCAACGTTCGAAGCAATTGCTCCGAGTGGCTCAGTCGCGGAGGGCGGTGCTCCGGTTTTGCTTGGCTGGCCCGAAGGGTGTTCCGGTGGGGTTAAGAATCGCCACTATAGAGCAGCCGCGTCATTGACTCCGATCTATTCGGGGGACAACTTCGCCCTCGGCTGATTTTTTTGTGCCCCACTGCCGGAAGTAGGCCAGTGCAAACCGCCGTCTCTTTATCTGGCGCTATGTCCGTCTTATGAATTTTGCGAAGAATTCTGCGCAAAGATGAAAAAGTTTCGCCATCCATTCTCCGTCCTTGCGCGGGATAAAAGTGCAAATACTGTCGTATATCTTTTTTGTCTGTCTGTCTGTTCCCTTCTCTCTCTTTCTTGCTGTCTGACACCAGCATTTCCAGAACACTCCAGATACGTTAAAAGTGTGATGAATCACATGTGCTCATCCATTCCTGACCTTACATAACGAAAGGAATAGTGATACAGTTTTGCAATTAAACAAATGAATAAGAAGAATCCGTGTCAACGCGTATTTGCAAATATAAAATGATATCTGATATTTGAATAATGCAAAAAAATTATATGCATGTATGCGGATTTTATACAAAAACGGAAAAACTGGCTGGTTACGAGCTATGCCAATCAATTTCATGTAAAAAACGAATGATGAAACTGAGTAAACATATGACAATAAGAGGACGAGGAATTGCTGCACAATTAGCGAATTCATTATGAGATTGTCTTGATTTTAAGAGTCTATTAAAAACTGTTTAAAAATTGACAACGAAGGGCTAACAACGAATGTTGAATGTTTCAATATTGAATTAAATTTTTTCTATTTGTTTCTATTTATTCATTTTTCTATTCTATTCATAATGAATTCAATATTGAAACATTCAACATTCGTCGTTATTAGTTCCTCGCTGTTACCAGTATCAGACATTTTAAACAGTTTTTAATTAACTTTTAAAACCAACACGTAGCGAGATTGATTAAATATAGAATCTATATACGGTTTTATCGCAGAATTCCAAAAGTGGTAATAAAAAAGCCATTCCGCAAAGTGGAGAGCTCATATCCATATCCAAGATATCTCTAGAATTTTAATATTCTGAATTTGGAATGCTTAATTTGTTGCTTTTGATTCTTTTGATCTAACATTTCTCGTATATCGTAAAAGTTGTGTTACGATATATATGTCATATATAACCGTAACATGGCTTTTAGCTGATCGTTATAAAAGATAATACGTATAAAAGATAATATGTAGTAAAATATTTCTACGTTCTCTAGCTTCGGTTTTTTCATCGTTTCCATTTTCCAACCTGATCTGACCTGACGATACCACGCATGATTATTGTATATGATTGTGTGAGGATCTATAAATTATTTATTGAATTACATATCTCTTTCTGTTTTTTTGTTTTAGAAGCCGACTACACCTTAGATGATTCCTTTTGGAATGAGGATGCTCCCATTGGTAAGTGGATCTACGATAATATGCAAGCGATAATATAATATATCACGTAGTGATAAATTGTTTTCACAAGATTAGCAACGCTAAGCTTAATTAGTTGCACCATTATTATTGCAATAAATGGACGATTTAAAATGTAATTAACTAAATCTCTGAAATTATTCTGATTCAGCGAGCAAGGCTTTTATTTCTGATTTTACTTTAGCTGAACGCAAATCTCTGCACAGCCCGATTTAATTGAGCAATTCAGCTCTGTCTCTGTTATTATTTACATAACCGACGCGCGCGCGCGTGCGCGCGATATCCGCATAATTAAAGCAACCCCCCAAAAAGATTTACGAAGATTCGCGAGCGCAATCTTCGCGCAATCGCGACGGTTGTGAGATAAGATAATGGCGGCTCTCGCCTGTACGCGAGGCTCTACGTAAACAAAACCACCGTAAAGTGGAAGGACCGCAATGCAGCACTTTCGTTAGAAACTTGATCCTCGAGGATACGACAAATCCCCGAGAGCGGTTTATTGTTAAGTCAACACTGCTGATTGGTCGGAAACGCGAAACTTAAATTGGATTACATTTTAGATAGGGACAATGCACCGGCGCGCATAACCCGACAGCGTGAACCCGGCTCGCGCGATGACGGAATCGAAAAATCATCTCACGTCTTAGGTATTAAGTTAGTTGTACAACGGGGAATCCTCCTTGATGATTAGGGACTAAAAGTTTAGATCTATTTTATCTAGAATCTGTTTTAATCCGGCCCTAGAAGCTGAGAAAATTCCACGTAATGCTGAATGCAGGATTCGTGGAATTAAGGAGCTTA
This sequence comes from Eciton burchellii, assembly GCA_020341155.1. NCBI lineage: Eukaryota > Metazoa > Arthropoda > Insecta > Hymenoptera > Formicidae > Eciton > Eciton burchellii. Next base: position 2,065,957 of record JAHMML010000013.1, on the reverse strand, counting down.
ATTAAGGATCAAGATGTGAAGCGGTGTTGAGCGTATACGAACGCTAAGCAGCAATAGGTGCTGTGGCATTATATGTAATTTAATTTAATCCATAACATTTAAATATCTATTATATTTATGCAGAAATTCAATTTGCACGATTTAATTAATTTTGAATTGAAAGCATCAGGGAAAGCATACTGCCGCGACACGCTCTCCAAAAATAAAGAATTCAGAAAGATTCGGGGAACTAAGGAGCTTAATTAAAAGTTAGAGCTTAAAGCGATGTCGTGGACAATCGCGTTGTACAAGAATGTAAGATTATAAAACAAAGGACAGATTTTGTTGTTTTAGATTCCGAACGCTCGAGAAATCTTAAAAATTCCCAAGTCTGAGAAAAACGACGGAATATCCTCGCTATCGATAGATCGAAGCAATAATCTGTATAACGGTGCACCGAGACATAACAATGGCAGTCATGTCGATTGAATTAATTACAATTTTCATGGAATACCTATAATATTTTCACGGTACCAACAACAATCGGCGAGAGAAAGGGAAATGATGAGTGACGAGCGTTGTGCGGAAGGAATAAATTAATTGACGAGTAATCATGGCGTGTTTGGCTGAAACTTGAAGAGTAAAGATAGAAATTGAATTTGTGCATACAAGCTTTTTGAAATTGGGACGTAAAATGATTTGCCAATTGTCAAATTATATTGAATATGATCATTTGAACTATTCCTCTAAAATTCATGCAATCCATGCAAAATATTCCGTCGATTCTTATTAATTATAAATACCAGAGAATCTAATGGAAATAAACAATATTAACAATAATCTAAACTTATATATATGAGTAAGAGAAATGATGATGACTTAAAAAATTAATTGAATATCATTAGGATTCGACAATATATTTTATTAATATTTCTTTTCAATTATTAAATTCGAAGACACGATTTACCACTTATTTTAATAATATTATATGTTTATATATGAAATATATATAATTTTCCATTTTGCATAGAAAAGAATTATAGATATTATTGAGAGGTGAGAGAAAATATTCCTTTTTCATGTAGAAAACCTGGATGAAAGCAATCATTGAGGTCGAGCGGGCAAATACGCGCAAATGCATGGCTACAGAATAAAAGAATAATAAAATCTATTACTAGCGGTTTTATTGTCGGATCATATGTGCTAAAATCTCAATGGTGGCGATTGGAAGGGCATGTTAATCGCAATAACGCGAAACTTCGTGGGTGCGGCGCAACGAATCGTTCCAAAGTCCATTCGAAATGAAATTAGAGATCGTATAAGAGAGGGGGTGTGAGCGTGGGAGCCGGGATGGTTAAATTAGGGCGTTCGATTGAACATGGAAATTGATTACAGGTGAGGCTGAACGACTACTACGCGAATATCGACACAACCAAGAGCTAGTATCGAATATCGGTGGCAATTTCTATCAGATCATCTATCCGGTACAGTTACGGCATCACGAGAAAATGGGGATATCCACGAGAGAAGTCGGCGTACCGAAGGTAAGATCTCGCGTTGTTTTCTATGATATTCTAAACACAGAGCTAGATTAAAATAGAGATCGATAAATAATTAGAAACAAAGGAATCGCGAAAAGCAGGAATGATTAAAGCCGTGTAACTTAATAGCAAAGTATTAATACTATATTTATATTTAACGATACATTTTAATGCACTTGTTGGTATTGTTGGTATAATCTTGAATAATCGATTGTTTTAATCATAATTTAGTTTCCTCAAAGAGGTTACGGAGATGGAGGATATCAAAATTCTAGAAGCAGGATGAGAGTAAGTTCTGTGATAAAAACACTTCCCAAGAATTAATTAATCCTAATTTTCAAGATGAAGAAGTTGTTCTTAAGATATCTTTAGCGAGGATTAAATCGCAGTATCGACATTTACAGACAGGGAGACATTTTCATCGGACGTCTCTTCTGATCAAGGCCTTTAATCACAAATTTCGCCTAGATTTAGAATTAAATACGTAAGTGTCCTCGATTATTACGTATAATAAAAAATATATCTATACCGATATTTAAACTCAGATGTAAATGGTTTAGATCGTAAAAGAGTGATTAAAAAATTTTCGTCGCGTTCTGTTCGCAGACAACTTTTAGCTCCAAATCTTATACAGAAAGACTTTTTAGCCGGAAATGCGGAACAAACGTCTAAACAGGTAAAGAGAAATGCATCTAAGTGAGAAATGCAATGTCACATAAACGTCACAAATATCTGCGATAATCTAATCTAATGGATTGTTAAAATTCAATTGATACTCAAATAAAAGAATGTCAAATGACAGAATTCATAATGTTGTTAATTCTTGCAGGAGATAGAACATTGCTATTATCATGGCACTGTCAGAGATTATCCGGGAGCTAGCGCTGCTTTTCACACGTGTAACGGTGTCAGCGGTGTCATTCATTTAGGCAACGAGACCTTCGTCATTCATCCATTCTATGGCGGTGATCTGTCGGTCAGTCAAATTGCCTTTCATCAGTCAACACAGAAATATAATTTTTCAATCACATATTGACGCGAAAATCCTCAAAGTTCGTAAATCGATATAACTCTATGTATATTTTTCAATTCTCATATTTTCAAAATGATATTTTTCTGCAATGTTCCTCAAACAACTTATCATGATCCTTGCATTGTTATTAAGAAATATTAGAAATTAGCTGTGAAGAAGTAGTGAGAGACAATTGGAGTTTAATTCGCGCCAAATCGCGGATCTAAATCACGCACTGTCGAAAAATAATGTTCGTAGTGCCGGCTAAAACTGCGAATTAAGGGCCTCGAAATCTTCGTGCTGCTTAATTTGGTTTGATTTTATTACTGGATTAGACATAACTTCGCGGAAGTTTAGGTCGCGCTATAATTAAATGGAATGTTGGATGTCGGGAACGGGTGGCGGTAGTGAAATGGTCGTCGAGACCATAAACTATATGCAGGCCTCTCTTTTAGCAGAAACATCCTCACGTTATATTTGAAGCCCGAACAAAAGCTAACAAAGGCTGCGCTAACTCGGGGAATAATGAGAGACGTGTAAAAAGCCGCCGGCAGAAGCACATTCTCGGATTATCAAAGACCACTTCCGATCGATATAAAAGAGACGTCCGTGAAGCAACCAAATACATCGAAACTGCCATCATTATCGATAAGGCTATGGTACGTTATTATAATTACAGAAATATGTTTTATATGATCAATGTTTTAAAATAAATCCTCTCAAGTGCAAGGATAACGAGAACAACAACAATTACATAAATAAAATGACAGACAAGATGTATATCAGCTCCTTTAACGCTGTTATTAATTTAACGGAACACTAAATTATCATGAAGAATAATTTATCTCTAACGTTTACCGTGTAACGGTGAAATTGTAGAATTGATATCAGCTGAAATCATTGCTTTTGTATTCCTAAATTTCTGTATTTCTAAATTTAACTATTTTTCATGTACTCCCGATACATTTTTCAAATAATATCATATAGTTCGAGAAAAGAAACGGTAGCACCAGAGCTGAGGTTGTTCACGATGCCATCCAAGTCGCTAATATCGCAGATTTGGTAAGATACATCATCATATTAACATCGTCATATTACAATACATTTAGGTTTGCTTAAAATGTGCGTACTAAATCGTGCTCTTTTTTTCGTGCATAGTATTTCCGTACGTTAAATACTAGAGTCTCCGTCGTATACATCGAAACTTGGAAGGGCAGCAACCAGGCGGACATCGATAAAGGCATCGACATCGATCTCGCCTTGTTAAACTTTAACGATTATACGATGCGGAGAATGTATCAAGTTGCTCAGGACACCACCCAATTGCTCACGTGAGTTCATTGATTGCTGCGGCCAGTTCGTCCACGAACTCTTCTTCAATTGAATCATTTCCCCTCGATTTCCCATCTTGGTTTCTGACTTTTGTTGTTTAACACCTCTTATTTGGAACATTTCCATTCTGAGATTTTTTCCTTGATTTTCCTTTTATTTTCAAACATTTGTCATTTACATGATTTTACATGAGCAAGCAAATATCCCAGATTACAAACGGTTGATGTCCGGTTACATTTTCCTGACGGCAGGGGTGAGACATTCTCAGGTGGAGAATCAGGGGTAGCTGTACCCGCGACCGTGTGCAGCCAAAAATCCGTAGGAATCAGCGTCGATGTAAACACATACGAGCCTCATCTCTTAGCTGGTACCATGGCTCATATGATCGGTCACAATATCGGCATGAGCCACGACGATGGAAGTCAGTATCGCGCGTTTAATATCTAATGAGTCTAATGAATTTTGCACATCTGCGGAAACGCAATGAAATTGTCCCATTAAAAATTCTAGGAAACGACTGCAACTGCCGCGATTGGCACGGATGTATCATGGCTCAATCCATCGTCGGCTTAGAAAACGTTCAGCCGTACAAGTTTTCGGAGTGTAGTAAAACCGACTATATAGAAGCCTTGAAGTCCGGCCACGGCTTCTGCCTTTTTAACAAACCAAACGAGGTAAAAACCAGGAACATACATCACATTGCATCTTTAGCGAGATTATTGCAGCTTCGGTCACGTCCGAATGAATCTAATGCTCAATGCGCATAGAATTGCATTAAGTTTGTGTAATCGCGCGTAATCGTAACTAGATCTGCTTTTGAGATACAGTTGGAGATTAGGAGATGCGGAAACAGGGTAATCGACGATGGAGAACAATGCGACTGCGGAACGATCGATGAATGCCACGAGCTCGATCCCTGTTGCGATCCTATCACCTGCAAATTGACAACGGAGGCCGAATGCGCAACTGGGCCTTGCTGCAGCGATTGCAAGGTATGAAATAAGATGCGGTTCATCCTCCACTGAACAATATCGATATGTATATATATATATATATATATATATATATATATATATATATAATGATATATATATAAAGTGGAGATAACACATTACTCGAACGAAATATGCACAATTTTTATTTATGAAATACATCGTTAAAACTTGCTCATTGAGCATCTTGAGCGCTAATGAAATCGAAACAACAAAAATTCACGTTTACGAAAAAGGAAAAGATAGACAATCCTTGCCTCAGCACGATTTCTACTATTTGCATCTGCTTGCAATTAATTTTTACTAAAATTGTAAAACTACAGCTCCGAGCTCACGGTGTCGTCTGTCGCGAATCGACGAACGAGTGCGATCTACCGGAAGTGTGTTCTGGTGACACCGGCCAATGTCCGCCAGATGTGTACAAGAAAAACGGCAATCCTTGCTCAAATAATGCTGGATACTGCTTTAACGGAGTATGTCCGGCTCTGGATCTGCAATGCGAGCAAGTTTGGGGTTACGGTGGCATCGCTGCTGATAAGCAATGTTTCGAGCAATTCAATTCCAAGGGATCCATCAACGGACACTGCGGTACCGATACTAGCGGCCATTTTATCAAGTGCGAAGCGGAGTGAGTAGATGTTTTTATGTATTATGTATGACATTAATCTGACACTTAAAATGGAAAAATGTATTTGTTTCTTTCTCAGGAATGTTCGTTGCGGATCTCTTCAGTGTCAGCTGGGAAGCAAACAGCCGGTAATCGATGGAATGAAAGACTATTATTCTAGAACCATAATTTCCATCAAGAGCCAAGAATACGAATGCAAGTGAGTGCCTAACGATCAAGATAATCATTTTTGTTTCATCGGTTATTGCATTGCTGTAATGTACGTTGTTTTAAATTGAATCACTCCAATTTGTCAGAGCGACGACCGGAAAAGTGGAAGGATCTGATATGCCGGGATGGGGATTAGTTCGTGACGGCACATCCTGCGGTGATAATTTGGTAATTATAACTTTGTAATCCTCGAATGATCTCTAGAAAATTCTTCGTGCGTAACATCGCTTATGTTCTCAAGCAATTTTAGCTGTATTACATATCTAGCGCTATAATTAATTCAGTTGTTAATTACGCATTCTAGATATGCGTGAATCAAACTTGCACCAGTTTGTTTCCGCACATCGATCAAGAAAAATGTCCCAGCAATCACGACAACAGTGAATGTTCAGGAAACGGCGTAAGTATATTAAAAACTGAAAACTGAAATAAATTGAAATAAATTTCAATTAAAATATCTCAATTATTAAATTAAAATGAAGACAAAATAGTTTTCATTTATATACTCGGAGAATTGAATTGATATCCTCCGCGGATGATCAACAATATCTTAGCGCAATATCAGCAATCCTTCTCAAAATACCAATTAATTCATATCGACTTTAAATAAAATATGCGAGATAAAATGTTCAAGACCACTGTTTCATCGCAGGTATGTACGAACGCCAACAAATGTTATTGCCTTCCGGGTTGGAGCGGACCTGACTGTTCCATAGAGCAATATATTCCAACGATGTCGCCGACAACTTCCAGCCCCGAAGTAATCAGTAAAGCTGACCAAAAACTGGAGAAGAAAGAGACCCCCTACGGTAAGCTCCGGCTCCATCCCTACATAATTCTTCCATAATTGTTAATTAGAGGATAAAAGCGGGAAACTGATGCGCCTTTGTTCTTGCAAATTTCTTTCACTCTTTTTTTTCTTTTTTTTTCTTCTTTTTTTGTAAAAAAGGCTATAATTGACCCTCTAGCAGGCATTGCAGATCAATACGGGCGTCTGTCTCTCACTGCCTCTATTTATTTATTTCTCTCTTTCTACGTCTCTTTCTATCTAATCCCTCATACAACTTTCAGCCATTATCCGAATTCACTTGCATGCTTGCCTCATGCTTTCTGGAGGGTTAAGCGCATATAATAGTTTATGCATATATTGCCTTATACGGTCATCCATTATTCTCATATCGATGACTCATTTCAAAAAGATGGCGACTCGAAAAAATGTTCAATCGGAAATTTTCAAGAATGATTCAGATCGCGCGGAAAGCGTATTGCATTACTTTTTCGATATAACTCTTTCGATATAACCGAAATATTCTCTGCTATACATATATGTATATATCGATCGATTTTCTTTATATGCAAAAATGTGAAAAGAGATTTTGGTAATTGCATTCTTGGACACTTCAAGTATTTAAAGTGCAGTTTGCATGAAATTATGATACGATATGATATTGTCGCTTTTTGAAGTGAGCTTTCGATATCTTTCAATATAATTGTATAACGTTATCTAATGACTGTTGTTTAACAATAATAGTTTAATACGAGAAAATAAGTACGACTGATTAATAATTTCACTTGCGCCGATTATATCGTAAGAAATTTAAGTATCATAGATCAATTATAAAATTATAATTTATTTCATATTTCGATACATTCATCATCACTGATTACTATTGACTTATGTAGTCATGATTAATTATCATTCAATACAGCGGACTTCCGTTAAATCGCTTAATGTATTAATGTATCGCTTAAAATATCTGAACTTTGTTTTATAATGACATATTTAGAAGAACTATAATTATTGCAATCATCATTTTTAAGTTCGATCTATATATCTACAATCTCCAAGTTTCCAAAGATATTATCTGAGAAATTGCAATTTTTATAATAATTATTTTGCATAAAATAAAATTTTGCGAAAGAAAACAATTATTTCATATAGATACAAACTTGAAATTATGAACATTACTTAAATACTTGAGTAATCATAAAAAATAAATTGGATAAGACCGCTTTGGGAATCTAATAATCCGCACATAGGAGTAAAGATTGACGCCCGAAAATTGAAGCTATATCTTCTCTAAACCGATTTCACATCTGATCAGCGATCTCTTTCATTGGCGGAAAACGGTTTAGGCCGGAGATAGTGTTATTTCCGATAAAAGGAAGTCTACTGTACTCAATTCTAGCAATACGGACCTAGTCGAGCGTCCTGATGGTCTTTAGGCTTGCGATAAGACAGAATTAGGATTTTTTGGGGTCATACTATCAGCTGTGCACATAAAATCCGATGCGTATGTGAACTCGCATATCGTGCGATAACTATACTCGATCTCGTTTCGAGAGAAACGAAAATAGAAAGGAAGTATCCTCTCGTGTATCCCGTTATATATCCTTCTAATATTTTCTCGGTCCTTTCGAAAGCGACATCCCCGCTTTTATCCCTTAAACGGCACTTTTAGATCATTTGATTCAAAAAACAATTGCGACTTTGGTTCAATATCTTGGATCTTTGGATCCAATATGCTTTCTTACTTTTTAAATCCTTACTGTGTCCGCCTTTCTCTCAGATTAAGTAATTATTAATTAATTTTAATAATATTAGCGATATATCGTAATATGCAATCGTCATTCTAACTCTAAAGTTTACTATCTCTATCGCATCCACAATGGTCAATTTTTCAATAAGAAAACAAAAATCTACAAATTTCTAAATAGCTACATAATTTTATGATTAGAGTGACGATGCATTTACGATCTTGAAGATGTACGATCGCTAAAATGCGATACCATGCTCAGCATATGCATATACACACACACATACGAACAAAACGCCGCGTGCGGGATACAAAATGCTTGATCATTTCAGGGGGTACCAATCATAATCTTTCTACGGGATTGATGGTAGTGATCCTGGTGGGTGTGGTGACGGGCGTCTTCCTTTGTTTTGCACTAATGGCTGTTTGCTACAGGTACAGTAACAGCAAGAACAGATCGCCCGCGGCGATTACAAGGCCTGTCGTCTTCGTCTTCGTCGTCGTAATTCGTGGCTAGCTGGATGATGATGATAATGATGATGATGATGATGATGATGAGGAGGCATCGCACGCGGCCATCAATATACTCTATCATAATATCGATCACTCTTAGCCTATTCTACTCGGTGTTCACTTATTACATGTACAAACGCGAGAGTTGCAGAAACAAAAATCGCTGCGTTCAGCTACGATGACAATGGAAGGTGTCACTTGTACGTTAATTGTCCCTCGTTTATTTTCGATCTTCTCCCTCTTAATATTTCTGAACGATAAATTGCGAGCACATCGCTGCTATAGACAATCACTCGAGTCTTAGAACTCTCTCGGATCCTGTTACGTGCTTTGCAGTTTAGATTGCTTGCTTAGATCCCCTAACGCTTTAGCTTTCGATTCGGCTTTAGATTACCTCGCATCCTACATTCCTCGCTAAGAACTTCTTTAGGAGAGCATAGCTGTCCTCGACACGCAATGAATTCGAGATCGTTTAGTTGCAATCCCTCGCTTCATACAGTCTAAGTTACTCGAGTCCAAGAAGTCCGGAAAATGTTGCACGGTCAATTTCATGACTTCTTGACAGAATCCTTGAAAAAATATGTTGAATTATATTATTTCATATTTGGGCTTTCGTTATAATCATGGACACAGCGAAAAATTATTAAGGATCCGGAAATCTTCAAAATATGTGTTCTCTCCGCGAGTCCTGAATGCAGCTGGTTTTGTGTCTGTACCGCTCGTATATATGACAAGATATATGTATATTCTTTTTTATATATATATTATATATCTATATATATATATATAAATATAATATATATTGTCACTATGTGGTGTGCTATGGATGTGCTCATGGCATAGTGATTTATGATCGTGATTATGATGTTCGAGCAGAGATCTCGATTAGTGATTATCGTTCTTTGAGGGACAGCGAATAAGAGCAAAATTGCTTTAAAAATTGGGATAAAGATTGGTGTAAATATAAATCTTGAAAACTAGAAATTAGTATTAGATTGATATTATTAATATTAGATGCTTCTTTGTTATGTCGAATTTATCGACATAAATTTATGTCGATGCGTGACGTGCGTGTAACATTACTAACATAACGCAATGTTTTCTAACCCAAAAGAAGATGCTAGATAATTTTTATATAAATATAGATATAGCTCTAAGTTTTATTAAATAATAGAAAACTTCATCTTCCTGGTAGTCTCTCAAAAAACGACATCCAAGGATCTATATAATGTGCCAGCTGCTTGTATGCCCTATAAAAGCATGAAAGAAGCTGATTAGCGAAGAACTTATTGGACATTGATTACTAATTAATAATTGTGTGCAACCTTGCGGACGCTTGCAAGTTAGAATTTCTTTGAATTAATAAAATAGGCTCTTCGTGGAAGATTGAAATTCTAATGGGCTAAGTGATGAGATTAATTCTTTCGGCAGTTGTTTGTAAAATACGTGATATCTTATATTTCAATATCATATTTAATTTGTAATTAACTGTTATTATATAATGGAAAAAGAATACTTTAAAATTAAAAGGATTCACAGAAGCTGCCTCTTTCCAGACAGAATACGGAGATAGATCTTTAGGATTACACGATCCTTGGATTTTCAATTCCACGGATCTGCTCGTCTTCAGATCCTTGAACCCTTGGATACTGAGATCTACAGATTTTTATGTCTTCTTGAGCAAGAAAGAGAAAGCGAAAGAAAGGGAGAGAGAGAGAGAGAGAGAGAGAGAGAGAGAGAGAGAATGTTGACTTCCAATATCTGAAATTCTTGACATCGTACGGATTTATGGACTCATTTATGTGATCCCAAGATTTTAGGTTCTTCAGTACCAAGACAGACGGATTCTCAGATCTGAAAATCAAGATTCTGGAAATCTGTCGAACGTATGGTTGCTCTGATTACGAAAATTCGTAACTTTGAACTTCCAGATTTTTATTTTTCATTGCTGAAACAGCTGAATTTCATAAAAATGCTGATGCTCAGTCCGCATTTTCGTTATGAGGTTTGGTAATTAGAGTAATAGCGTGTAGAATATTTATTTGAAGACGCAACTGCAGTTTTACATCGTGTTTTACATTTTACATTTTATATCTGTCATATGAAGAAACCGCAATACAGAAATAATGACTATCACATTATATTGTATTGCTTTACGCAAATATAAAATATATTATAATATATTATATATATATATATATATATATATATATATATTTATATATTTATATAATGATAATATATACGGATAATGCTTCTCTTGCGTTTTATAAATAAATACTTTACACTACATCACAGTTGTTATATACGTATACATGATAATATACATATAATATATGTACGTCTCTCTCTTCACGTGCTGATATTGGCTTCTCTGTTTTTCTGTCTGTTTCTGTCTGCCATCTCTGTCTGTCTGCATGCTGTGGGACACTCGGATACGAAAATACCGAATCGAACCACCCTCCCGCACTGCGTAATGGTGTAAAATCTCCGTTGTATAAAACTAAAAAAAAAAACTAAAAAAAAATCGATACAWAACAATCACGTCGGCGTAAACGACGGCCCGCCACACGCCTCTGACGACGACGATGATGATGACGAATGCTAATGATGACGACGGTGATGACGACGAATTACATACACACAATACGCTTACAGAGAACTACCACGGCTCTAACACTGTATTTTTAGTTGGTATGCTCATGTCGGTGGTAGGGGGTGTTTTCGTTGTATTTGCTCTGATGGCTCTCTGCTACAGGTCAGTCGTAGTACATAAAAACTTCTCCCTCTGTCTCAGGTTAGTGTGCAGAAACATACACAAGTAGAACTTTTCTCTTTCTATGTCCTCCTTCTTTCTTTCTTTCTTTCTTTGTATCTCTTTCTTCCTCCCTCTCTATTTTCTTTCTTTTCTCTTCATTCCTATACGTGTGCTGCGCACAGTGGAAGGAGTGTATGCGCTCTACGAGTGGCATGCTGCTCTTCGGGAAATTTGCAGTATAGCTTCTCTCCCTGGCAAGCGTTTGTTTCTGTTGCCTGATATTCGTTGCTTTCACGCTACTCTACATCGCAGCGATGCGCATTGGAGATGCGCCTCTTATGGAGAACATTGTTTCGTTACTGTGCCTTTTTCGTATAATTTCATTGTGTAATCCATTCTTCATTTTATGATCAACGGTCTGATGCATTTATTACTCCTATAGGATACGACATGGCTTTCGATCAATATAACTTTCAGATTCTTTAAGTTTTTGATCCTCAATCTCAGTAGACCTCAGTAGCTTACGGTATCTTGGGAATACAATTTTATGAGCAATTGTTTCTGTATTAATAAACTTCGTTTTATAATAATTAATTGAAAGATTATTGTAGCAAAAGTTTCATATAGCACGCTAAGAAATATAATTTCAAATTCCTCGAAGATTGAAGTTTTGCTACTAGCATACGCTTTTCTCACGACCTTTGCACCTACATGATGATAATACTTGATGTATATTCAGGTGCACATATATATATATATATATATATATATATATATGTACATGTATACATTCATATCACTAGATCTGAAATTGAATCACATCTCTCCATACTTTTCCACCTCGACTCTCTTTTCGACCTCTATACACTGATCTTTATATATCTGTTTTCTCCATTTTCATCATGTTTTCTTTCTTTTCTAATGATAAGAGAAGTTACATATATATACATACACAATATAATTACACATGCGTTTGTTTTTTGGCACAGTAATCGATGACCACGTTTGTTTCAAATGATAAACGTCGTGTAAAATATTTAAATATTTTTTTATTGAAAGTTATTGGAACGATTGAAGCCTCAGTTTCTTTTCATGTCGCAAAGAAACAGATTGTAAGCTGAATTTTTAAGAAGAATCATTCAGAAAGGAATAATCATCTTCTTATATTTCACTATTTACTTCTTTAACGTATCTCTTAACCCTAAACAAAGAATTAACGTCCCATTAAAAAAGATATTTCAATAAATTCTTTTCTTTTAATTAATTATTTTTGATTAATAATTTTAATAATAATTTATAACTGAGATGGTAACGACAATAATCTTGATAAACATTTGATAAATTTTCTTATTGCTAAGCTTAATACCGTTTAGGGTTGAAGGACTGCCATCTTTTACTGATTGATTGATAAGTACCGCAGCGGAAGGCTCTCTTAGCAAGGCCAGCTGCGAACCAATTGGCTATTTACTTGTTTTGCTTCGGAATTGATTTTTGCATGAAAAGTTCCGTTGATATTTGTTCGAAAACATTATAAATTTTCTAAACTTCTAATTATACATATCTATATTATAATTTTGATTTATAATTATTTTTATCACAGATAATTACGTAAATTCTGATGAGCCGCTCAACAGCTTAAGAGAGATCATCAGTGCCACATCGATGAGCTTGGTTATAAAAATAAATTCAAATATGGACAGTTATAGAGAATATTAAGAATATGCTCAAATTATAATGATTATGAGTTGTAATTATCAAATGCAAAATATTAATCAAATATGAATTAAGATTAATTATTAATATTTGATGAATGTTATATAAAATAATTTAAGCCATTAAAAAACATTTTCATATCTGAGAATGGGAATAATATGTGTTTAAGAAACTTTTACAATATAGATTTAATTTATTAGAGATATTATCCTTGCATCTGAATTGTCAATTTTGTTAATAAAATCCTGTATTTATCAATTTTAGCATTATTTGAATGCTTCTATACGACAAATCAAGCATTCATTTTTTCCATTCAAGTCATTTCAGGTAATTTTTAATTATAATTAATTTAATTAACAACAAATTAAAAACCTTTTGCATTTAGAATTAATAATACAGAGGCAGTCACGCTAATAATTAATAACGATATTAAGGATAATAATTCATGCTGGTGATCCCTCTTAATTTTTAAATTTAAAAATCTTAAAAATTATTTATCACTTTAAGTAAACTTTCTGCTAGCTTGCATGCGCTTTGTCACTTTTTTCTTCTACGATATGAATTATGTGTAATTATGTGTAATCGATGAATTTCTCGCAGAAGGAAGAGCACCGTCCAGAAATACGATCTGCCGTACTCGAAAAAGCCGCCGCAGAAGAGCTACAGCGGCGTTTCCGGTAATCATCATGCGGAAGCTGCAGCCTTGGAAACCGTCAACAAGATCCTCACTTTCGGCAGAATGCCTCAATACAGGTACGACGGTCATTTCGTTGCTTATTTTGCAAGCCATTGGCTACTACGGAATTTTAACAGAACTTACAAAAAACTGATGGATCCTGCAAGAAATGAATAAATTGTACAAAAAACTGCTCTAATTAAGTCTGCGAAATGGAATTTCTAATATTTGAAACAGAGTATCAATTTTGAAAATTATTGACACGCGATCTTTAGAATGAAGACAATAATAAATTAATGTGATGTATAAATTCTTGGAATACAATTATGAAAAACTCATTTCTTTTATTTTGCGTACGAAATCTTACCATAAATAATGCAATTTCATCAAAGAATATATATTATTATTCATCTAAAAGATTTACTAAATTATAACAAATATTTTTTATTTTATATATATATATATATTTCATAGACATTCATTATTTATATTACAAAAGTTCCCCGGTATTACCTAATCATATAAACTTTTATCGAACATAAAAGATGTGTTAATATATTATGCAGAGTGGTTGCTTATAGAGATTAAAAATCTTAAGTAAAATTTTAATGCAATTCTTAGGATTTTAATTTGATCTCGACTGTTTATTACACGTTAATTCAAGATTTCGTGAAATTAATCCATTAACAGGAATGTACGTTAATAATAAGACCATTTCATTACATCTTACATCTTGTCTCATATCTCATTTTATCTCATAGTTTCTTGCAATCAACAAGTCGGACATGCATGTTAAACATATCTCTTTATTAAACCGTTGTCATGTCCCAGAATTCGTCCCACAGATGTTGATAGGTATCAGGCATTTATCGATGTATGATGTAGCTGATTGATTGCAGCTCGAGATGCTTCTGTCGTTCAATCGTTTTCGATAAACACCGTCGTTACATAACGACGGACGAAGTTTGCAGTATATATTTGTAATTTAGACGGTTGCAGGAGGGACCAAAATTTATCGACTACAATTTAGTTTTAATTTAATGTAACGTTTATAATGTTCTTCCGAAAAGACAGTAGAATTGACTTCTCTTCTTGGAAATTAGTTTTTCGATGATACTTTTGGCCCATCCTGTATGACGAGTTAAGCTTCTTGTTAAAAATGCGTGGAAAGCTTTGTAAAAGGTGAGCTGAAATTTGCTTGAATCAATGATTTTGGAGTTCGATACCTTTTTATTTCAGGTAAATCTCGACTCCTCAATTCGATATAAGCTTTAGTATGCGCTTCGTAATGATAATCTTCCTGATTTATTAGTTGCATTAAATACTTTAACATAGAGTACCAAATTTTTAAAGAATAATGATATATAATTATTATATGAAAAAAGTAACGAGATTTAATTATTATATAAAAAATTCAGATTGTTATATAATATATTTTATAATGAAACATGTTCTTCCTTGTTTTATTTGATGATTCATCATGAACTAAAAATTTTAATTGTTCAAGTTGAGTAAAGTTACTTTTGTGAACTTGAGATTTCATTATTTAGTGTTTGACTGAATAATTCAATCTTGAAAAATATTTATATAATTATTCGTTGTACTTCGATTATTGGTAATAGAATCGAGACGCGCGAACGACAGAAAATTACGAGCTTTGCTCGATCGATTTCCTTCATTCCGTAAATAGAAAGGTGGAAGATGGCATTACAGAATTTTATTAACCCTCAATCGTCATAATAATTGCAGATTGATTTTAACGATAGCAGAGAATGCCCATTAATTTTTACTAAATACTTTTAAGCGCGCTAAACATTTCTTTTTAAATAATTAAAGATTTCATGAATCAAAATATTTGTTTGATTGTAAAAGTAATTCACATCATTATATCTAAGCATAACATTTTGAATTTACGTCATTAACATTACAGATAAAAATAATTTCGACAAACAAATTATTAATGCATAAGAAATGAAATGGATTTCATGAATGAGATGAATAATAGATATAAAATAAATTTATTATAAACATTTGTTATAATCTCGTCATCGCTTTGTTAATGTTTATTTATAATAAAACAGTTAATTTATAATGCAATCAATAAAAAAAATTAATTGCCGTTTCCACATGTATTAAATATCAATATATTTACAAAGACCAAAAGGCAGGTGCGTTTCAGTATTAAAATTGTAAACGGAGACATGATAGTTGAGGGTTAATAAGGATAGCCGCGGCATGCCTATATTAGTATATTTCTAGCCGCGGCGAGACCCAGCGCGTGCTGTTTCGACCCCCGAATAACGTCGCCGCCACCGACGGGCCAAGACTCAAGTAAGTCTCATGTGTCTCGTCGTTTTCTTTCACTGTCACGTTGGTCTAATCAAGGAATCACACTTCACTATCGATTCCGCCGAAATTTCTTAATGACTCGACTTAGAATTAGAAAGAAGAGAGATCCTAATGACTTTCTTGAGCGTTGAGGGTAACGGTTTATCGACGATTATTCCTAATTTCTTAATTAGTCATTACAAAATTGTCAATGATTGTTATAAAAATTTTGCGGAAATTTTTTATAGATTAATCTACATATTTTCGTCTTTATATTATATACGTGATACATTTGTGCAATCTTGAAACATTATTCCTTACTTGGACCATTATCAAAGACTGTTCCGATTTGACAGATTATCGATCGGCAATTCATTTGCGTTTTAGCAACACCGAAGATGGCAATGTCGCCTTACGATCGTCATAATTGCAAAATGCTTCGCGATCGAAACTTTTCGATGATCTTATAATCGTTTTCTGCATTCAGTCACGCTTATTAACAGTCCGGTCCGGATTCGTCCTTTGTTCCCATTCTCAATATTTCGCACCGAATCAGTTTCTGCACATGTCGTAATCTCCTTTCGATTACGCTGACTTTGTAACACACACGCTGCGGTCGAGCCAGATATAAGCAATTCCGCATGCCTATACGTTGCTGTTGATTATAATGTCTATTATTTTATCCTGTTGCAGTTCCCCGTTTATTGCATGATAACGAGTGCGTTCATAGAGATGTTCAGTATCGTTGTATTATATCTACTATCATGTTCCAAATAGGAAGATAGCCGCTGAATCTAAAATATGTACAAATGCTGGATATGGTTAATTTTTCATTGCGCATTGAACGCAAACGATACTGTACATAAAAGATTCACCAGAAATTATTATTCCTTACTGAGCATTTCATTACAAAAGCATCAGGCATCGCTAATTATATTATCACTACTTACTTTCGCAATTATATACAAGCAGAGAATGACAGAATATCTGCAATTATTGTAATTTCTAGGATCTAGTTCCAAGATTGATAAATTGCAGCAACCGTTGCACGTACTCTTCAATATATCGTTATAATCTATTGTGATATAATATTTTAAAGTATTTTATCAGAGATTAATCAATGTTTATTTCAAATTCTTTTAAATTATCAGGCGATCAGGCTCGATTAAATTATCGATTAATTATCAGGCAAAGTTTCGATTAAAAATAAAAAGATGATTAAATTGAAAGGCATTCATTCTGTCAATATCATTCTCAAGAGATTAATGGAGTCGATTCTGTTTTCTTTCTATTGTGTTTGCCTGACACAAATATTTATAATAAGAAATTATTTTCCAATGTAATCTAAGATTATGTCATCACGAATAATCATTATAATGCTGGAGAATATAAAAATGTATGTCTAGAAGTCTCTCCTATGGCAAGTTCTTGCAAAGAATTAAGTTTCTACACATCTCTTTTTGCAAAAGCAGAAAATAATAAAGTACCCTATGAGAATGATGATAAAGAGAGATAAACGCGATATATCGCCTCGTCTGCCTTTCAGGGATAAACCGCAGCCGAAGAGACACGGCGTGGAGGAGGAAGATGGAGGTACGGGAGCAGAGGAGGTTGTCTCTTTCATTGATCTCCCACCAAACAATCTCACAAAGTTGCCTGAGAAGGGAATTTTAAAGAAACACGGTGGTTATGGTATTGTAATGCCTGATGTTGTAACACAACAAGAGTGGGCGCGATAATTCACGATATTCTGTGGAAAGTAGTTGAAGAAAGCTCGAACTTCGGAATATAGAAATCCAGCAGAAGTTAACCGAACTTGTAGCTCAAGTTATAGGATAACTCTTCGTTATGGGATGTTATCGTTTCTTGGAGAAACCAAGATCTTTTCCCTGCCTTTTCAGCGTACTTTTCACTGCCGTATTTTGAGACAAAGAGACAAATCTACACGAACGCAACAATATTTATTTCGAGATTCTATTTTTTTAATGATACAATTAATGATCTATTATCTACTATCATTTACTACGTTTGTATATTGTCTATTCTTTTTAACATTATTAGAAATATTAAATAAAAATAGTGTATGTTATTTTGCAAACATTAAATCTAACGTTTGACGTTAAACTCGATTAAATATTCAAGCTAGATTTAAAATTTAGATGAGATAAAAAGAAGAATATTTAAAGAATTATCCACTATCTTGTGTATATTACATGCTCGGTTACCTTCCTCGCAAAGTCGAGCTTTTTACATCAACTCTTCACAAAAACTCGCGCGTTAACCCTTTATAAATTGATTTCTTACATATTTCACACATTTTCATCCACCAAGAGGAATATAATTATCGAGAAACCGTTACGAAGAAACAATTTCAACACATACAATCATAGATATTGACACACTATCAAAGATCGAGATTTTAGGAGATTTAATTTATGTTAAGATATATAAAGGGTTAATATATATGGGGTTCTTAAAAAGATTTCCTGAAGGATTTTATAATTGTTTAACTCTTCCATGCGCTAATCTCAGATTTGCGTTCCAAGTAAACATTCGCGTGCAAGTAAGATACATATTAACATAATTCTCACAATTTCCATCCAAAAATTAATCAAACAGATAGTAATCACTGTTAGCGATGAAATATGAGTCTACCAATATACAATGTACAAAAAATTCACGAATCTCGAAGAAGAAGTTTGAGGGAGGGACGAATTGTGCACGAAAGAGTTAACGCGGCTTGCACCGTCACGAATCGCTTTTACGGAATTAACTCGAGTCACATATTCACTAGGACTAGGTGGAGGCGCAATCGAGCACGTCGAGAGAACTTTGAATCAGCTCAACGGCTACCACGAGGATATACTCGAGGTACTGAAGAACGCAGCGAGTCGTCGCGATCTCGCGGGTACACCGTCTGGTAGTAGCAATCTCTTGGACGAGGACGTTCTACGCAAGTCGCTTGCGGAGGTCGGTTGGCATCCTGATGTATACCGCAAGGACACCGATGGCCAGGATAATGGCATCGATAATGGACAGGATGACGAGGAAGAGGACGTAGAACTGCAACCACCATGCGGCACCATTCGTATACGCACTCTCGAAGATCTTATTCGCCAACTGGAACATCGAGCAACTACGAGGTAAATATTTCCTTCAGCGCTTTGGAATTTCACAATGCCGCAGCGAGATCTCTGAATATTCACGATGAGGAATATTGGATAATTTTTTTACTTATCAATAATTTTCAGCCTAAGATCTTAGGATTATTCTATAGGGTGGATAAACGTCGATTTTGAAAGAAAACACGTAATTCGTTGAAGTTTCAATCAATCTAATCTTAATGTGTTGCATTCGATACATATTTTTTTTTTAAATAGATGTTTTGAGTTCTCTTCGCCGAAAACATGTCAATGATTGATGTTTGACGATTGATTGATCTCATTAGACCTTACATGACTGGTCAGATGAGTCCGAGTGGTTCCGAGGAGATTCGAATGTCCGAAGGCGAACCGGATCGGCACTACAGAATCGATTCTTCTGTTTGTAGCGAGTCATCTCAAGGGTAAGAATTTGTCGGAGAAAAACACGTGCGCTTATGTCAGACAAGCTTTCGAATTCAGTTCAAAGAGAGCCTTAATATCGAAACACTATCGAGATCTTTCATTTCAAACTTTGGTGATGTTAATTACGAAATACAAGATACATTTCTAGACGTTTTAGTAATGATTTGTAAATTAGACATTTATCAGTATACTTACCAAAACGATCAAGTAAATACATCTGAGCTTTTTCATACTTTGTTGATCACAATTATTGTCAGCAGACATTTCACACGCTGCCGTAACTTTCACTGTGAATTGCTTACTCTATCTTCTCTTTCGCCAATTTATTATCTTAACCCTCTCATATGCCAGTAGATTACAAGTACAAAGTTAAAAAAAGATATTCTTAAATTATATTTTATTATATTTTTATAAATCTAACTCAATTTTATTAGTAAGATATAATTATAATTTTCCCGTAATTTTCGCATACAGTTAATTAATTTTAAGTTTTCCCTTTTGTTTTCCTTTTGAAATATAGGTCAGAGAAATATTATTCGGTTTTTGTTGATGTTATATAGAAATCAAGTTAAATTCTGTGTAGAGAATCATTAAAGCACATAAAAATTCTAATAATGTTGTATCAAAATGCACACATGAAATGAGAAAGATGAAAATGTGAAAATGAATTTGGAAATCTAGATTAATCTAGATTAACGCGTTTTCTGCTGAAGAGATACTTGAATAATTATGTAACAGGATGAGAGGGTTAACTAATTATCTTATTCTGCTTCCTATCTTGCGCAGAGGGCTGTAAAACTCGACGCATTTATTTATGTACATCAGACATCATGTTCGGTGTATTGCGAAACTGTAGATGACAATAAAACACGCGCAAGGTTAATGAGAAAGGGATACACACTTGGTAATAAATCATTAATTATTTACACGGAAAATTTACTCGAGATGAAATGCGGAGTCTGTTTATACTAAATAAACGTAAGGAGCTTGATCATACATTGCTCGATAAAAGCTTGATGACAAATTAATTGTGATTCAATCGAGATATAAAGCGCCGAGTGACAAAATAGTATTTTAGCGTCAAATAAAATTTATCTACCGATACCAGGTGTGAATGTCACCATTGTGGCACCCTAGAAAACATAAAAAAACACTTGATTACATTATAAATATAAACATAAAACTAATTAATCGTACAAGAAATGGCACAATGGCCAAGCAATGGTATGGATAAACGCGTCCCGAGTAGCTTTCACATAAATATTAATATTAAGAATCCAAATTAGGATCTTTCAAATATCAAGAGACGGTTTAGATTTAGAGGAATTTCGAGTAGCAGATGAAAGATAACACGAATAGAAGTCGCATAGACCGTGGACTTGTGCAGGAGTTGGTTGATTTTCCCACGTAGAAGCAGAAGATGTAGCCGCGGCCGCGACGAGGATGCTAGTAGATTCGTCTACGGTAGATACCGTCAGCCAACGTCCCGAAGTCCTTACGGCAATCATCAACATACCCATCAACACTCCCATCAAATACACCCTGAGGACGAGGGTATCTATGAAACTGCCGATCCTGACAGAGGCTCAAATACTAGGGGTGAAACACCCGATTGTGAAAGGTATTGCGAGATTCTTGCATCATGGAAAACCTTATACGGCTTCACTAGTAGCGATTACTCACACCGATGTCGACATTACATACGTATATATCACTCCCTCTCCTACTTGTCACTAATCCCATGATAAGTCGCGTGTATCTCAGATAAGGATGGTGCATGTATTGTTGTCCGCAAATAAATGAATCAGTAATGTTACGTCGGAGATCAACGATAGGCGCAACTTGAGAAGACTTTTAGAAACAATAAGATTTTTAATTTAGACAAAACTAGATTTCTAATGATTAGACTGCGATAATTTGAGAACAAAAAAGAAAAAGAAAAGATACTGTCACACGAATTATTATTGCTGACTAGAAATCATTCTCTCTTTCTTCCTCCACCTCCTCTTTCTCTCTTTCTCTTTCTCTCTCTCTCTCTCTCTCTCTCTCTCTCTCTCTCTCTCTCTCTCTCTCTCTTTCTTTTTATGCGAAGTATAAATAGACTCGGCATACAATACTCAATTCATTATTTCGCAATTGCAGCATTTGCAATTGCACATTGCATATCGAATCAATGAAGTAAATGGTCCAAAGTAACATAATTTACGAAATTCCGAAGAGAAAAGTAAAATGCACACAAAAGTCTGCATGCTTTTTGTTCGCTTCTGTGTTATCTATAGATGTTCTAAACAATGATACGATAACAATATATCTGGCCAATGAGATTCAATGTAAAATATTTTTATTAAATTCCTATTTTATTAAATTTATAAATCAAATCTCTTGATATCTCATAAAACATTTCTTAGAATTTACTTTAATTTTTACATAGAATCTTTATCTTTTTAAGTTTATTTTACCGATAACTATTTTTTATGATTTCATAAAATTAATCTCCATTTATAATATTTATAATGTTTTATAGATTTGAGATATTTGATAATCTACAAATGTAATCAAATCTCTCACACTTATAGCTTGTAAAACAAAATGATAAAATATTTCAGTTTTATTCAGAAAGTATAAGAAATGTTTACCAATGATTTTTCATTGATTCTCATTCTTATTGAAATCTCTCATTCTCAATCTCTTATAATTAATGTAGGCACTTATCCTTATCTGAAGTTTTATTCATGTTGGAATGTTTGAAAATAATATGTTTATGAAATGTTAAATATCAATCTTAGTAATAAATTGCAAAGCTTCGCACGCGCTTTAGATGTTTTCATTAATTTTTCAGTTAATGTGTGTACGTGATATTTTCTCAGCGTTAATTTAGAGTTAATTCACATTTAAATGTAATTCAATCGAATTTTATTAGAAGAAATTTTTATAAAGTCATTGAACATATGTAAGAATGTTTTGATGTAGTTATAATTAGACATAGTTATTTTTTTAATTAAAATAATTTTTAAAAATTTGTAATATTTATTTAACATATTAAACAAATCCAACATATTAAATCAAACCAGCATTACTTCTATGTAATTGAATGATCAATCAAAACAAAATTGCTATTAAAACGGTAGAATTTCCTTTTTTACTTTACTTCTCAATTATTTTATAGACAAAAGAGAATAAAAAATAAAAAATAAAAGAAAACAAATTTCGAAACTGCATTGATAACTGGTTTGCTTATGTTTATGTAAGATCATTTTATATATTAATATCATTATTATTTTGCTATTTTTTCAAGAATCATTTTCAAGTATTAATTAATCTACTAATTGATAATAAGGGCTAATAAGAAGAACGTTATAGAAAATCTGATAATATATCAATTTAATCATGTGATACGATGTCAACCCTTTGCCGTTCGGTACTATAAATTTCACGTCGCATTGTAGATCTAGCGAAAAATCTAGATCTGAGCCTGGAATAATCACGTACGCACTGATAGCTCATCTTCTGGGTCAACTAGTTTCCTCTCGTTGGCTCCATTTACTGAATGTTATCACGTTCTGCGTTCGAATGCAGCATTAGTGGCGGTGGACTAGATCCAATGGGCTCGTGTAATCTTATTATTTTCTAGTGATGCATTTATTCAAGCTCAACAACAAGTAGCCCGGTGGACTAGTGAGGACGGAGGAGGAGTGCAGCACCGGCCGCCGCAGCAGCCACCTCCACCATCTGCAATGCAGTTGCCGGTGCAGCAACAGGCGCAGCAGCAGCAGCAGCAGCAGCAGCAGCAACAACAACAGCAGCAGCAGCAGCAGCAGCAGCAGCAGCAACAGCAACACCAACTGCCGGTGGAACAACTGCCAATCAAGCAGCGTGGCTATTATCCATCCCCCCCACAGACCGAAAACAGTCTCGACGTTGACAGCAACGCCGAGGCCGAATCTGCTCAATCCCAGCAACAACAGCAAATGCTAAGCGACGTTCGTGGAATCGATGTTAATCACTTGCCTAATATTAACAAACGCCCACTAGACGATAATTTTAGTCTAGACTGTAATATAATGAATAATGGATCCCCCAAAGAATTACTTACCAACAACACTAGTGATAACGAAAATACTGCCCTACTGCCCCCCACGCATTTTCCCGAGTACAAGCATTGATAATTAATTAATCGATGACAGATAGTGTCCGAGGAAAAAAGAGAAAAAGGGAAAAGTCGTAATAATAATTATTATTATAATAATAATAAAGCATAGTGATGTGACAATGATGATGACGATGACGACGATTTAATCTCGAACTCGCATTTTATACCGAATAGTGTAAATAACGATAAACTGTAATTGCGACGATTATAACAACAACAACATGTATTAAATTATAATGAATTCAAATAATCTATATGAAATGTTTATTAATAAACATTAGTAAAATGATTTACTCAAATCCCACTATGCATTTGTCATTTCATTCCTTCGCCTATTTTATTTAACAAACAATACGTAAAAGCAACTAAATTAATTCATAAATTTATTCAAGTGAATAAATTAATTTAAAAACTTTTGTTTCGAAAATTTTTTTTTTAATTTAAAAAAAATTTTGGAGATAATGAATAATTACAACTTCATGAAGATAATAAACAAGATAATACATGTTGGATCTTATATTTTTAAATTCAACTGTATTTTATTAATGGATAAAAAAATATCCTAATTTTAATATTTTACATAAATTTTATCTCACGATTTGCAATTGCTATAGGTTTATTCATATATGCGCATGCGCACGAAAATCATCACTATCAATATTGCTCCAGAGAGCATTCGAAAAATGGCAGACTGTGAGAAGGAGGAAGCACACAATCTCGTAAGCTATTTACATTTACTTAACGTTTATCTAATCAATTATACGACCTTGTTACGTTTCACTTGCTGTATATAAGGGTTACGTGTTGTTCTACTAATCTGTAGCTACGCTTTATCAGCATCAATGAGAAACGTATTAGAGGTTATACCGTTTGACGTTTCATTGACACATTATATATGCTAATATATTCAAATCGATAGCATAATGCCAACTTTGCTTTCAGCAAATGGAGTTTGAATGGGTGCTTCACGAGGAAGTACATTCTTCGTTGTCACAACTTCGGAACATTTTGATGGTATAAAATGAAATAACTATTATGATTATACAACTATGTAATATGTCACATATAATGCTGTTATGTCATACTGAACATAATACTATATTATGTTCACATTAATTTCATTACTTATTATATATATATATATATATATATATATATATGATATTATAAGCACATAATATGTGCTTATAATTCATGTATTAATTTAAAAAAAACATAATTTATTTTAAGGAATGTACTCAGCGGTTTCCACGGGCTGCTTTTGGTAATGATCAACATAATAAAACCGATAGATTTGTTTTTGCGGCACCACATGATCAAGTCAAGTGTATTGCTGTTCTGACTGGTGATAGCATCACAAATGCAGTAATGAATTTATTACATTGTTAAAATCATGATAAAATTACAATAATCTCATTGAATTAATAAAAAATATTTTCCTTATTTTGTAGGAGGTGAATTTTAAAATACAACGACAACAGAATGTTAATATGAGAACAAGTATTCAAAGTGAACATCCATGGAAATTGCAGCAGATTCAAGATGCCGCGAACCATTTACAACAAGGGATTGCGCATATAGATAATGTAGATAGACATTATCTTTTTAAAACATCGGACGAAGTCATGCATGTGTTAGGTAATATTTTGGGTTGTCTTCAGAGAAGCAGAACCACTTTAATTGTACCTAGAAAGAAAACAATTGATGATCTCATCAAAAGTCGAAATATGGTATGCATTAAAAATTGATTTTATCTTTGCAATAGATACCTCAGTTTTCTATTAATGTGTTTACTATTAACGTTTTTTATTTACAGAAGTCTCTTAATCCGAACCTTCCAGAAAATTTGGCTATTAGTTTTTATATCCAAAGCTACAAGCTGGTATTAGCTATTTACCAATTAGAAAATGCTCATGGTAGTGTAAAATATGAAACCCAGCAAGCAGAATGCAGCGTGCCATGGTTAAACGATGCCCTTGTATTGCTTACCATTGCATTACAACTTTGTCAACGATTGAAAGACAAGGTTTTCTGCCGTCATAAAAGTTTTAGTTTAATTTGATAAAATTTGATAAATGTGTCATAATATTACATATTTTTCAGATATGTGTCTTTTCCCAATACAAAGATTTTACGGTGGGATCTCGTGTTCCTTCCGCGATAGGTTGGTAACCAAGAAATTTTCATATTTCAATGAAATTTGATATAGTATGGTGCTATGTGCAAGTGAACAAATTTGGCCTCAATTGAGTAACACTTGCTCTGGCCTTTGTTTTTACATATGTTAATTGTTGTTGTCCTATTCTGTATCGCACTTGTATTAGATTGTTATTCTAGTGTTTCTAAAATTGATTATCTAATGTGCGCCTATAATAATAATAATAATATTAATAATAATAATAATAATAATAATAATAATAATAATAATAATATAGTAATATATAGTATATGATATATAGCGCAATAGTTATTGAAACATCTAATTACAGATTTTCATTATGTCTTTACATTGATATATAATGTGAATCATGGATAATAACAATTTACTGTAGATCAGAAATGGAAGATAAAGAGTATTTTGCCAATTACTGGTGTGCCTATCACCATGTCATACTGTGTTCTTGCCATTTCTGAGGTAGTTTTCACGTAAATGTATAAATTTTTGACTTTGGCATATAATATTAGACATGTCATTTCATATATCAATCTATCAAATTGATAGAATGATATTCAAAAATATGACTACTGTGATTCTAGAAATCCATAATAATTCTATAATCTATATAATCCTCTCCTTACTAATTCTTAGAATTGCTATATCTTTAATAAAGATTGATATTGTCTCTTTTATTACATATTTTGTTTTTGTTTATTTAAAAATTTTTATTTAAAAACTAAACATCTTTAGTTTTATTTTATTTCTTTATTATTTTTACTTTATTTTATAATTTTAATTTCATGGAATTAATATATACATATATATTTGTTTATTACAGCAAAAAAATATTTCAAAGTATTAAAAAGGATAGAAACGTAATGCAAAATTTGGCACCTTTATGTTTAAAAAAAGGTGTGCTAATTTATTAATAAGTTGTGTCTATTTATAGAAAAAAATCTATTTTTATCTTATTTTTATTATTTATTATTATCTAAAGAAAATAAATAGATGGTGCTTCGTGAGTACACGATTCTGTATTTATATAAAAATATCAACCGTCTAAATAATAGGACACAATAGAATTTTTATAATTGTTATTTTGATTACTGAAGTTATCAAAGAGGAGATACAAATATGAACGTTTCATATACATATATATAATATAATACAAAAGATAGGAAGAAAAAATTACCAAAGAATTGTTTTTCCGATTATTAACGGTAAGGGAAGGATTAAGAATTAAGTAATTTAAAAAATGCTTTAATATTGTAAATAGTTAATACCTCTGTAAATTATAGAAATGCGTGCAAAAAAAGTAAATTTACACAACTTTTCAACATTGAAAAATTTATTGGACTAATTTCTATTGCGTGAAATGGTTCTAAAAATTATGATTACAATAATTTATTATATTACGAAATTTTTGCGTTAAATGAAAGCCTATATTTGATTTTCATTTAATGAGAATAAGTTGAAGGATTGGAGATATTATCCGAAAAATATGCTTAAATTGTTATGTATATTTCTTCATATATATTAACAGTTATTTTTAATTATTTTAATAACTTTTATGATTTCTTTAATTTATATTAAATATAAAAAAATATGAAAAAACTGTAATATATTTAATATAAATTTAATATTTTATATTTTAATATTTTATATTTTAATATTTTATATTAAATTTATATACAAAAGTATTGTTTATTATTAATACAGATTTAATTCACTCTATGCTTATTTGCAAGTTTTATTGTATATATTATGTTCTTATCCAATTTATGTTTTAAAAATATATTTGCAATATTTATTGAATGTTTGAATTAAATCGTTACCTTTTGTCTGTCTCACTATTCTATGGTGATACATATTTTATTGAAATAATTTTCTAACATTTATTTGCAACAACAACAATATTTTAATTAATAATCATTTTGCATCAATGAACCGTACTATATTATCGCTTATCGTACTATATTATAGTTTTTCTACCTCGGATCGTAATATTATGAGATAGTTTGAAAAAATCCAAATTTTAAAATATGAATGTTAAATTTTTTGAATTTTATTTTATTTTTTCATCCCTTATTTCATTTACAATTTAATTTATTACTCCATTTTTATTTATTGAACAATTTCTTATGTTATTGTTTAATATTACGATTATAATATATATTAAAACGAATCCTACATTGGATGAATCATTATCAATGTTTTATTTATTTCTGATCTAAATTTAGTAAAATGTTTTAAATTTCGTGTCTACGTTGAATAACTATTGTGATTGGTCCGCTACTTGATCGTTTCGATACATCGAAAAACTCAATATCTCAATAGAATATAATTCGAATCATAATCAGTTACTGGCCGTGTCGTGGCAACTGACAAAGTTGCATATAATCGTTTCGTGACTATTAGTGTTTCAAAGGGTATTAGTTGCAAATAATTATCAAAATTATTTTGTAAGTCTTTGGTTTCATGACATTAAGTGGTATACGTAATCGTTAATCGAAATTCTGTAATGCTAGTATTGGTAATTCGCTTCTGTGTACGTAAATCGGAAATCTCATTACATATTTGATTTTTTCGTCGCAGAAGATTGAAGATATCAATGCATAATCGTCGATAAGTATGCGCATATTTAATATCATTCTCTAATTTATTACGTGATTTTAACTTTCTGCAATATGTAATGCACTATTCTAACTATTTCCGTTATTTATTAAAATATTTGAAATTACATCGCTGCATTAGGCAATAAAACTTAGGCTATTTCAGTTGCACTTTCTGTAATTATTTTCCTTGCGATTGAGTGAAGCGAATTATCTTCGTCACGGAAAGGTCTATCGAAAATGGTTCGTTGCGATTGGTCTGCCATTTTAATCATTTCGATATTTCGAGAAACTCAATATCGCAATTCGATATTGAAAAATTTGAATCTCAGTTAGTGATGATCGTCGCGATGATTCTGCAGTTATATTCAATCATTCGTGTATTTCTTACATTATATTTTAAACTTATTTTTATGTATAATGAAGTATTCGCAATATTTCGTTTAGTATTTCTCCTAATCGTGTTTATAATGTTTAAGGTAAATATGAAATGACGTGTAGCCTCTCGACACATTAACGTCGCGATAACCGTAACCTACTTCCGTGCGTTCAAATTCTTTATAGAGTCTTTTATCGTGCACTTCACGTTATTTTCTCCCTACGGTATTTATTTCGGGATTATTAATAGATATGTTTATCATATATGTCTTATTATTCTGTAACTTGATGAAATTTATAGCAAAGTGGAAATTTGATAATTCTTTTAATACGACGCGGATATAACAATTTGCGTGCGATATTTATAATAATTAAAAGTTCATAACTCGTTTCTATGTTTACTTGACTAAGCAGAGATATTTCTTCGCGAGAAGTCGAGAAATGATTTCAAAGAAATGATTAATTGAAATAACAAATATCAATCGAAATATGAGCGAATGATAACAAACAGTTTTTGGTTATGTATCATCGATAATATTTTGTTGGTAAAGTGCAGTTGGTAACGCATCCTAGATCAATCAAGATTTGTGTTATCATTGTGCATAAGAAATTAGTAATGTATAATCGTTTCGACTTTTCTTTGGCAGATGGCGATAGTATTAACTTTTTATCGTGTGAAATCTGCTATGTGAGCGATTTAATCCATTAACATTTTAATCACTAATATTCTTATTTTGCTATCATTATTGAATTGAACTCTTCATTAGTATATCTTTTACGAAAGGTCACACATTATTAATGAGTATATGTTTGCATGCGATATTTATTGATTAAAATAAAGTCATTCTGCGTGTATAATCTTTTTATGTATGCACTTACGGTAATAACATTATTACTTAATTAATTTAGTGTTTTTTAATCAAACAAAAATTACTAGAAATTTATTTAATGAACTTATAGCATAAATATTTATAATAATACGATATAATACGATATAATGTTTGATCTTTAGGCAATTCTAATAAATAGAAAAGAAATTGACATGATAAATAAAAGGTTCTGAACTTTAAAAGCTATTCTCAAGTTATCGTTCTAAATAATATGTATGTTTCTCTTTTATATATATATATATATATATATATATATATATATATATATTAATCTTCATCTCGTAATGAAGTATTAAAAGTATATTTTAAGTATCTATTTATATATACGCGAAATACTTTTAACATTTCATTACGCAAGATTAAAATTAACTTTAAATATAGCGTATAAGGAATACACAAGCGACTGATACTTTATATATGCAATATTTTATATATCGAATAAAGGCGAGACCGTTAAAACTGAACTTGATCTCCGGTCTCCGTTTAGCATGGTCGCTGCTCATGGTAAAGCGCTCGCGAAATAAGCGCTCGTGCTTTATACTGAAAATCGCGGGCAGCAATCCCGTAAATGCGATTGGCCGTTGATGCCAGCCCTACCTAGACGGTATCTGATTGGAGTAGAGCTCGTAGCTCTCATCCGTACTTTCCGCGGACGCTTCGGAAATCGCAGACGAAACCACAGAGCACGAAACATCGCGGGCGAATGCAGAGCCTGCTCACGAAACCTGATAAGCCGGTGCAATATTTTTCCTAGATGCATCTAGGACGCTCGGAATCCTATTTCTGCTTGGATGCTTCGATTTTTATATTTCATACGATGGAATAGAATTCATATCTGCTATTTAATATGTCTGTTGGTTTTCGATAGAAAAAGAAGACAACAAATATATATATAGGATTGAATAGGAAATCTATAACTGAAGCAAGAGAGAATTACGTGTATCTTTCCGTAAAAAGTTTCTTGTTTAAATCTGTTTCTTGATATTAATGAGTCTGCTTCGTTGTCTCCTAAAATCAAGTAATCGAGTAAAAAAGGAAACATATGATCGATGCTAATTAGTAATATGGTCTTAAGCATATTTAATTAAATATCGACATGAAAGTCCTTGATTAATTCGATTATTCGATCAAGATTCGAAACTTACGTAGAAAAACAAAGCTTTCAATTAATAATGTTCGATTTGATTAGCTTGCATTCAAAATTAATAATTAAAATTAATAAAAATTGCGCCTTAATTATTCCCTAATACCTCGAAGTTTTCTTTTTTTTTTCAATTTTTATTATTTTTATCCAAGATCAATATTGGTTTCAAAGACACATTAAATAAAAGCGCAATTTTATCTCTTAACGCTATGCATACCGCTATTTCAATTGATATCAAATTTTATAATAGCGACGGAATCATCTTTATCGTACTATAAGAGATAATATCCGAGATAACATCTGAAAAATATCAAATTAACGAAATTGGAAGGTACGTGATATCCTCTTCGCAGCTAACGGCTCGATATAGTTTTCCGCGATTACGTGCCATAATTTTTGACGTTTCTCGGGAACGTTCTGCTGTGGCATTATCGCAAAAATGTTCTGTCGAATATTTCGGGAGGCGAAAAAAAAAAAGAGGAAAGAAAACGTCACGAGAAAAGCGACGGATAAGCGACAGCGAAGGCGGTTATGGGAAGCACCTTAACGAAATTCCGCTCGCACTTGGATGCACGGCCTGGCAAAGTGACACTCCTCCGACGAGTAATCGAGTTATTCGACATCTTTCCGGATCCTCCCCCGTCTTGCCACCTTCTGCGATCGCTCGCTAGTACCGCTCGGCGATTTGCTGATTACTGCACGAGTTAAAAAAGAGCAAGAAGAAGAAGAAAAAGAAGAGGAACACATTTGTGACAATGGAGAGGATTCAAACAAACGAATTTTTTTTTTCTTTTCGTTACGTCATACAACATATAATAATTATCAATAATTATCGATATTTCTTTTTATTACCACGAATTATAATTACAGGAATTATAATTATAGGTTAAATATAGGACAACTCATTGACAATAAATATTAGATTAAAAGATGGAAGAGCTTGTGAAAAGCTCGTTTCCCTCGAATGCGCGCAAGCTATATTAATTATTTGCGATGTTTATCAGTGACATAGGCGAGACGTGTCTTATCTCCGTCATTGAGTACGGCTTCGCTAATTGGATAAATCTTTTCGTCAGCTACATGACCAAGCATTAAGTTTTCAATTACCACTTATTATTAATAAAAACTATCAAAGCTAAGATGCATCGAGCAGAAGTAGCATAATGAAAACAATTGTAAAATAATTTTATTTATCATGTATGTATTTTTTAATAAGATAATTTTTCTGAGTTAATATTGATGTTTTAGTTAAGTCATATCTTCAATGTAAAATAATTAGTCAACATTGTAGTTGCTTTAATTTCCATTTGCTTTGTACATATATATATATATATATATATATATATATATATATATGTACTTTGCGGGACAAATGTGTTCTTAAATATAAAGCGAAAAGATTCCCATAATCTTAATTTTTGATTGATACATAGCAAAATGTTATAATTGCACATAATCCTGACTTTTCCTCTCTCATGTCTGATCATCCTTCGTTTAACGCCCCATCACCGCGTATTTCGACTTTATTCGGATTTAGCGTAAAAACAAATCAGAAGATCCGTCGAATCGGCAGTCGTTGAGTGAGACGATGAAAATTCGACACGTGATGTTTATGTATATCTCACTGGAAAATATGCAGCTGGCTGGAAGATATTCGGGATCCAGATACACGTTGTTTTTAACAATCGCAGGAATCTACAGGATTGGGTTGCCAGGGGAGGGTGCAGGGGAGGAAGCGTTGGGAGGAGCGGTTGGCTTTGCAGTGCGGCTCGGCCAATATTTCAAACGGCCAGACATTCGGAAAGAATTGACAAGGTACGCGCGCATTCTCTCCTCTCGCAAAACAACCCTTTCGTCCGCGGGCCAGGCTGGCGTCGCGGCGCATCCCCTGAACAGAATGGGGAGTAGAGGGGCGCCAGAGGAATCCCGCCGGCGGCCATCTTGTTGTTTGTGCAACCGCCGTCATACTCGCGCCCGTCGCACGGCGCCAGCTTCCATCGCGCGTCCCATTGGCGCGTTTAATCGCCAACAACCGGCTAACGTCGAAAAGCGGATTAATCTTTAAGGATAATTGGAAGGGAATCGTCCCGACTATATTTATGTGGAAAAATAAGGGGGACGGGAGGAGGCGACGATCTCTGCGCGTAAGGGGGAAGCGAAATCATTGGTAACGCGCCAGGTCTCATCCCTTCACCTCGCACCGTAATCGCGTATTTTTAACTCTCAGACGTGTGAATATAGATTATATATAATTATATATCTATATTATAGCTATATAATTATATACGTCGTATATCATTATTATTATATGATTAAATGCACATGATTATAACAGGAAGCAATTTTTTATGAAGAGATGCTGCCTGACATTTTCAAAATTACGATTGTCCAATCTATTTATAAAGTTGTAATATCCTAACGTTGCTATATGTAATATATACTATATATAATATCGATATGTACATATGAATACATATGAATTTAAAGAATAGATCGTGATTTCTACGTTTTAATATATCTCGATAAATAACTTTTCTTTCCAAAATACATATTACGTTTCTCGAATGTAACAAAGCGAGTTACAGAATGTGGCACACGGATCGGATTCCGATTACCCGGCATCGAAGATTAAACATGCCCCCCGCCGGGGATCCTGACAAGAACAAATTCTCGCGTACGAGGAATCCTGGCGTTCCGACTGCGCGACGCGAAAAAATATTTTTGCGCCACGCTGGGGGATTGTTTTCGCGGTCGCGCGTGGATTTTAGCGAAAAATGTCCCCCGGGGCGTGGGCAGCGCTCGTTTTTAACACATCGACTGCAGCTCGCGACTCGTAAATCCGGCCGCGTTCGATTTGAATCGCCCGGTAGCGTGGCGGAGGATGCCCGATAGAGGGGGCCCTCTCTCTCCTCTCTCCACTTTCCCGCCCGGATAGGAGGCAAGGGGTCAATAACCCGGTGTACCCGTCGCGCTTTTTCCACAGCCGCGAAATGGATGTGGAGGCCCATTGCGGCCGGTAGCCGAAATGCACAAGTATTCCTCCGGCGGAGATGATCGAGTTTCGCCGCAATTGAAATTGATATTGATATTTTTTTGCGACCACCGTCGCCGCTACCCCCGCCGACGCCGCCGCCGACGCCGCTGCGTTGCTGTCGCCGTTTTGGCGCGAGAGTCACGCGCAAGTTGCGCTCGTGAGAAAAAGCGAGATATTTTTGTCGCAATGTATCGTTAATTCATCCGATGAAAATATCTAATATACGTGATTTGACGTCTGATAAACTGCCTTCTCTTTCCCAAGGATAAAGATGTCTTCGATCGAGATTATGAAATTTTTAGCTTGTCGAGGTATTTCATTCGTACAATTGCTTGATTTAGCTCGTTAGTATTTTCGTTTGACGTTAACGAATCGTATAACAATGTATAAATGTATATGCAACAAAATTGCAAATAGTTATGAATATGATAATTGTAATAAGATATTTTTAAATAATTGCAATGTACTTTTTACGCACAATTGTTTCAATGAATTAGATAATTAACGGATTCTTGGAAATGTAACATCTGCACGATAGCAGCATAGAATTAAGAATTTTTTATCTCGAAAAGATAAAATGTGTGTATGCGTAACTGCACATTTTGTTGACATTCGATTTCGAAATATCATAAAATCTTATAAATTCTCATTTATCGGCTTACTTTAAGCCGATATCGTCGAGATTCAATGACGCGACTGGAAATTATCTCAAAAATTCCAATAGGAAAAATATTCTTAGAGATATTATTAGAACTGGCGGAATTTAGTAAATTGGCATCGACTTGGAGCAGTTTTGCATTTAGATTCCTCGGATTCCTCGAGAGCGATACGTAATAAATCTAAACCGGCACGTGTTATATAATCGACTAACACTCGCACCATGAATTGAGGGGAGAGAGGGAGCTTAGATGGGACTCCAGCTCAAATTGCAAAAAGCGCAAGATAACTTTTTTTCATGAGATCCATCCTTAAAGGCACGCGAAAATGAAATTCTAATTTTATTGCTGCCTCTTTCTCTCGCGCGGCTGGTCTTCTCGTTTATTGCTTCGTTTAATACCATTGCGAGCGAACTCTAAAATCATTTCATTTTTATGTTTCTAGCGCTGACAACGAAAGCGGCCGGAGAAAAGCATGCGCGTTATTATTACTATCGTATCCGTTTCACCAACCGACGATACTCCGCCGATCCGCTGTAATTAACGATTAATCATGACGAATGGACGTTTCATCGCGAGTATTATGTCTGGCGGCGCGAATTAATCATGTGCTCCCTGGCAGCGAATGTTACGTCGCGAATGCCGTATCGACACGCAGATTAATCCTATTCTTGCAAGGAGAAGAACGTCGCCATATTCTCGCGAGCGAATCGGAAATGTCGCGTGAATTAATCGAGTATTCTCGCATCGTGTCTTGCGAGATAAATCAAACATATCTTCACGAGAAATGTTGGGAACGCTGTATCTCGCAACGCGACTTTATTATCGCGAACGGCCATCATATTGGAAGTATTTTCGCGAGTGCGTCGTGAAGGAGAGCGATCATCTGGTGTACTACCGAGATGCTGCCGAGAGAAGGGGAAGGAGGGAGGATTGAGCGCAGAATGACGTAAGTGATCTCACGTATAATTAGCGGTATCGATTGGGCCGTTAATTAACATTTCGGAGCCCAAGTGCTTGATATGTGGGATATTTTACGCCTTACGAGCGTATTAGCGCTTATTATGCAATCTTACCGCATTTTCGATGTCATAACTAGATTATGGCTAATTCGCTGCGTTTGAAACGCAGCATTAAGAACGACTCGTGCGACAGCGTGGAATGGAAATTATGGGATTACATTGCGTATCTTTTTGTACGACGGAGAAGAAATTACTTTCTTGTCCAACGAGGGGTAATCTAAAAGACGCACTTCTCTCCTCCGGCTGCTCCGCCGGTTGCTAAAGCGGAAACGGGAAAATCTAGCTTTGTAGTGTAGACAATGTAGAACGGGAATCGTAAACCCGCTAGAGCATCGTGCGACAGTCCGGAACTCGTAGAAACGAATGCGGGAAACGGGACGCGGATTCGGGGAAAAAAGAAAAAAGAGCACTCACTTCCCCGCAGGAGTGGCGAGGGTGAGCCGAGCCACGAAGCGAGGACAGAGAGGAAAGGGCGAATACCACAGGAGTGGGCCGATATGGCGCTTTGAAACTTTTCCACTTTAACAATTATGAGCTGGAATTGAATACAGCTTGGTCCGATTGTGAGTTCGCTCGATTTGCTGTCCTTATCGCTATCGGCCGCCACCATAAATAACGCGCACGACCTCTCGGAGTTTGGGACGATAGTACCCTTTCGATCGAGATTCGCTCAGGTCGCGGGCTGTTTCTTCCGCTTTCTTGTCCGGCGTTCTATCGATGCGTCGTGCATCCCCCGTTGCATTTATGAAATTTAATACGAGCGAGTACACAGAGCATCGAAATGGAAAAAAATGTCAAAGTGAATCGTCGAAGGATCGAAGAGATTGAAATTGAGAATCGATCAGGCGATCGAGCGGAACATTGACAATACGCGAATTTCGGACATAACAATAAAGAGAGATGCGAATAAAATTTATACTGAACGCTCCGAGTTCGTGTCGCTCATGAATCTCTAGACCCGATCGCCCGCCGAAACACAAAAATATTAAGAATAAGATCGAGAATTAAAAATCTGTTAAATGAAGGGTTCGCAGGCAACGATATTTCGATCTCACGGGAGGTGTCGAAAGGGTCAAACTGTTCATGGCGAGATTTACGTTCACGAATATTGTACGCGGCTGAAGTTACACGCCCCGTAAAGTCATGGACCCCGAAAACTGCTGCAAAACGAATCCGAAAATTGCATTTGGAAGTTGCCGAAGGTTCCGTCAAGTCTCGCCAAACGCATCGAAACTGAAGTTCGGCTTGCAGCATGTTTGTTTGCGGCAGTAGGGAAAAGATCGAAGTTAGAAAGAGGAACAGCGAGGAATCGCGCTGCAAAGTCGATAGTAAGAATGGGAAGAACAGAGGCTACACGAGGGAGGATGACGGGAGACCCCTCTAACCGATGCAAAAACGCCGAGAATCGTCGCAAAAGTTAAACAAACGACACTGGCAGTCGCCCGTTTCCGCTCTATGTTCGCCCGAGGAAACTTTCTTTCGAACTGTTTTCTCTTTTTTTGCCATTCGCATTGCGGCATAATCGTTCCAATTCGACATTATCGCCGAGGAGAGTCACGAGGACGATTCGATTCTTTCAGCGCTCGCAAATGTGGATTAGCCTTAAAATTCAAAGAACGCGAAGTCGCGTCGTGCATCATCGGGCAATAAACGTGGAGATTTTGTTTCTCAGCAGCCAGCCCAACTGGCAGATTTACTTTTGACGAATTGCATAATCCGTCCTTAAGAATTAGCGGCGATGATTCGTACACCGCGTATTAGAATCGGACAAAGTGATATCACGTAAACGACATTACAAGCGCACCGGCATCGTCGCGTTTCCCAGAGCTCCGCTTTGATACGATGTCCCGAAGCAAATCCGCGATACCTAATAAAGCCGCGTTTTTGGCGCATCTCGCGTTTCGTCCCGTGGCCGAGTCCGAAAGCTCCTGATAGTGGCTTAGCTAGGATCCGCCAGTCAGTCCACGGATTAGGGTATCTCTCGGCGGCCGCGCGTAATCTCCCCTCCCCCGCCGGACATTCTCGCCACCCAAATCGTTTATCGTCTCCACGCTCCCGTTGTGGACCGTTTGAACGCACTATCGTATAACCGCGCGCGCGTTCCAGTGTCGTCATATTTCTCCTTTATCCCCCGCGAAACAGACGCGCGAAATTACTCATACATCGAAACGCACCGATTTTCGTTTCTCCCCTTTCCCTCTTTGTTATCTACATCGGGGAGTTTAGCCATGCGATGGCCTGTTATCATTGTCGAGGATGTTGACAGTACGCGTGTCTTCTCGACTTACGGATTTGCCAAAGCTGCCGGCGAAAGGATTACCGATCGATCGGTTTTGCTTTCGGTTTTAATAATAATATTTGGTGGTCACATTCGTGGATTTGCATAGCCCGGTGCTTCCGACCTACGGAACGTTGGATAATTTGTATTATAAATCCAAGAAGATCGCAGCACGCTGCATTCCCGCCGTAAGAACATAACTTTCCCACAACGGCGCGATTATGTATCGACGACGCTCCGCACGGTGGTTGTTTTATGGCGCATCGCTCACGTTCTCGGTTCACTCGAAGCGCTCCTCTTCTTCGCTTGCGTCTCGGCGAGACTGAAGCACGGGCAGATGCGCATGAGAGTGTGTATCGGGAGGATCGCGGGGAAAGATATGGCTGTTTCTTGCCGAGTTGACGATAAACTTTCGCACAAGTTAAATACGGGAGCGGGATGAAGATGCATTACCCGGCCATGTCGTCCGTTGGACGCCAGCGCATTGAAGGCAGAGGCACGACTCTATCCGCAAAACCAAGAAAGAGAGAGACAGAAGGAGAGATCGGGCGAAACGAATTTCGCAATTTCTTTGTGCAGCCATAATTTGGAGGGATTCGGTTGTCGCGCTTCATCCGCGTATCTCCGACTAGTCGTTGATGCCTTTCTCTTTCTTCATTATAACTGAATCATCAATCTCTTTTACCGAGTATGTTCTATATATCTTGTAATAACGGAGCTATGAAAAAAATACATAAACATGTTGAAGATGCTAAAGATCAAATAGATTACCATTTTTAATCAGAGACGCAATCATCGCGCAATCACGGTATGTCTTGTGTACGCGCGCGTGTGTGTGCGTTTTTTTTTAATCTAAAAGACTGTTTTATTTGTTTGTTTGTTTGAGCTAATTTTTATAATCTTCCTGCAAATTGGCATACATGCGTTTTGGTATCGCAGCGTGTCCTACAGTAAGTGTAAAGCCAGCGATAATAATCTGTGTAAAATATAGTTAAATGTATTGTACTAAAAATATTCCTTTTAATGTTATCGAAAATTTTCATACGGAAGTAATCGTTTGATGCCTGCAAGGTTTAATCCAAGCGGAAAACATTGAAACTGCACATCTATCTTTCTTTCCCATTGTGCAATGCGAATTAACATATGTGCATGAGTGGGGCAATCTTTTTACGTTTGATTCAATTCTAAAAATAGAACAATAGCTTTTAAGCGAAAAGCCGTATTTCATTCTCTTCATGTAATTCATGAAAATACTGACACGTAACTTACACCGGAATTATAACCAGGTCGGACAACGAGATTGCCTTTATTTCCTGAAAAGGATAAACGTCACGCATTCTATTATCCCTATCCTCGTAATTAGTTGACCGGATATAGCGAGAATTTCAACGCGTTACGATATTTCGATGCGGATATGTTTTATTTCATTCACAGTGGCATGCATTTAAACATTAAATCGTGTTTCTTGCTATGTTATTTTAATTATTATGAGCATATGAACTATATCGCGGAACGTGTTGAAAAATAAAAAACTAGGACGAGCATCGTGCGAAGTCACTTTGATACTCATTTGATATTCAAGAGTTTAAATTTGTCTCCAATTTTTCCTTACTCTCCGCGAATTATCGCGGAAGCTTGCTGCTGGAACCTCAATCGAGCCCTTTCAGGTTCCTTCGAACTTGGTCAACTGATTTTATTTGCATTCGCTTCGTGTCCCTCTTCTCTTCTGCTTCCTTTTTACGTCCGACGAACTTCATTAACAAGTTAATCAATCGCTTGCTAATAGGCTTATCAACTGGATAGTCTAATTCTCTTCCTGGTCCATACACGAGCTTAGGTCGAACGCAGTCTGCCGTGATTCAGCGAACAAATTAAGAATCAGGATACATCGGCGGGCGTAACGATGGCGTCTCTCTCGAGGTCTCCTAGCCCTCCCCAGTGGCCACCTTTCCAGTGCTTGTTCGCAGTGGTTGCGACGCAACGTGTATTAGCCGGCGTGAGGGATGCAAGCCTGCAAGGCCTGAAGGGCCTGAGTTGGCAATAGTGAAGAGCACCCACTCGTTGCGACACTCGTGAGCGGCCTCATTGTCTCTCAAGGGTCTCTTCCACACCACGTGCACGTATACATACACATGCGCGCCCGCACTTACACACGTAAGGGCCTCCTCCTCTCCCCGCGGAACTTGCTTCTCATCCTCGCGGCTTGTTCTGCTCGCGCCGTATTCTGCGCCTTCACAATCCGTTCCTCTTCCTATCGTGGCGTACTCACCCTTTCTTTGACATCGCTCGCTCGACGTCGACGAACAACCCTCTCGGGACACGTCGTCGGTACGGTAGGTCCCGTTTTTGCGTCGTGCGAGCCTGAGGAGGGTCGAGTGGAGACTGAGACACGAAGAGGCCTGTCCTGTCTTAGCTTATCTCGCCTTGTCTCGCCTTTAACCCTTTGACTGCTGGACGCATATGGACGCATATGTGCGTCCGGCAAAAGCTATCGGCGCATGTATGCGCCGATTAGTATGCGTTTACCGATTGTTTCTATAAAAACACACAAAAGTTGTTCGGTGTTAAAAATGGACACATGTACTTATCTCTTAACAACAGCAATAAACAAAATTCTTCTTATGTCGACTATGTCTATTCTCTGTTTCACAGAAACTTATTTCTTTCAAGGATAAACTGTGATCGTGACCACTACGATGGCGCAATTGTTTCATACGCCAAACGCAGATTGTACGAAGAAGAAACTCAGACTATCAAGAACAGCCTGCTCTTATGTTATTTAATATCGCGTAACTGAAAAATTAGCGAGTTAGTTGCACGTCAGTCGAACACGATAGAGTATGCAGCACGCAGAAAGTATTCCGTCCGCATAGATCGCAGCTGCGAGTTGTGCGAGAACATCTATTGCCGTGAACATCGGTTGCGTTTAAACCTAGCATGCTCCGCAGTCAAAGGGTTAACAAGCTTCAGTACTCTCCAACTGTAGCTCAACGGCCGTCACGTTCAGTCGACATCCTCGTTATCACTTTTGGAAAGATATTGCGGAATATCGAAACACCAAACTACGATGTGCTACCAATGTGAATTCTAATGTATATCTGTGTAACGCGTGGTTTACCTTTTTTGTTAACGAGAGGATGTCAAGCTCGATTGATTGATAAATGGATCAGTTGCGAGAGACAAGAGAAGAAAGTGAGAGATTAGATTTCGATCAAAAGATCGTTCTTAAGAAGCTATCGCGAATGTACATCCCTCTTTGCGTTTAATAAATACATTTCCACACGGAAGACAATCCACGTAAATATTTTTCTCTGTTCTCTCGCGATTTCGTATTAATCGATGAACAAGATTCGCTGCACTCGATCGTGCAGATGTCGGACTCGTGGATTCAGCACTAGATGATACGTTCGTGAACGTTTTATCGGTTCATTATACGCAAGATCGATGGCATCTAGGAGGCCGTAACATTTTTCGGATAAGACCGGTCTAACCCTCCGTCCCTTCCTTGGTCGTTGTCTATACGTGCGTGTGCGCGCTCCGCAGACCCGTCTTATCTTAGCGTTTCCGGTCCAGCGAGCCGGAAATGCGTAATAGAGGGAGTAGACGAGTAGACACGAGGGAGCAGCAGGGCGAAACGAGAGAAAGAACGCGAGCACGTGCGGAAAATGGAGAGGGAAAACACGCGCGAATATCGCGTCTGCTATAACGAGCGCTTTCTCTCTTCCTCCTCCTCTGGGTCTCTCTCTCTCTCTCTCTCTCTCTCTCTCTCTCTCTCTCTCTTCTGAGTCTGGCAAACTAATCTCAACTGAAAATCCCAAACTTCCCCTTTGAAGATTATAAACCAGGCTAGTGTGTCTCAATGACATTATTGCACGGTCTTTCGTAACTTCATACGCGTCCTGCCATGCGTTTTCACGCGAGAATTGAAAATGTTTGTTATTTTGGATAACAATGCACGTTGTTTATTTACTCGAGATAAAACCGAATGTACAATGCGCGATATTTGTTAATCTACACGTATCTAGAAGATCCCCGCGTCCCACTGATATAAATAATTCACATTTGTTGCATTTTAGAGGCACGTGTATACGGTAGGGAATGACGTTTTTATTAACAAAAGTAATTTATTAACCTCATACGTGCTTCGAAATTGTATTCGAAAGTGCGACGAGTATATTTACGCTGTTCATAATTTACATCATAGCTATTTTAATAGCCTGTAGAATAACGTCGCATCTAATCAATGATACCTCCCCGTTGCTTTTATACTCACGCTTGCATTAAATTAAATTTACGATCCTCTCAGCATCCTCCTGTTTGAAACTTGAAGATCATTTAACTGAAGCGCTTTGCTTCGCTCGTAAAGAGGGAACGACTTTTGCCGTTGATAAGCAAGCATCAGAAATTGAAAACGGTCGAGTCAAATTTCTGCGCGAAGAAAACGATTTGACTGCCTCGCAGCGTGATCCTGAAAATTAAAGGTGCTGAGGAGAGCGTAGGATCACTTTAAGCCGCTGCTTCGTATAAATTAGTCCCAAAGCCTTCACACTCGTCGGATTACGGAGATTATCCGGATCGTAGGGAATCCGTGGTCCAATTAATCTGAATAGAACTTTGGAATAAGCTCGGTATGAAGAAGCAATCATAACGGCCACTCACGTCGCGAGCAAAACTGGAAATTTACTTATCCGATCGCTCGCTGCACTGAAACAAAGTTCTCTAAATGCACGTAACGGTGCGAATTCGTATCGAGAATTTTTCGAGCGGTCCAACCGTTTCGATCGGAGTTTCGACTGAGTTATAAACTTTCCTTCCTCGTATCATATTTAAATTGTTTTGTCCAGCAAACAGTATCAGATGTAAGCATCTTCGTTATTCCTTCGAAAGCAAGAATTATTTCCAGATTTAGACGTTTGTTAAAGCGAAGCGCGCGATGAGCATCAGGATTAGAGCAGGATCTTTTTCACCTCTGTGTATTTTCATGCAGTTTATTCAAAAGTGATCGGTATTTGCTTCCCTGGAGCACTAATTCACTCGGAATTCATCAAGGACTAGACGAGACACGTTACGTGTTTATGGATCAGTTAGTTGTTTGTATAATAATGCAACAGAGAGGCCTTCGGCGATCTCAGTGGAGAGGAGACAACCGCATTGCTTCACATCGGCACCGATTCGAGCACCATCGAGGTCGACGAAACGCCTGACGTTGCAGTCGCTTCGCGGGTTCGCCGTAGCGTGAAGTACAGCGGGATACGCTTTCGCCTTTCGCTCCCGTTCCTTTAGCCCCCTTTCCGTCTCTCCCTTTTTATCCCGTCGCCGTTGACGACTCTTGGAAACGCCGTCCCGCTCCTATCGCGCCCGCTGGCAACGGGTATGAATATCGTCAGCTCTTTTTCACCCTCGTCGAACATATTTCA
The DNA here is from genome assembly GCA_020341155.1 of Eciton burchellii. Lineage (NCBI taxonomy): Eukaryota > Metazoa > Arthropoda > Insecta > Hymenoptera > Formicidae > Eciton > Eciton burchellii. The sequence goes on along the minus strand of JAHMML010000013.1, from coordinate 2,022,433 downwards.
ACGGCAGTAGGCGTCGAGAGAGAGTCGACTGATGCCTCGGCACAATTCCGAATACGCCGCGGGGTGGCTCAATCGCTCGTTCACTTCGATTGGGATTCCACCACTTCCGGGAGAAGACGTGAGCCTGCCAAAGGACGCGGAGGACGGCGGAGGGGCAAAGACGCGAAGTGTAGTTTTTCTCATGGTGGTCATCGCGTCCGGCGAAGCTTATGTACCGAGATTCCGAGATTATATAATTTTTTTATATTTCATATATAATTGTTTATTCGCATGTAATTGTTCATTGTTTAATATCGCTTCATGGAAGATTAATTATTATCGCGAAAGTTTAAGGATATTAGTCTTAATCTCTCATACGAATCTTTTTTAATTAGTCTAGATTAATTCGTAATTGATGCGCTTTCATTTAAATTAATTCGAGTATATCGGGCATATAGTTTCGAAATGAAAAGCATGAAAGATTTAATAATTTTGGTATAATCTAGATCGTAAGCATCATAAAATGCTAATTCGCGATTGGTCTTGTAAAGCGTAAAAGAGAAATTACGAAAATAAAATAATCGGTTTATCTTCTTTCGATCGAAGAAAAAGATTTGGTAATATCGGTTTCTTTTGTATTAGTTCTTTTGCTTACTCTATTTAATTCTACCATTTGAGTTGCGAGCGTCGCATGAGTTAATTATCTATCGCAGCTCTCGCAGAGATTCTATTGTTAGTCTACACGGCTAATTAACTCGTGTCACTTGAACTAAATAGCCGAGTCTTATTTAACTTTAGTGTCGATTTAGGTGGATTTATTTAACTCAATTATTTAACTAGACTTACCGAAGATCCAACATGCGAACAAATATGGATAAATAATAGCCAAATTTAGCAGCACAATAGCACGAATCCCGAATTAAATAAAAAATATCAAACGAATACGTTTTGAAATTTCAAACAAGAATCTTTTCGATTAGATTAAAATTACAAGATCTGGAGGTGAATATAATGCATTGAGGGATATTATCTTCCAGTTAGATGAGTTTGAATATCCATTTTTTCGTAAAAAATGGTGTCTTTCTGTAAAAGAACAGAAGAAAGGAATATAATTGAAGAATTTTGCGGTATGAAACATTACTATATTTATCAAGAAACAAATATCTTTCACTATAACAGTGTAACGTGGATTTTTTCGAGTCTACATTACAGAAATATGAAATACGACAGAAATTTATACGACTCTTTTCCGCATTTGTCACATATCGAATCGACAAATCGCCGGCTCGTTTTCGTCTATCGACACTCCATGAGAATGTCATTGTTGACGCTTTACGGCAGAAAAATTGGGGCATCATCCTCGCGAAATTCGCGCGGCGGCGTGTCGAGCAACCGAATCCTCCGGAGTCGTTCTCCAGAGAAGTGGGTCGAAATTCGTTGAAGTACCAAAAAATATATCGCCTGGATGTTGCCGCGAAGATCGCGGAGAAGAGCTCCGGAACGTCCGTGGGATCGTCGTCGCCCCTCGAGAACGATTTATAAGCCAGCCGTTCCGACGAACTCGCCCGTTTCCTCCTTGCCGAGCAGCCCCGGCTCTCTTTTTGCGGCTTTGAGCTCCCGATTCTTTACGCCGCGCCTCATTTTAAGGATGAATTTGCGCGAAAACTTCTTCCGCATCTTGCCGACCGCTCGCCGTCTCGACGCCGAGAGAAATTGCGGCGGCAAGCGAGGAGAAGCGCGCGCGACTTCGTCTTATCGAGATTGAATTTTATTCCCTCACCGTGCATTTTATTAATGTGGAGAAGAAATGATTTTACAAGGATTTTTCGTCGCATTGTGGCTAAACGTCTCCTTTTCTGTGCGAATAATGAGCCGTAACGAACTTGCCACTCGTTTGTTTGCTGTTATCTTGCACGTAACTGCTTGTTTCTCATGTTCCCTTTAATCGCCGAAGATCCAAGGATCTCTCCGAAAGGAGCAATGATTGAAATGATATTTACCATTACTATTGACATGTTACCATTTAGAAATGATTTTCCCCCTTTTTCTTTCTTTCTCACACTTTTTATTTAGATATAATTATATAAGATATAATGGTAACAGGAAAAATTTGTTTATAGAATATACTCTCTCTCTCTCTCTCTCTCTTTCTCTCGTCCTCTTTGTTTATTATTATCCCAAAATTGTAGCTTCGTTTAAAATCTCGAACGTTAAAGTCTAGTTTTACTTTTAACTAATAAGCTTTAATAAGCTCAAGCGATTAGAGCCTATGTCTCTTTCAAAATTTCAGAATTCAGAAAATTATTACTTTCCTCCCATAAAATGTTATCAGTAGACATGATATAGACCCCATCCAAATGATACAAATGCGAATAAAATATATAGTTCTTCTTCGCACTCAGAGATGGTAGCACGTGTACACAAGAGCTTTTGTTCGCGGTATAAAATTTTTCTGGCAAAAAGTAATATGCAAATTGCAAAACTTCGTGTCCTGCATAATTCATATTTAATTCCCTCTCCGACGTAAATGCAGCAATTGCACAGAAATAATGAGATCAGTGATTCCAGGACTATCGCGAGATAATTGATCTCTCGAGTACTGCGGCTTTCCTGGGAGTATGAATTTTTGTGAAAATTAGCGAATGATCTCCCTTACTTCCGTGAATCTAAGCGTTCCGTATATAACGATACCTGAAATTATCAAAAGTACGATAATATCTTTGCATACGATTGTCGTGCAAACCTTATCTCCGTAAGACATTTGTCAGAAAGAAACGCGTCGCTTGATTGCGGCGAAGGATGCTAACGGGGACGGGGAGTCTCTCGGAAAGTTCAGTTTTGCAGGAACCCTCGAGGTCTAAGGGCCACGAAGTGGCTGTGTTCCACGCGATAACCATTTCTAATCTACTTTTCGCGCTTTCGTGGCGCTCGGGAATACCTCTTTGCGACGGTTAATGGAATTAAAGTTCGGCCTTGGAATGCGGTTTCCCACACAGACTCGGATATGCGATAAGACTAATTGATACGCTCTCATGGATGAAACGTTGCTCGGAAAGACTCGTTTAACCGGCAATCTTTTGAGTCTCTTGAAAAGACGAAGGAAATCCCTCGTGAACGATCCTTCTAAGGATCCTTCAGCAGTATCGCGCCTTCGATGATCTAAGCTCGGTAAATTGTCTTCCTAGCTGCAACATAACCGAAGGATATATAACATTCAAAGGCTAACGATATGATATTAATGTGTCACGCATCGTAATCATCGTATCCTTGATCATTTACCTCTAAATAATTTACTTAATATTCCATTCGATGTTATGTTGGTTTAATTATAACGTTCAAAGAGCAAGTAGGTGACAATGATTTACTATAACTTTCTACTTGTACAAGAATATGACTTTAAATGAAGGAAAAAAGAAAAGAAAAAAATTATATAATCCTGGATTTACGGAGTTGTTTTTTTTCCTATACATTAACGAAGTGTCATATGTTTAATTAAAAAAACATGAATAAATTAGAGAAACATGAATAATGTGAGAAAGGTTAAGCATTACTTATTATATCTAATCGTTGACCGATATTGTCACAAACGGCTCTACGTCAGTAATCGTTAGAACTTGCGAAATAAAGGCAGACATTGTATCTCCTTTTACGCTTCCATCTCGAGAAGAAGTGCGGTCTTTGTGCTCGAAACAACGTCGCTGTCACTCTCAGCTATTCACTTCCTACCGTGTGAGAGTTTCACGGAATTTGTGCGAAAGTTTCGCTGAAAATCAGCAGGCCGAGTGACGCCCGTAAGAAACTGCGGGCTGATGGAGTGGGTGGTCGATTATTGTTACAGGTAAGCCATGATCTGCGGAAATGTCTTCGCTGGAGCGAAACTCCGCTCGGAAGTTGATCGGAAGTTGATCGAAATTGAGTTGGTCGGATAGCTTCTTGTGCATTAAAATAATTTTTAATGGACTGATATAGTTGCATTCTATGTGATGTGACAATTGCGTCTCAAGATGCGCGAATGATATCGCAAACAAACGGGAAGTCTGTTCTTTAAGGTCTCGATGTTGCTCGTGTACGATGAATAGCAAACGTATGTAAGAGCGGAATGTTTTCTCCCCTTGTCGATAAATTGTCGGGATTCCTGTTATTCCCCTTTCGTCGAAAAGTTTTCATTCTATGCAAGAAGTGCAGGCAAAATATTTGTAAGCAAACTTTCTGGCATGACTCTTTTATCTCGCTGTCGCATTTACTTGAACGTATCGTAGCGTAATACCAAAGATTTCGAGAAAAAATTAATTTCATAGTGTGAAGGGGAAATCGATCGTGGATCGATGCGCCGAATGTGACTATCGAGATGTCTCTATTACCGATATCTCTTTCGCAATTTCGCGCGGGTTTTCTTTCCCGTGTGAAAAATATTTATGCATTACGATATTACCTTATTCGTACACATGCGTCACGCGTATAAATTGAAAATTTTCCAAGGAAATTTACAGAGTCGCCTTGCGGCGAAATCGACTTTGACCGCGTGGATTCTCTCATTTCTACGATTATTCGCGAAATGAATTCTCTCGTGTGTTTTAACACGCCGCGTCCATCGACGTGACCCTTCGCATCGCCGGCCACGCCGTTTAAATACCTGCGGGTGTTTGCTCAGGACTAGCAGCGGCGCGAGTTCGCTAATTGACTGGTTTCGACTTATTAGAGTGTCTGCGGAGCATTTTAAAACTGGATTAAGCATGTTCCGCACCTTTGGTCGTGTCGTTCAGTGTGGTCCTTCTTCTCGAACCATTCGTCAGGCAGCTCCTCCGTAATGAAATCGGCAAATTTGTCCTCGTTTGGATGAAAATGCCGAAAGAAAGCGGACCTGCTCACAATTAGGAAACCGATCAGGCGAGGCCTGGTCCGACTTGAATCACCATCTCTTAACGGAAAAATCACCGCGACTCGCATAAAACTATAGATAGATGCCAAGTCATGAGATGACTCACCACTCAAGTATGAAGAGATTAATTACCCGCGAAGACTTCGTCTTCCGCGTCTCTCCAATATTTCGCGTTCCAGAACACGCATCGTTGTCGCGCGCGGTCCTTTGTCGACGTAGAAGCGCCTGAGGCCAGCCGTGCTATGTGTACACAGAACCGAGAGAGAGAGAGAGAGAGAGAGAGAGAGAGAGAGAGAGAGAGGGAGAGAGAGAGAGAAGGAGAGAGAGAGAGATAAAGAGAGATAGATAGATAGATAGATAGATAGATAGATAGATAGAGAGAGAGAGGGAGAGAGAGAGAGAGAG